>JAFBJW010000403.1:145809-475501 GCA_016785235.1 Pseudorhombus dupliciocellatus
ACCCCCCCCCCCCCCCCCCCCCCATCCCTCCTCCACCTGCCGTCTGCCATTCCCCATTAATGAACTATATCAATCTAATATTAAACTGTCTTTCTCCACTTCCTTTCCTCATCCCTTCCAGTGAGATAAACATCGATCTCTAAAAATAATAACAGAATTAGTTCTGTTAAGCTCTGTGTATCTTGTAAGTCACACATTTCTTGCTGCAACAATTAATATAAGAGAAACTGTGTGGAGACAAATTAGAATGCACAATTACGAGATTGTTAATGGGTAACACAGAACACGGGTACTGGAATATACAGTATAATAAACATTTACATCCGTATATATTATCCATAAGACACACTTCACTTCAAAGCACAGATGATACGACCCTTTATTCCTCATGCAGCTGTTTGCCTCTCCCTGTAAATCAGGACAGGCTGAGCAGTGAACTGCCATAATCAATGCTTTCAAACGCCTCTCAACCTAAAGGACCCTGAAGAGAAGCTCAACAATGAATCCAAACAAACAGAACGGCTTATGGTTTATGTAACACTGAGGTGTGACAGAGGACAGGATGCCAACTAGGAAAAAGAAAGAACTGTAATTTTTGCCATGGAAACAAGCTGTTTTCAAAGTAGTGCTATTTCAACAGTGTGGTATGTAGCCTACATACCGCGTTTCATCTGGCATAAAAAATTTAGAACACGTGTTATATCACCATCAGACCCACAGAGACATGAATATCAAAGCACATTCTCTGGTTTTGTTTCATAACACGCATTCCAATTCTCTTTCTACATCTCCCTCACAGCTCACTGATGCAACATATGAATGTGTGTATACTGTACATGGGGCTCGCACGTCCACGCCACACATGGAATAATCAATGTTGAAACAATGGCGTCAGACTAAACCAGGGATCAACTCGGCGTGCTCTGCGCTCTCACCCTCTTTTTCCGTCAGCTCCCAAATGAACACAGATGCTTCCTAATAGACGCTGCTAACTCAAAGACCATCTCTGGTGTAGCCAAGACAACACGGCTTATAATATATTCCCTCTTGATAATGAAAAACGAGTGGGATGAGCGGAGGGATTGTCTGGGCTGTCTTATCTGACTTCTGAGAGCCTTCTCCCCCCCCCCCCCCCCCCCCCCCCCCCCCCCCCCCCCCCCCCCCCACGCCTCCCTCTTTCTGCCTCCCCCGTTGCGCTCCCCTCTTCCTCCTGATCGTCACAGCGATACCGTGGAGGGACGGAGAGGGAGGTATACTTTCTGCAGGGATAATATTCCAGGCTAACGTCCCCACCACCACCCACACCTCTTATTCACCAAATCCCCCTGGTGCTGTTCTGAGATCAGCCTATTTGTAATACACAAGTTTTTTTTTTCCAATGTGCGAGGAATACTCAGAGAAACAAAGTCCTTGTCTGACTAGAGCCGGTGCTGCTGGTCTGTAGGGACCTAATGTATGTGTGTGTCTGTGTGTATTAAGTGCAAAGTCACTGTGTGCTGAAGTGTGTGTGTGTTTACACTAAATATAAGTGCAAATTGGCAGATTCTACACTTTATTTATTGTGCGTGAACTCAATTTGCTTGTCTAAACTATCACCCGAAGGTTGAAACAACAATCAACAGCAGAGCGATGAATATTAACAGGAATATATATTAAAAAAAAAAAAAAAACAGTATCGAGAGAGAACAGAAGATTTTCGTATGCTATGTGCACGACTGAGGCAAAGTACTTTTGTCCTTGAAGCACCGTTAGACTGACTGAGACCTCATGCACGTCACACAGCCAACGCTTACATATAAAACAGAAATAAGATTATAATTTAATTAAATCAATAATGCATGTAAGGCTGAGCCCCAGCACTGTAAACATTGTTCTCTGATTGTATTAATGAGATTGTGATCTTAATCTATTATCTTAATCATATTAATATATGCATTGGATTGGATTCGAGCCCCATTCATTGACACATTTAGATTTTGTGCACACCTTGTGCCATGAGTTCACTGCGTTATCTGAAGGTGGAGAGGAAGTTTGTCCTCGTCTGATTTAAATAGTTTGAAGTGACTCACTCTTTTCGACGATGGCACGATTTTCAACGTCCGTGGGGGTTAAACATCCAGAAATCGTCATCATGGATGTTTCCTCATCAGGCCACTGGCTGTCGTCAGTAAGTACGACACCAAACCGGAGGCAAATGTAGGCAAACACAGCTGCTGCCCAAGGTGGAGCCCACATGGCACATGTCATACTTCCTGCTCTCCCTGAACTATAGCATGATGGGAAATGTAGTTCACAGAGCCAGAACATTTATCGCAAAAGAAAAAACAAAGACGTGAAAACAAAACATTGATTTCTTTATCCATGGATAAAGATGAGTTTGTATAAACTGATTTTCAGACCAGTTCCCTTTGATTCTTTTCTATGTTTTGTAAGAGCGAGACAGACGTGTGCGGGATTGTTCGGCCTTGGCAGAGGTTTATGTTCTGCTGAGAGCCATTACAGTCAGAATATGGCAAATATGGACAAAAGCCTTGTCTATAAAGGAAGTGTAAACAAAGGGTAGCTACAGGAAGGCCTGGGATTGACGGGGATTTGAGTCCGATGTAATTATGGACATATTTCTTCCACTGTTGATTTGCCTGAAAAGATCGCAGATTAAAATGTTCTGGTGTTCAGTCATACAGTAAGCGGTCCTAACAAATTGAGGTCTGAGAGAAAGGTTTTTGAGGAATTACCCAAACAGTGATTTGGATTTTATCAAATGTTTTGTTCGATCTCTCTTGTTTTTTTTTCCATCATTCTCAGCAGAGAAGACATGAGAGAAGACACCTGAGACATCCGGTGACGGATCAGTTGATATCCACTGGACTACAGCCAGTCACAAATGATTGGCAAATGTCCCTCATCGATTTAGACCATCAGTCACGACAAACTGTCCGCTCACAACACAGACTGGCAGCCAATCATGAAACATCGCAGAGGAATGATTAAAGAATCATTTCGGACCATAACCATGCTACGAAATACATCCATGTAATTGTAATTGTTTACTCCTAGTTAGAGGTATGTGTAACACAATCCATTTTTTCAACTTTAAGAAACAGACAAGTACGTTTTAATTGTCAAAAGACATTTGATTACAGTCGATTATTTGAATCAATGTAGAATGTTCATTAAATGCTACTTTATAGGGCCTATTAAGGCGATAATGTGTTGTGTGTCTGAGGCTCCTTAAATTTAACCTAAATAATAAACACCAATAGACTGAAACCTGTGGACTCTGCCTCTTCACACACACACAGACAGACACACACTCACGTCTCAGCAGCCAGTTGTCCCCTGCTTTGCATAAACCAATAATGTAATGGAGGAAAAGCAATTCCCAGATGAAGACTGTTATGAATAATTTAAAATAATACAGCTGAAAACCATCTCAAACTTTTAAACTTGCTCCAGTCACTCGTTCAAAAAGTCCATAAAGAAATGTAAATGCAGTCAATAGATGTAATGTTGTAGAATCACTGGACAAATAAGATGAGTTGCTAGCGTTTACATCCAATTGAATCCAATAAGTCGGTGGCGCTTTGATTTTTTGCTGTGATGGATTGTGGCCGGTCAGCGGGCTCATGGCACTGCTCTGCATTGTGGGTAGAAACGGGCTACATCGTGCTTTGTGTCAGTAAATAACTTCCCTACGCGCCTCAGGGATGAGGTGACCGCAACGCACAGATAGCAGGCTGCTGATAAAAGATCCTTATCCTCATACATTGGACATGCATGTGCTGTGAGCGTGTAAAGATGGGAGCGGTGGAGAGATAAGTCTGTGAAGTTCTTCCAGCCAGAGTTAAAAACAGCAAAGTTTGGCACCATGAACGCCTCCGGCTGCTCTCAGTCGGCGCTTACAAGTCTTGAGTGGGGTTTGTTTGTGATTCACTGGCCCTGGGTGAGCAGAGCTGCTCAGGTTGGGTCAGGAAAAGGCCATATATCAAGTCATCAACGCGCACCTCATAAACAGGCCTCTGCCTCTTCCACACACAGCACAACAGGAGCATTCCTTGCTTTACCAAGGTCTTCCTTTACGGATTTTAAATGATGCAGCTCCCTCCCACAGTCCGAAGACATGTAGACTGGGGAAAGGTTAGTTGAAGACGTGCGCACGCACAAGTGTTGGTCATTGCATGTCACTTCACTTTTAATTGAATATTAAGATGGAGACGTAGACTTCCGATTCAGTCAGAGGACAAACAGGGCAGGGGTTCTAGTAGCACCGTTGGTCTTTCTGTTCTTGTATTGTGTGTTTATCTTTGTATTATATGGGTTTGCATTGCGCTTCAGCTTAGCTCAGATTTGCCAAAATCTCTCCTTCTCAATATGTTTGTAAGAGAGCTCACATTTGATTCCTTCTTCAAAGGGAGGTGGAGCTTTAAAAACCACAGGTTACATCAGACCAGAGTGCTTCACAGCCGACTACACATCCACCTCTGTCCAAAAACACCAGGCAACCTCTCTGTGACCGGCCGCCCTGCCGGTGCGACGGGACACAATGGAGGTCGTATCTGGAAGAGGACAGTACATCAGCCGGACGCTAATCGGCTGACTCACCTTCACAATGCTTCCCCCTGGGATGGGCCAGAGGACTAGCGAAATGGAAAGGCGGAGGGAAATCAGACTGTGAGCGATTAGGTTAATGAAAGAGGAAAATGGAGTGAAAGGACAGGAAAAGGTGGCCCTAAGGCAAATAAGTTTAGAGGAGAGCTGAATCAATTGCTCTGACAGCTTCCGAGCGCAGCGTTGAGACACTGATTGGCAGAGGAGAAACAGGAGCCAAGATACACTGTCAGCGGGTGAAGGAATTACTTTAAATGTTCTATTTTAGCACCTCCAATTTCTATCAACTGCTGGAAGGTCAATGAAAGCAGCTCTATCGCACAAAAGTCCTCTTTTTACAGCCGCCTGCTTTAACTGACCACCTGTAAAGTTAACTGAAAATCTCCTTTGAATGTTCCGCTTGAAATATTTTTATGTAGAAGTCCAACTGTCTTTGCCGGAACCTTGACGTGTTGCTGCAATAGAGACGGGAAATAGAAGGCAGGCGGATAAAGGACAACACAGTCAAATATTCTCACCGAATCATCTAATCTCATCTGGTGGATAAAATCCAGGTACACCCTCAACAAATTATCCTAATTATACTGTTTACTCCTTCGATCCTTTCTGTGGAAAAATAACTTTGCTGAGGGGATTAGTGGACTTGAGCCAGCTGAGAGTTCACGTTCATGTTGTCCAACTGACAAAAAAAAAAAAAAAAATCCAAATTCTTCAGGTCGACTCATTATCATTCGCTCAGTGTTGTTCGTGTTGGGTGCATCTCTCGTGGATTTATTTCTTACTCCAAGTGAAGCGCTAGTACGCCGTTGGAACAAGGAGGCAAACAACAAGCGAATGAACTGCAGAAATGTATTTATCATTTATTATTTAGCTGCGTGGCTGATTCGCACTTCTAAAAGCTTCACAGTCAAATATCTGCTACTTGGAATTTCTACAGACATTTTCAGAGCTATGTGGCGTTTCTTTAAATAAGGTTTCTTATTGATCTTGTCTGTTTCATGTGGAATAGAATATTCGGCGGTTGTCCAGAAAAGGACGGTATTGCTTGAGTGCTGTGTATGTGATTGCCAGTCCTGTCACCTTCGCTGAAGCTTATGTTGCAATTTATTCCAAGGCCTGGCCCCTTCGAACTCTACTGGGCTCCTCAGGACATCCCAGATATTCAACTGTGACCACAAACACAACAAAACTAAGACCCTGTTTACCTCCCAGTGCTCATGTGTTCTGCAGAGGAATAAACAAATGGAAAAATAACTCTGGAACAAAAGCAGTCATACTCCAGCAGTTTGCGTATTGATTTTATGAAAAGTCTTCCTGCAGAATGTGGAGCACGTTTAAGAACCTGCAGGAACAAAACCTCTGAAATCCTCTCTCCACCCACCAACATCTTCTGTCCCCGCTTGACAAAAAAATAAATAAATAAAAAAAGACAACCAAACAAGCACCACTGAAATAAAGCCCAGAGTAGCTCAAACCATCTGGACTGGAAAATGTGTACAAGCTGTAAACAAATAGCCACGGAACAAACCTCTGGGTCTCAGCGAGCGCTCGTCAGACGCTCACAGATTCACCTCACACGGCGGAGCTGACCTGGCCCTCACCCAATATCCCCAGCCCCTCATCTGCGCCACTCAGAGATATTTCCCCTGTCGCCCCGGAGACAAGAAAGTGTCTTGACAACAGTCTTTTGTTCTGGAAGAAAAACTCAGGTGTTCTGGGCCCAAACAAAGTGTGTGGAGGTCGGCCTTGGAGGTTAAAGGTCATGGCCAACAGAGAGGAGATTAATGCCTAATGTCAGAGATGTCGAGCTTACATCAGCTGCAGGTCCTGAGACATTTGTCCGAGATGAGAAGGAGGATTTCTTTTCCCTTTTGTTGAGGGAGATGATTTTGACATATTTTTCTTTGGCCCTTGTTGTGTTCTTTGGTCCTTATTTTTCTCAGGGCCCCAAGGCTGCACTGACGGGCAGTAAAGTGAAGTAATGCCACTCCACTCCCCAGGAGCCTCTCAGCGCACCATCACACGAGTGTGAAATATAATTGGACACCTGCACCCAAGGAGCACCAAAAATAGCTCTCCATGTTTACACCAAAGCTCGGAGGAGGGAGAGCAGAGCAGCCAGAGGATCATCGTTACCCTTTGTTAGTCTCACGCTCTTGTCTGATTGCCCAGCCACTCACCGGCACCGAAATACAAATCCACCCCAGGTTCCTGAAAGCAGAATGGAATTCCAAGTGCTTTTTGATGTCTGCGGAGGTTCTTGCACACGCACGGACATCGTCCCAAATATCTCACACCAGAATTCTTGCCCTGAAGCGCGGCTCATTTAGGGAGAAATCCTCCATAATTTAAAATGATTCATTCCTTCAGAGGAGGAATAATTCGGTCTTAAAGGTACAGGGTGTAGAATTTAGAGACATCTAGTGGTTGAATTAAGTGTTGCAGGCTCATCCTCCCGTTCCAAACATGACAGAGAACCTATGGCAGCTTCAGTCGTCATAAACTCAAAAGGTGTAACTGTCATAGAGAGGACCCACCCAATATCAAGTGTTTAAATATAGAGGGTAAAGAAAACAACGATTCAAAGAATTTTGATGAAACACATTAGTGAAAACATCATGAGGATTATTTTATATTCAAGATTCACTTCAGTCTGACGCCCTGACCCCTTAAGTGAGCGAGGCAGCTGCAGTTCATTTCTTTCCTCCCACTCGATTTTTTCCCACCCCCTGTCCACCATCGCTCATTCTCGCTTTTAAATGATCTCTGGTTCCCCATTAGTGGACCATGATGTCCAATAACCTAACTCCATCCGAGCACTGTCGGCGGACGAAGCAAGAGAGGAAGACTTTATCTCTCAGAGGCGGCGCGCGCTGAGAGCGGAAGAGCAAGCGGTTGACGCGTCTGTCCGCGCGACCCGGCATTTACTGTTCTCTCCAGATCAATAGACGCTCCAGGCAGTGAAAACCTCACTGAACCAGATCTACATCTCCACCTCTTACCCCCAGGGACCTGGAGATGGATCTCAGCACACAATTAAAATTTCACACCCCACTGCATCCCACAGACTGTCAATATTTGGATAATGAATAAGAGCAAAGTTTGCAGTAAACATAGTAAAAGAGGACTAATAACTTGTAAAAGTAACAGAAACATATGAAGGTCATTAGTCGAGATTAAAGGTCCAGTGTTCAGGAATTAGAGGGATGTGTTAAATATTCATTATGGTTTTAGTGCCTCATGTTGCACCACCATGTTTCTACAGAACAATATGTAGTTTCACCACTAAATCCTTCACACCGTATGTTTTTTGTGTGCAGTTTTTACATCATCAAATAATGTTCAAAAAGTACTTTGACTCAACTTGGTCCACGTTCCATTCTCTAAAGTCATTTTCAGACATGAGCTATGGGGGTTTGCCTTGTGTCCTTCTCCCGGTGAAAAAGCCGTGAGACACTCAGATGAAGATGTGTCCACGTGATCTCTACAGCCAAGTTATGTTATGTCACATCTGCCACACCCGCCACTACAAATGACTGACTGACAGACATGGAGCCACACTGCCATGGCAACAAAATACTGACATTCCCCAACAACCTTGGATCAAAAGATCTATTTTCCAGATCATGTGTGCATGAGCGGTCATGTTACAGGCAGAGGGGTGACTGCAGCCCTGAAATGTTCTAGATCTTGTATTCCCAGCTGCATTTCTTCACCCCCCCCCCCCCCCACAGAGGGTTTATTCCTCTGAGAGAAAATCTGGCACAGGATGGCTGCTCTGTTCCCCCCAAGACATGACTAAAGGAGACGGCAGCAGCTGCAGTGATCTCACTGCTGCCTCTCTGGCCAGAACCGAACACAGCAAAGCAAATACCATGTCACGGGGCAGAGCAGATTTTAAATCCGTTTGACCAGCTTGATAAAAAAAAAAAAAAAGTTTTCACATTAAATGCATGCCACAGGATTTCAGTGCGGCGCCACAGCAAGCGTGTCAGAAACAAAAAAAAAATCAAGTCTGCTGAAATCACAGTTGTCAGCCTTTTGTTGGGGTAAAAACTAGTTTACGATGCAGTGGGGTGGATTTTGTCAAGGAATCTGAGAAGCACAACCTGTTATGTGGAACTAGGGAGCTGCAGAACTTGTCAAAGTCTTGGCAACGCAACATTTTTCAAATGATTTTCAGCCAACTCCCATAAAAATGAGGGCTCAGGCAGAAATATGTGAGCATTGCAAAAGGTATCCTCTCTGTGAGGGATGGAGGATTTTCCACTAAGATGTCTGTCCGTGTGTGTGTGCAACCTAAAAAGACTCAGTTTGTTGTTTTGGTTCACCCCCTCATCAACATTGTTTCCAGATGCTGAAGGCAGATGTTTGTGTGCACCTGCCCAGCATCCAGGCCTCAACCCTCATCCGGCGTGACATTCACACAGCTCTCATGCCACACATATCTCTCCTCTCCTAATGCTCATTTTTCATTCCGTCTTCCCTTCATCACAGAGAGCCGGACATTAGGATTTTAATAAAGGCCGTGAAAGGTAATCAACTAAAAACAACTCTCCTTTGGTGCTGCACAGATTTCTTTACTGCTTCCTCATCAGATCGCCAGCGTGTGCAGGAGAAGTGAATGATTTTGTTGTTTCTAGAAAATCTTTACCCGACGCGGCGGCTCTTTGATTATGTCAACGCACCGGACAAGCTGCTGCCTCTGCCAAAAGCCTGACGCAGGTCACTGGAGAAATTCTGTTGTCGGATGCTCTTCATCCACTTCATCTGACAAAAAGGATGCCTGACTGAAAGATGATCAAATACTATGGCATACAGAATATCACCAGAGTCAGTGCGCTTAATATTCATTATGCAATCAATTAATTAAATAGGAAATGTGGCACAATGAACTGGAAAAGTGAAACGGACGTCAACAGTGGACGAGCGCAGCTCCAGTGGAGCCGTGACCCAGGAATGCTCTCTCAGTCTGGCAGGAAAGTAAAAAGATGGCAAGATGGCAGCTCTGTAATTACAACATTACTCAACTGCATGTTGTCCTAACGTGCCCTGCCCCCGACACGTCATGCCAAGAACATGACCTCACGCAAACAGTTCAGAACACACAGAGAACGTGCACAAGACCACAAGGGGATCGATCACTGTAGTAGAAGTATCTGCCACTGGTGTGGAGCTCCATTTCTTACATTGCCTGACATGTGCCATATCAACATTTCAGTCAGATCCATAGTGATTGTTATTATCTCCGAACCAGGTTTCATTGGAGGAGCAGAGGACAGCACACAGTACAATGTACAGCCACACAGAATCACTTGTTGTCATGGTGACTCAAGAAGAATGGATTAAAATGTACTTCTAGAATCTGTTTCATTCTGAATGACCTACTTTTGCTCGTGGGCATGTGACCTGATTATACAGTGAAATCAACCCTCTGTCCCTTCACAGCCACTTTTCCTCAATGAAGAAAAGGAATCTTCTTCTTTTTTTTTTTTTTGCCAATGAAATTTGAGACCACTTGATGCGCCACTCGGAGCAGGGCATTCAGAGTCGGTGTAAATTATAATTCCTGGGCTCGTGTTTAATGCCGTGACTGCTCATAAGTGCGGTGAGATAAGAGGGCAGAGGGGGCGGATCCAGTGGCACTGTGTGATCAGGATGTGGTGATGAGAAAAGGTCATTTGTGCTAATGTAACGTTTTTTTTATTCAGTGCGAAAGACGCCAGCGCTGATAGATGATCCAAAGGTCGCCCGTGTCATCACGCCCCTTCCGTCCCGCGGGGTGATGCAAAACGGATCTGATGACTGCCCTCCACAGCCGCCACGCCATCTGAGAGCGAGGGCGCTAACAGCTCATCTGGTGGGCGGGATAGAGCAGGGGTGGGGCTCGCTCGCATGATGAACAACCCTCTCTTACTTGGAATGTTACTCCTACACTGAGACGGCAAACACCAGAGTCCAGGGAGCAGGTGGGGTTTAAACTTAGGAGCAGACTGATGATCTTTTAATCTGTATCAGCAACTTTAACAGTAATGAAAAAGTCACTCACACCAGAGACGCGGCTCGGATAAACACAGGATTCAGGCAGAGCAGATGAATCACCTGCTTGATATGCACAGGAGCAGGAATCATTAACTAGAAGGCTCATAAGTATCACACTCCTATCTTACCCAGCATGCCAAGCTCATGGAATCACTGTTGTCTGAGAACAAAGAGTGAACTTACGGTTCAGCACTAAATCTTAAATCCTAAATCTAAAGCTTCAAACCTTCACTTGTACTGTACTGCCACTGACAAATGCTATTTAGTGCTTTACATAACATGTTAGTACAGGCCAATGCACAGTCAGGGTATCATGATATGTATCATAAACGGTACAGCAACATCTCAAAGGTTTGCTCAGAAGACAAGAACGAGCCATTTCATTCTCACCACCCCAGAAACTTTAGGTTTGAACGAAGCAGGTGCCGTCGTAGCCACGCTGAGACTACATGTGAAACCAAGCGCTGCATGATGTGAGCCCTGTTATAACACAGTTGAGAAATACAGCTGTCAGGACACAGACTATCATAATCAAATTAGGTGGAAAATCAGCCGATTATCAGCAGAATTTCAGAATCTCTCCATCTCGTGTTTAATCACCTGAACGGCTGAAACTGAAACAATGAGGTAATGAGCTTGGGTAGAGTTGTCTAGTGTGTGTGTCCTGCTCACGACTGCAGCACAGCGGAAGTAACCACCCGTCAGACACGGAGCTCAAGTGCAGCACGTGTCTAAAAGGTAACCGCTCTACGCCCCCCCTTTGTCTGTCTGTCCAGTGGCCACAATTCAAAGCAGATCTGATGTCTTGCTCCCATGACGTGTGCTCTTATCACACAGCACAGATGTCTGAGTGGATGCCAGCAGGCCCGGCTCTGCGATGAGAACTCCTCGTTATGCGCGGTGGCACCCGGTGCGAGCGCTGGCTTCCGAGGGGCAGACAGATAAATTATTCAGCCTGAAGTTTTGCATCAACACGCCTCAGATGGCAGCACATGAGAGGGATTCATTTATGCGACATCCACAAGAGGACGCGCCGGCGTCTCACAGCCTCACGTCGAATGAGGCGCTCATATGTATGTGGGGAGGCAGATCGTGATGGAGGCATCGCTAATTGCCTGTGTTACTGTTGACATCTTTGTATTCGGGACATGCAGGTGATGGAGGAAACAACAGAGCGATGCCTCCTGGACTGTTGCTGCTCCTGTTGTTGACTGGATTTATTGTTTTCAGATTTTCTTTGGCTGGCATGAAAACTTTTTTAAATCTTATTTGAAAAGCAATAACTTGAAAAGTTGAAAAAAAAAGGCACTGAGGCAACAAAGTTCCAGCTAATGAATTAAACAAAATCCCAGCGGTGCCTTTCCTTCAGTTTGGCTATTGAAAATAAAAGTGTCTCATTCTGACAAGCAATCTATTTCAATAACCTCCCCTGGACGCAAATTAATCCACATGTTGAGAGTAAATGAGGAGTGTATTTATTCCTATTGATAACGTGTCACCGCTGCGGCCGCCGCAGATGTGGTCATCTCACGTTCGCCCGAGCGGCTCTGACACAGCTGGCGAAAACACAATAGATGTTTGAGTGACGCGGGGGAGCCCTGTCGGAGAAGCATTAGCAGACCATTAGCATTCCATGACATTTCAGCTGCCGTCCAGAAAGCAGCGGTGGCCCTGTAAACAAAGTGCTGTTGCGCCGCATGGCAAGGAGAAAAGGGAATAGGACGTAATGTAAAATGGCATTGTTCAGTGGCCGAGACACCGGGCGCGCATTCTAATGCAGATCGGCGGGGCAACCTCTGGCTGCGGTGAAACAGAGGAGGGAGCAGATAAGGGAGTGGACAGACGGGACATGCAGCCGGGTAATTGAAAGTGCTTAGGATTTTAAAGGCCAAATGCTACCAGGGGTTATCAGCTGCAGAAACAATCTGAATTTTTTATGGGAGTAACTTATTATCTGGACAAAAAGGAGGTTTGTCACGCCTGGCAGAGGGCGCGCAAGGTAAAGTCAGATCATAAAGGCCACAGGCAAACTTTAGAGTGTTTCTTTTAAAGCACTGTAAAATCACTTTTAGCACCTTGTTTGCAGGGACAATGATCGGGCTGTGTACTCAACGCTGAGTGAATAAATGTTCTGAACCCTTCACGTTAATTATCTGTGTAATGGAACAAACTCCATAACGTGGTTCGGTTGTTCAGGGCCGCGCGACGTGACACAAATATCCTGAGAGAGGTCAATTCAATTCCAGATAAGGAAAGGTACATATTATTCCTGCAATCTTTTATCAACAGCATTTATAATCAAATTATGTTATGAATAATAATAGATCAAGCAACCAGAGTTTTGAGAATGATGACATAACAACAATAAAGTCTTGATATTACGCAACACTTGTAACAGAAATGCTGTGAAAACAAAGTCAGAAAATGTTGTAAAACAATGAGAGTGTAATTCCAGGTAAACAAATAACTGCACATGGGGAATATCAGAGGATCTGCTTCTCTTCTGCGTTAAATTCAGCAATGTGGAGCATTTAGTCAAATGATTCTTTACACTGGGTTTTAGCGAAATGAAAATTCAATAATTCATCATGAAATGAAATAATTAAGCTAATATTAACTTAAGTGTCATTCCAGCTGATCCAATCAGTCACTCATTGTTACGTCCTAACATGTAAACCTTTTAAAAAAAAATAATAATAATGCTGATAAAACAAGGCCGAATACAATTAAGGTCATTTTTCTGCCTGTGTGAACGCCCGGCCCCTGAAGATGCTGGAATCATTGCTAATGTTGCCACACAGAGGAAAACAAAAGTAAAGATGAACAGAACATGGCGTATATAGGTTTCTGATTTGCTGAGAAGCTACACAACCCCACAATAGCACCATGGGAGAAGGACACATCAACCCAGCGGTGTTAGTTCTGAGACAGCACAGTGTCATGTGTGGATGCTGCAGACGCTCACAGTCACATATATGTGTGGGCCCTGAACATCCCACACAAACACACACTCAGCCTCACCAGCGTTCTCTGAATTGGTGGGCAGCCTTAGGAAAGCCCCGCGGCGGAGGGGAGACTGAGGATGAAATCTGCATTTCATAAAATAACCCCCCCCCCCCCCGAGTCCCTCAGGGCACAGGACTGGAAAACAACACAACTGGCAAATTCTACTCCGGGAGAAAAAAAACGGAGTAGAATTCATCAACTTGCCTTCAAGGAAGATGGCCACAGTTCGGCCTTGGTGATATCCTGATATAAAGTGCAGAGCCCCTTAGCCCCCAGAGCAAGGCCTCATTGTGTAGGAGAAGCCGCAACAGTGTAAACAGATCATCCCAACATGCATCATTTTATCTGACAGTGTTTATGAGCAACAAATATCAGCCCTGAGTTGAGCAACTCTGAAATCTGCATAATATACAAGCCTTAATAAAATACAAACAATGCTTGTTTACTTCCTTAAATTAACTGACAATATTTCATTTTTATGTGTAAATAGCCAGGAACTGATTTGCTTAGCTTAGCATAAGGATGGTCTAATCTTTACTGTCAAGACAGACAACCTGTCTCCTGTCCTCCCATTGTCCAAAAATTAAACCAAAACACTTGTGAAATATCAGTATGATAAGAACTACCTAAAATGAGTGATTTTAAAAATAAATAAAATCATCATGTAATTGCTATACTACAGCCGACCACCAAGTGGCGATTCATCTGAATCTGGATTCACTGTCTGGAAGCTGCCACGTCGTCCATCTTTCAAAATAATACGATATTTATGTATTCACACTCACCAGGGTGCAGTCTTCTTCAGTAAAACTATTTTATTTTGAACTACTGCCACCTGTTGATCAGTGAATAGAGCATCTCTCTGACATATTTATTTCTAAACACCATTTTCAGAGTTGAGGTGGAGGTTTTTTTTTTCCTGCGTGCAGCATGTCAGAGAGACGGACAGCTCAGGCGATAAGTAAAAGAGGAGTCGGTTCAGGCCGCATACAGTAACTTCAGCACAGGTAGCGCGTGAGCTTCCCTCAGTCGAGAGGCCCCTGCTAACCTCTGGATGACTTTCAAGTCCCCTGAACACATCATTGTTATTCCAGAATTCCACAACAATTCCAATCTCTCCCTCAGATGTCCTTTTCTCGCCACAATCACTCAGATGCTCTCCGCTCGGGGGAGGAAAGCAAACCTGCTCGCTCCTCCGAAGAACCACAATCTGGGGAGCACCGTCAAAGGAACAATTTGCACAACACAAAAGCTTTTGTTTCCGGCCCTTTGAGTTGGAGATGGGTGGTCACTGTGGGAATAACTTGGATTTCCCTTTGAAAAACTGCGGGGACAGAGGTGTCAAGTACGAGCGAGCCGGGGAAACAAGGGGCGGCTTTGTGTTTCAGCACTAAGCACATAATACAGGATGTGATATTCCATTCTGTCCTTTTCTAGTCTTTATCACGCTGGGGCCCGATGGTTGCGCGTGCAGGACGTATCTGACACCGGCGTAAAATATTCCTTTTCTTTATTTTTTCATTAGTTGCAGGTATGGCACAAAAAATGGGTGACAAATCCAAAGAAATACAGTGAAAAAAGAAGCCTGATCATACTATATATAAATATAGAGCACAAAACAGAGAAGAGTGTCAGGTCATCATCATTACAGGGTGTCAGCACAGAACATGATAGATAACATCACTGGAACACAGCCTCCTCCACATCCTACGGCAGCCAAGCTCATCATTTTCAGGGGTGTGTGTGTGTGTGTGGGGGGGGGGGGGGGCCCCCCACACACAAGGGGGGGGGGGGGGGGGGGGGGGGGGGGGGGCGTCCACACATTCAAATGCACTGATGGTTATTAACTGCACATTGAGAGAAGGGAGCGGCCTCAGCCTCACACTGCTTCCATCAGCTGGGACTTAGCGAGACTGCAGGCGCCCGCCTGGCCAACAAGTCGCTCGCCGCCGCCAAGCCGCTGGAAAGAAGTGGAAGCAAAATGCCCCACGCATTCAAAAAAAGTTTGTAGATGTTTGAGTCCAACACTGGAATCGATACCAAGAGAGCTGGGTTGAACGTAATAATTGGGGCAACCGGCTGCAATCACATCACATTACGCCAGAGGAACTGAAGGAGATGAATGGCACAGTGTGACAAAGCCCTTCATATAGGTCGAACAGGAAATGGGGACGCGTCCACGCAGAGAGAAATGTAGGGACTGTTCCTTTTAGAGACCCTGGACACATTTCTGGACGTTAAATACTAAAGTGTGACGATTAGAGTTCAATCCATTTAATAAACTATGATTGTAAACTGCCTGAGTTCAGCTGCAGAACTTCACTTTCCTCCTTGAATCCTGTCTCGTTGTTGTTTTAAATATTACCACATGCACTTTATAGGAATTTAGGCAATGTTTTGATTTGAATTCTACCTTCTCGAATAGCAAGTGTCCTCACAGGGATAGTTTTAATCAAATTTACAAAAGAACCTTGGAAATTGTTTCGCTGTTTTGCATGCTACAGCAATTACGTTCAATTTACAGCCTCCACCAACTCTGACAGAGCCCATCCTTTAATCCTGCAGCACCTCCAGTCTAATGGTGTTAATGTTAGCGCTGGGTACATTCATGCACAACTGCATAATTCATTCACGTAGTTATGGATGCACAAAGGAAATCCTTCTGTTTTTGTTTGTTTACACAGAATCTACTATGAAACAGCATCGAAGGAGAGGCCTTGTTTGTTTCCCCAGTATTCCAGGACCTCACAGTATCCAAAGGAAGCAGGTCAAACGTTTCCAGGGAGCACAGTGCAACTGCATTCAAAGAGGAAAACACCGTTTCTGTCTCCATACCCTGCACAGCACATACTGCCTCCCTCCTCCCATCCACCGAATGGTTATTGCCTTTTCCATGCAATAAAGATTGATTTGTGATGTTTGTTTTCAGCAGCGCTACAAAGGAAAAAAGGCAATTTCTAGCTTACACTGGGACCATTAAAATGAATAGCAATGCAATACTACTGCATTGCAAACACCATATTTCTTAAGGTTCTGCGTTTGCTGAGAGTACAGTTTTACTTTTTGGGGGGTTTTTATAATTCCACAGTGAAGATTTCAGAGCGTACTTTCTGGTGGTTTCACTCAATTGCATCATATTGGAAGATGACCTGCAACTTTGTCCACCTCATGTACAGTGACTCACATTTAAGGGGATAAATAATAATAACAGGGTCAAAACATCACAGAAAGGACTGCTTCGATAAAGCCATCATAATGTCGACAGTAAAACTGAGTCGTTTGGTCTGAGACATGTCGAGGAGCTGCTGATTTATAGATAGATATAAAGAGTGACATGCACCAGGATGAAAAAGCAACACTGCAGATTGGAGCCAGAGCTGGGAGATAAAACAACAATAATCTCTGTGATTTAGTCTCCATCAACAGTAATATAATCCATAGTGTACGTATTATGTGCACACATAATGCACACATGCTATATATAAACATGTTTTTCTGTTTATCAGGTCGTCCTCGGCTCATAGTTCTCATATCATATCAGAGTTTGAACCCACAACCTTTGCTCGAAGCAAAAATCTGTTATCACGCTTTAAAAGACAAATACTGAATACAAAAGGAATAATTATGCCTTATAAAAGGAAATATTTCACTTGTACTGATTAGTGAATCATCTGAAAAGTGTAACTGGACATTAACCTGCAGCTCATGAAGTCAGCGGTTGTCAGTGACTTGACCTCAGTGCTCCACTTGCTCTTATTATTACTTGTTTTTTTTTTACCCAATGTGGTTATTACTAGTCAGTGGTTCTAGATTACAGTACTGAAAGTATATAATATCAATTTATATAAAAAACTCAAAGGTTTAATGCTACTACATGTGTAAATCTTTCAGAAGCTCCTTCCACAGCTACAGAATTATAGTCAACACTGGGAGAAAGCACGGCATCACATGTTTACATATTCAGAAACTATTCATCCCTCCAGTTGTATTTGGAAGCGGCTCAGACTGTTATCAGCAGACAGAAGCTGTAAGCTGCATCGTGGCGCGTTTCAACCGCGCAGAAACGTAAAATCGACGACACTGCTGGGAGCTGCGTTACCATGAAAACAAATAGCGATGCTTTTCGCCGGCTCATTTCTGTTTCAGCTCTGAAAGAACGAGACAACATTTCCTTCACACAGATGAAGATTCTGCAGATGCATGTGAATGTACCCCATTTTTAATATGAGTCGAGATGAAATGAGGTCTTTTATCTTTTCTGAAGCAGACATAATTACGCCATCCAAAAAAACGATCTTTTTCGTATGTTAATTCAAGGGGAGCTTTTGCATACTTTTAAGCTTCGTCATTATAAAGCAATGGTTTGATATTTTCTGAAATACTTGTTCATTATCGAGATTCAAAGGTGCTGGAAAATAAAAGTTTTTGAACTTTGGAGCGAGCCAAGTGAGCTCACCCCCTGGTTCTAGCTCAGGGCTGATGGGAATAGTTTGACATTAAGAGGGAAATATACTTACTTAACTGGCTCATCCAGGATAAGATCAAATATCTTTTTTATCCACACATTTAATGCAAATCTACCAGTGACCAGGTAGCCTGGATGAGAAAACCCAACATCTATAGCTGACAAATTAACATGTTATATCTCATTTATTTAATTTGTACAAAAAAATGTACAAACATTTGTGGTTTTACAAACATGACATACGACTGCACGACTAGTTCTTGGCCACAAGCAGACATATTTGTTTTTCCTCTTGACTTTCTGCGCAGATTAAACAAAAGAGATATAAAGTGTTAACTGGTGCACAGTCGAGGAGCGGCTGAAACAAAGTTTACTGCTTAGCTAACAGTCTACTGGCGGTAGCTTCATAACTAATGGAGAGTATTAATGTGTTCATCTAATTCTACGAACGGTGGAAATGAATGACCCTCCTGGGATGAAATAATCGGAATCAAACTCAAGGCAGTCATGTGACCATTGTAACACTGTTCCCTGAAACCACTGACAACAATACCAAATACCATAGCTTTTAATAATGTCATGTAAATTCTTACAATTTGCTTAAAAGTAAATTTCTCATATCACCTGCTGCTTTTCTACACATTTTCATGAATAAGAGACCAAGTACTCAGGGTGGCTTTAAAAGAAACAGTCCCCAAATCGTCTTAAGACACTCCTGCTCTAGTAACACTGACAACCACACGGGGCACTTTGGCACTTTTAATCATACTACACTACAGAGCTACAGAGCTGATGGAGGATTTTATCTGCACTTCTACTTTTAGAAGCCGTGTCAAAGTCTGTGTCGAGGTCAGATGGACGTCCTGTGGGGTCTGAAACAGCCCGGGCGAGTCTGTAGGTACTCATCATCAAAAGCACACCCCCGTGAAAATAACATACGTTTTAGTAAAACATTACACCTGGAAAGACCGTAAGAAAAAAAGAAAACTTTACCCAGAACTCCATTTACATTCATTTTGATCTGGGCCTTATGGAAAGAAAAAAAAAAAAAAAAAAAATCAAAGTCTGAAATGACTAAAAACAGAAATGGACAGCATATAATACCAACATCTCTGCAATGATATCATACAGACCATAATGCTATGCCCTGAAATGTTCCTCATTCTGCTCTGTTTTGCATCGCATATTTATCTCCTTTACATGTGTCAGTTTCTTTTCACACTTATTTGTACACAGCTTTATGCTCACGCATGTGCGCGACCCACTTGGATGAACCCAGGCTTCCACTGAAGAGGCTACACGTGCTGAACCACCGCTATTGCCGACAACCTTTAGCCCCGTCAGCATCGATGACGATCCTCTCCACTGACTCGCTGGTTTCCCGTTGTGTTCTCTTGCATTTTGGTCGCGCTATAAATATGAATTTAACGAGGAGGAAAATGAACAACTTGCTGTTTAGTGGGGATTCGCTCCAGAGTGTGCAGAAGCCTGAATCTGCGAAAGTAGGTCACGCATGTGCAGAGAAACATGAAATGGATTTTATATGTTGAGACCTTGAACTGTTGTGCTTCCTGTACTCCAACATAAAACATTTATCATAAACCTTTGAATAGAGCTTCTTTAACATTTACAAGTTATACAGGTACCAAATTGGTTCTTATGCTTCCATCGGCTTTGATACTTCAGCAATGCAAAGGGAGACAACAAGAAGAGAAAGGAAGTTAAGTCATCTTCAACAGAAAAAATAAGAAACAAGACACAAGTCCTCAAAACATTTGTCATAACCAACAATGAACGGAATTTTTCATTTTCTTATTTTCTCTTTTTTACAATACATTTTTTAAAAACCCCGCTGGTTAAGGTTATGGTCTCAGGTAGATCTTCCACAGTCAATCTTCACAGTTTGTGTAAAAGCAGAGAAACATTCTCGCTAGAGTAATAAAATATCATGACTATTATTATGGTCATTATTATCTTTTATTCTCATATTGTTCCATATAAATGGTGGAGCACAGGGGCGAGGCCACTCACCCTAAAGAAGAGCCTGCAGTCCGAAGGTTCCTACTCTCCTCCCTGTACAACACAATGTTTTATTCAGCAGTTCTTTTCTTTTGTTTAAAAATCAAAAAAAAAAAAAAAAAAACAGAGAGAGGGAGAATTATGGGAAGAGAGTTGGGTATTAATTCAACAAAGTGTCTTTACCCTCCTGCATGATCTTAAACTGTCCTTATGCAAAAAAAGATCCAGGGCCTCGCTCTCACCGCTGCCGCCGCTTTTGATCCAAACTGTTTCCAAACCTGTGCTGGGGGGTCTGCCAGCCCCGCCCGGCCGGAGCAGGCTTGGGCGCATGCACACACACAGACACACGCACGCGCTGGCAACTGTCCCATCGCCAGCAGTAAGATCCAGGTGTTGCGCGACCACGACCCCCCAACCCCACCCCACCCCCCGCCCCCGCCCCCGTACTCCCCCTCTGACCGCGTGTCCTCCCATCAGCACTTGTGGGGCAAAAGAAACATGTAGAAAATAGCCCATCAGAGGAAACATGAACAGAGATGTGTTCGATGTTGATTAACGCCCAGGCTCACGATTCGGTTTGTAATCTGAAGGCACTTTGTTTCATGGCAGAAAGTAAAGTGGCTTCGGCTCCACAGGTGGACCGCTGACTGAATATCGGAGTCAGGCCTGACTAATCTCACCTCTCTCTGCCTGTTCCTCCTCTTCCTCCCTCTGCCCTGTTTCCACCTCTTCCTCTTTCTTTCAGCCCATAAGCTTGAACCTTCTTCTGCCCTCCAGTCCGGCTGTCTACACCTTCGCTGATTCTTCCTCTTCGTTTATTGTTCTTCCACCATTCCGTCGGTTGGCCACTTGGACTCGTGAGCACAGTGTTAAAAGATACATAGGCAGCTGCAGGGGGGGGGGGGGTAAGCAGACAGAACTAAAAGTTGCCGGAGTCCTTGTTTTTCTACAGTACAGCACCAAGCAGATAAGGAAATGCCAGGGTGTGATAGAGACTGGGCTCGAGTGAAAAACAGGTGTCGGGGGGATTGGCATCTGGTGCAAGAAAATGAAGATAAACAGAGAAAGATCGACTCTGCAAATTCGTTAGAAGGGAAACGTTATTTCCGTTTGAAAAAGTCAGCAGTGTCTATATTCCGCCGCCTTCCAAAGATATTTTCATGACTTCATAAAATAGTTCTTGTGCTTTACAAACTGTCCTCCCTCGTGCATGAGAAGTCTCTCACCAAAGTCCAGGCCTCGCTCGTCGCCCACCTGTCTTTGTGCTCGTGCTCCCGAGTCCTGCACCGAGGAATGTTTTCTGTAAAAGAGGTCTCTTTAAAAAAAATTAGCGCAACTTCTTTATTAATTTTTCTGTATCTTTTTCATCGCAATTTTTTCTTTCTTTTATTGATTTCGGTCCCTCCGCGGTCCATCGGCGGACCCCTGCTGCGTTCAGGATGCATGAATCTTTGGTGATTGGATGCCGAGGATCGCTCACAGACGGTGGGTCTGAATATTTGCCTCTGAGGTGATGGAGAGGAGGGTCACCTCTGACCTTCTAGCAGGGTCATCACCAAGGTGATGCATAGCAGCCATATATGGGAGGACGTGGGTGGAACCTTAGAGCTGAGATCTAGAGCAGAAGAGCAGACATAAAAGTTATCCGTTGTTCTTAAACACTCAAAAGAATACAATAAACAAACCAGGTACATTTAAACAAATCGTCCCCATGTATTTGCTTTCTTGCTAAGACTGGTCCTTTATTAGAATGTGGGAAAAGCTTGCCTGGCTCTTCAAGAGAGACCACAACAGAGGTGAATCAATGAGAAATTAATATTTACACAGGTTTGGATTTTTTCTTTTTCCAACACAACAAATTACGGCCACAGGGGGCTTATTTCACAATCACAATACAAAATAAAAAAATATTCCAGAACTCAAACAACCCGTAAGCCGCATTTCTTTAAAGATTCCAGAAACCAAATTAAAGCTGATAATTAGTGCGCTTGAGGGGAGGTGGAGAACCAGTGGTTGGGAGCCCCCACGGGAGTGAAGGGGGCCACTACAGTATAGTTTTTGGCAACAAAATAAAACCAAAAACAAATGTAAATGTCATTTTACAGTCAATTTATAAATCCTGGTTTATTGGACCGCAGGAACACACAAATCAATATCCGATCGCATCCTGGGGGTTGCAACTCACTGGCACAGATATTTTTGTGCGTCCTGAAAACTTCAGAGCCAGGCCGACGTTTCTGACTGTTTTCATATGCTGAGCTAAGCTAAGCGTCTCCAGCTCCAGGTTTACTTGAACCGATATTGATCTTGTTATTAATCAACGTTTTCCCAAATGTCAAATCGCTCCTTTAAAGACCCTGTGATGTCAGAGTGCTGTTTGACTCCACGTATCTGAGGTAAAAAAAAAAAAAAAACAATACAAAGAGGCCACAGAGAGAACAGATATTGATCAGCTATCAGCAGACTGAGGCGCTGAATGTGTGTCGCGTGTCTCTGTGGCAGTGCCGACAGGAAATAACACCTCAGCCAGGAAAGCCATGACATCGGCCCACTCTGTGTTGTCGAGGAACCGGACAGCGTAGGTTCCCGCATGTGCACCAGCTGGTAATTGGCAGGAATTGTCATCAGGAGGAAGTGAAAAGTAAGATAATATTTAGATCTGCAATCACAGGATGGGTGAGTCAGCAAACAGATTCTAAATCAGCTTCTCTGAATCCTTCTTGTTGAATAACGTCCTCCATCGGTTTCAGCCTTCAAGACATATTCCTCAAATGTACAGTCTGATTTCATAAGATTCAACATGCAAGATTTCACTGTATGTCCTCTATCCTCCCGATCACACCCATTACAGTGAATTAATGCCGTCGCTGTGACTCACAAATGATCCAGATGGGAAATAACTATCATGATAATCGTGCGATAAATAAAAAGCATACGTCTAGCTGAGCTACATATCCGACTCTCTTCTAGATGAATGGTAATTTTCCACTAATGCCATGATAGAAACAATTACCCTGATTCATCTCTGCTATGTGAAAGTGAGACGTCAGTCTGAGAAGCTCGTGGAAATAATATTCCTACAATCACAATATGAATATGAAATAATATGAAATAAATCACAGGAACAACATTGGCAATTTTCGATGTCCTGTTTTTTCTTGTTACCTTCTGTTTGTTCCTACACAGCAATCACAGTGCCCCGCTCAGCCAGCGTGGCCATCACTCATGTGATTACAACACTGTTGCCATGACAACCCCCGTGACATTGTGGTTCAATGGTGGCAACCCTCTTAGATTGCATCCCCTCTCGTAAATCTGAAGCCCGTCCATCGAGGAACAGATCAGTGGGGGGTCTGAGGTGAGTGCACGTGAGGTGTGCGTGTGGTGCTACTCACTGGGTGGGGGGTCTCGACACTCCCCTTCCTCCAGCGTGACGTCATCGATGGCGATGTCTCCTTCGATCCCCGGTCCCCGGACGCCTTCCAGCACCACCTGGAGAGAGAAAAACAAATATTAATACTCCATGTACGGCCTTGATGGAGCACAAAAACAGGAAAATGAGTGCCACTGCAAGACAAACTCAAAAAGTAAGTACACAGCGTAATTAAGCTAAATTGCCCCTTATAAAAAAATAACAGCAGGTGGGGAGTGTTTGTTTCAGTTTTTAATGCCACAAGATTTAAAAGTAAAAAGAAGTGTTTGGAGAAGTCAGAATGGGAAGAGGAAAAAAGGGCACACGTAAGTGCCGCTGAGACTATAATTACTTGCTACAAGTGCAGCAGTAAAAATGATGGAGAATATTGCCGTTCTATTTTCGCCTCTCGCAGAGATTAGGCTTCCTGATGGCAAAGTGTGAGTGATTCTGCTTCCTCAATCGCCATGGATCCTGTCCACTTCTTTGCTTGCATTGTGCTTTTGTGAAGTGCTACATCAACAGCCGAACCTCCGAGGGAAAATAACAGCTCACCGCTCACACCCAGAGAGAGGAAAATAAAAAGGGCCGCACCGAGGATGCTGCTTCTGGGTCTCACCTGGAAGGACGCTGTCGGATGGATGCTTACTTTGGCCTGCTTCCAGCGGTCACCTTGGTTACCACTTAGCAACCACACAGGACCCTCAGAGGTCGTTTGGCCTTTCTGCTTTAGGAAGGCGTTCAGTGTTCCTGCATGGAGAGAGGGAAAATATGAAGCTGAACACACACGTACCCTCATGGATCTGTACCGGGCCTTTGGATCCACCGTCATAATGATTGCATGCTGCATCCTTATAGACCATTTCTGTGGTAATTACATTAGAGCTGGCGCCCTCACCGCCGCGCTCCGAACAACAACACGCTGCCTTTCAGCTAAAGTAGGTCAACAGTACTTCAGGTAAACTGTTGTCACCACCTTTCAGCATTGTTGTGTCTGCGCGCATGAGTGAAACTGCTTCCTGTGGTCTAAACACCACAGTTCATATTTCACCGCACTTGCAATATGGCTGCTGGCAGGCTCTGTATGCTAATAACCCCGAGGCGTTTACTCTGCAGCTACCTGCAAATGGCATGTGACCATCTGTGACACGGTGCTGAAATTCTGCTTGTTAAGCAGTTTATTTTTACATTATCAGATAAAGGAGATGTATTGCTCACTATATATACAGCATATATTGTTTATATGCTCACCCACTACTCCTTTAGGGCACTTTTCTGAATCTTGTGTCAAGGTTTACTTGTGCTTTTGGACACAGAGCTTATTTCAAAGTATAAAAACAGTCTGCAGGGCAAAAAAGGTGAGGAACCTTGGCTGTACAGAAATACTTTAAAGATTTATATAAGCTCGTAAAGAATAAGCCACATAGGGGAGGGATGATTTCATTGTGGATTCCAGGGTGAACCTGGGAGTAGAGACTTCCATGCTTCATATTGACCTTTGTCCCCAGCATTTCAATTTCATGCTGCAAGAGTAGAGAGGACCAGATTCAAACGTTAACCTCAGGTCATATGAATGATCCGAAAAATAATCATCACTAATGGTCAATTTGTGATGAGAATACCACACATTTGGAGTTCAGTGCAGCCCAGCTTCCTTTTTTCTTTCACCTGCATTCCCACTGAAGCTGCATGGGAGAAACTGCTGAATGTTTCCCTGAACCCATCTCTGAATTACAAAATGCAATATGACAAAGCTATTTCAACTGGATTCACCGACACCAGGCCCGAGTTCAAGCTTCTCCTCTCCTCTTGCTCCGGACTTTGATATAAAACTGTCAGATGATGTCAGATGATGACACAGAGTGCAACCACTTCCCTCTCCTCCTCTCCAACCGCACACTCTACTCGCTCCTCCATTTGCAATGCAGCAAGGCTGGTGCGTGTGATTGTGTGAGACAGCGGTTCTTTAACGGTGTGCCAGGAGGAGCTGCATCCAAAGGCTCAAATCAGGTTAGCGTCGACACCGCGGAGGAGCCCAGCAGGACCACCGCTCTGAAGTCAAGTGAATTTGGAGTACGGAGAGCGGCACCTTTTGCGCTGACACAACTGATGAGCTAAAAACAGCAGCGTCGAGGAGTGTCACCTCGCCTCTGATGCATCGTTGCCACAGCGAGGCGCCTCATTACTGTACAGCCCCCATCAAAAAACATCTCCGTGAGGAATGGAGGGAAAGCCGTACTGTATGTCCTTGTTCATATTATCTGCAGTGTACACGTTCCACAACGACAGCACAATATCCAGTGAGAGATGAGCTCTCGTACGGAACATGACCTGCAGTTTCATCTACCGTCGAGGTGTTTAGGATGTAGGAGGATTCTTGCTGAGCTGGCCGGCTTACGTTTCCTTTGAACTCATTGCAATGTAGGTGGTTATGCCGCTGTCATCACATCCCGAGCTAAGTCATGTGCTGGATATTCATCTGGAGTATCTCTCTTCTTTTTTTGTGTATAGAAATACCTGTGGCAGACACTTGTGAAATTTAAAAAGATCTGAGGACAGAAAGATGTGAGTCAAGTAAAAAGCGAGAGCCGGCTCCTAGAAGTTTTCAATTATGGAGCAAGGACGAGAGAGCGGGGGGATTGAGGTGCAGTGCCACCCTCCTCGCTAATGAAAGGATGACTCCATTGCTTCTCAGAAGGTCAGACTTAAAAACAGACTTGCCTGGTGTGCTTTGCTGGAGACTTAATCCTATAAACAAATGCGACACGGACTCCAAAGGCAAACTTTGATGTGCGCTTCAGTAATTAAGTGTGACCTTGTCTCAGGTATCCCCCGCTAGCTAACGACAAAAGAGTTTCTTTGAGCCGGTGCCACTGTTTTCATCAGTGCGTAGGCGAGACTCCTTATCGACTGATTCTGGCCTTTAGCGCTGCTATGCCACAACTTGACTGTGACTAACTTAAACAGCCAAATCCCAAAGAGCATCAAACTCCCAGCGTTTCAGGACGGAGCTGTGCGGAGTCAGTACTGCACAAGAAAACGGCCATCAACGGCAAAAACTAAACCAAAAACTGATTTTGGTGCAGTACTGTGTAAATGAACATAGGTTATATGGATCGTTTGCCATACACGTTCATTCTCTGGGTAGAGAATATCACAATCCAACATTCCTGAGCTCAGGGGCAAATTCTCTCACGGCTGGAGAGGCAGAATACTAAATGGAGCGTAGCTATAGAGGATCTGAGCTGGGTTTCAAGTCCTTGACATTTAGCCCATTCATCATAACACGCCACAGTCTGGGCATGGGCTTCACCACAGATGGGGAGGGCAGGGAAGAGAGGGTCTGGCCGGCGATCAATTTGAGCAAATTGGAAATGTCATGGCCTACTCAACCTCGGCAGGGAGCCGGAGGAGCTCTCATCTCCCCGCTGAGTCGCCCTCTGACACCTCTATCCTTACATGGTCTCCACCTCTCCAGATGTTTGGGTCCTTCTCTCCCACCAGGATGCATTCTCTCGGCCTTTCCACAGAAGACATCAGGAGGGTGTCAAGTCCAAATTTCAGTCCTAAAGGACGTATTTCTACCACTGCTTTTGTAGCTTGGCAGATCATTTGGTGATTTGACTTTGGAAGTGGTGTGTGGAGACCCAAGCAGAGGAAAAAAAATGTCTGTTTCCTCATAATAAACAAAATGTCCCTGCCTATTCCTATTATAAATGAAGAGAAATTACACAAGATTAAAAATGTTCGAAAGACACACGATTCCCACAAAAAAAAAAAAAAAAAAAAAAAATCTTACAAAGAATAAAAAAGCCAGTGCTCTACAAACAAGAGCGAGTCAGAAGAGGGAGAGGAAGCTGAGTGGGCTGGAGATGGAGCAGCAGGTCCAGCAGAAGCTCAGAGTGGAGCAGGTGGTGGGTGGAGACGCTGCTGATACCGTCGATGTCTCACTAGAATACGAAGGTAAACGCAGCCAAATGCTCACTGTAAACATTTTATCAGAGGGGAGATGAGTGCAGTTGCCAGGCCGTCGTAATTTTACAGTTTCCTGCGGTTTAAGTATTGAGTTTAATGAGCACAAAAGTGTTACTACTTGTTCCTTTTGTGTTTATTCATAGTTCCATAGTTTTATTTTTGTGAACTAAAGCGAGTTTTTATGAAAGTAGTATTTTGTGGGTGTGGATATGTTTGCAGCACAGCCTGTGGTTTTCTTTTTAAAAGGCAAAGTAAACACCGTCTCGGTCAGGGACACGTCCGACATAAACACAAAATAATCAAGAAATCACAAAACAGTTTTGGTTATCACCTTCACCCAGAGGATGTTTCCACTCCTGTCTTTGCATCTGCTCTTTTCTTACTGGTTGACATTATATTTTAGTAAGATTGATGACTGGTGACCAGTGGCTTGACTGGCATGGTGAGGGATTTGAACATTTCTGACTTTGCATGTCAAACTCAAATGCCATGCAAATTGTTCTTGGAGGCCGTTAGTGCCCATAAGGCCTGCGTTCGCTTTGCATGTGGATGGATCTTTTTGAGGCGCAAATGTCAACAGTGATAGTTCTTAAAACGACACCCCTTAACTTCTCTGATGGAGGCGCCCCAAGAGGGAGAAACAGAGACATTTGGTGGCCAGGGTCAAAAACAAGTAGTAATGATGCTACAACACACACTGGCTCACTGACATATACTGTAGGGGCTGCGCAGGGAATGACTGGCTTTAAAGGACATAACATGGTCCCACAGGCTAAAGGAGTGGACAGAACTGGGTCCATCAGCATCTGCAGATGAATGACTCAATTAGTCATTCACCCCTCCCCTTTTAAACCAATTCCCATCTGTCCTAAACCCTGTCGGGCCAATCACAGCCATTGATCTGAAATAAGGCATGGTTGATTCATTCGCTGACAGAGGAGCGCCCAATAGGAGAGCCACTGAAGTGTTGCTGTCGCTGTTCTGGAGAGGTCAGGCAATCCCGCCCTGCAGACTGCATTCATTGAGATGGATGGTATATTTTCTCTAAAAGAAAAACACATGGCAAATAGAAAGAGCAAAGCAGAAGATGGATTTTTATGTTGTCCTCGGTCCCAGGAGAGCCTGTGGTCGACTGTTTGGTTAAGTGTCAGAGAGGGGCTCCTTCAGTCACCCCAAACCAGCCATCACCAAACGGGCCGTGCAAGTCGCAGTTCTACAGAACTTACGCCCAAGTTTGGAGCACACACCTTCGTGTTTGTTGAAAAAGTGAGATATAATTGTGTGTGAAACCACTGACAGCTGCATTCAACAAAAGTCCCCACAGCACTCGCCACAGAGATAAAACTGTCTGGAAATGACTGAAATTCTGTTGCTCGCAGAAAAAAAGCGCTGCAGCTTTTTTACTTCTTCTTTTCACAACGTGACTCCTGTGTTTCTACCCAACAAACAACTACTCTTTCAGAAACACAAAAAAGAAAAGCCCACTGGGACACACACACACACACACACAGACAGCGTCAGTGGCGGACGGCAATTTGAACAATCTCATCTTTCAGTTTATGTTTCAAAGAGGCTGTGATGTCCTGCAGATGCTTGATGACGGATTCTTCTCGGAAAATAAAATTTGTTGTGGTGCTTCCTCATTGACAGTTTAGTTCCGCACAGATAAGGACGCATCCCCTTCATTTAGCAGAGAATTGCCAAAGCAATTTGAGCGTCACTCGAATATGCTTTCTCTGCCTAAGCAGCCAAAAGCTACAGAGCAGTGACAGATTCTTTAAAGATGAGAGTAATTATTCGTTCCTCATCTGTTTCCATGAACTATTGAGCAATGAATTTAATTAAGCAGATCCTTTCCGCTAACTTCTTCAAAGCGCAGCACAGACGTCTGTTACACAAGCTGTGGACGAGCGAGCGAAATAGACCTAACGAGACGTACCTATGTGTTTTCCATACATGTGGTAGAAGAAGCTGAAGCAGTAGGCAGGTGGGTTGGTGATGCCGTAGGGGTTTTTTGGAGCTACGTTGAAGAAGGGGCTTATGAGCCGCGCCTGGTCCCCTTCCTTCCGTGGCCTCGACGTCTCAATGTACATGTAGAAGCCTTGAAACACAGACATAAATAAACACAGGAGATTATTCAAAGCAAGATTATTCATGTGACGTCGTCTTCACACACGAAACCAACAATTGAGACTCTAGGGGATGAAACTTCCTCAACCCAAAGCTGCAATACTTGAAATATAATTCTAGTTCACTACAATTTATCTCATTTTGTCTCAATTTGTTTCATTTTACTTGTTTTGTTTTTGTACATTTTATTCAGGCAGAAAGTGAATTTCGTAAGTACCCATATAAACCATATAAGCCATTATTACAAAATAACATTTCAATAAATAATTGGAATTTTCCCAGATGTATTTATTTACCAAAAAACATGTTTGTTAGGCTGCTGTAAATAATAATAACATAATATATGCAGTACTGTTATACATCTGATTAGGCCTTATTAAAATACTCTAGGTCGTTGGACAAAGTCCTTGTGCCTGACAGGTTAACTGCACCCAGGGAGGAATGAGAAAGCTTTTGCCTGGCATGTGTTCGCAATCCCACAACTAGAGTGCTCTCTCACCACCTCCTGATACGCCAACAGTTGTTGTGCCACTGTAAACACAGGGGAACAGCGAGGCGTCCTCGTTCATGCTCAGCTGCTTTCTCAGCCGGTCTGTGACAGCATGATGGAAATGAAACCTTCCATATTACAGATAAGCAGCGTGGCTCACTGTGACGGACGGTTCTCTTTTTTTTTTTTTTACTAATAGCAATAACCAGGGGCCAATAACAATGGGGTTACATTCATGCTCCCTTGGTCTGACAGACCTGAACAGCGGCGCTGGCGATGGCGGCGAGTCAAACAGTTCTGATTGTGTCGAAGCCACATAATCTGGAGCCAATCTCTCTTCCCTGCCACAGGCACGGAGGAAGGTAGCTCGTGAGCGGCTCCACGCCCCTCCAGCCAAAATCAAATGGAATATCTCCCCATGCTGAATCTCATATCAGATAATTATACGCACAGAGGAGCGGGGCTGGTAATGAAATGCTGGACATTTTTGAAACCATTAGGTGATTAAAGCCAATATATTATTTACTGCTTCAGCTGCTGCTGGTGCCACAGCACCATAACAGACCCTTACATTCCACCACAGAAACTTCCATCATCAGGGTTTCACGTGAGTTTTTGTTCATTTGCTATTTAAGGTCTTAAAACGCAATATCTGCACATCTAATTAAAAGCTAAACATTATCATGCTAATGTAATTAGCCTGGAAATCAAAGGTCACAGCAGCTCATTTATTTATTTATTTTAGTAGAACCAGTTTAAATGATCTCTGGTTCAGGACATCTTCGTCTTATTGTTATCATTATTGTTCTGTTTCTAAATGTGACACTATTAGCGTCATGTTTGCAAAAACAGGTACAACACAAACGACATGGAATGCTGCTAATTTTGCATCTTGCCACATCATTTAGCAATTACATGATAATCACACTGTTGAGCCTGTGTACCACAGGGGATCCAGTATTCATGCATGGATTGTATATGAAACAGTGTGTAATCAGTGTGTGTGTGGTGAGTAGCAGCAGACTGCATGGTATAGAACAGTGCTGTCCATTTAAATGTGTGCATTCTACCAACTGATTCCCAGTCCAGTGAACGGGTGCAGTGTTTGCAAAGCCACACCGACATAATTGATTACACTTACACTACAAACTGTTTGATTTCCTATTGGTGCATCGGCGAGAGAGATACATCCCCAGCCGAGAGATTTAAACGGGCGACTCGCTCACGGCGTGATGACCGTTCGAGGTGTTGGTGATTTGTATCTAATTTGTTATTGATGCATCTGTAGCCAATATTACATATCTGTGATGCATTTCCGATCCATGTTTTTGATACATATTCATGGTTTAAACAGTTTACAGATATATTCCAGCTCATTTGACAAATAACTGGGACTGCTGTTAACACTCATCACCACAGCATCACCAGCGCAGAGCAACATGAAGGAATGATTTGGCCCTGTGGCTACTGCATAAAAGTAAATCACAGGATGAGTCATCCAAGGAAGGAGTCAGCTGACCCATCACCAGGTCACCGATGCTACGTGCTACGATGCTAAGCTGTCTGTCCGTTCTGTGTCTTCACCTCCAGGTGCCAATAGCCCATTAAGAGGGTCTTAATGTGCACTTGAAAACTAAATACCTGATATGGACACTGAACAGGGCAGCGATAGTAATACACGTAGTAAAGTAGCATGCTAATGGTAAGCTCTTTAGCCTCGAAAGTGGGGCCTTTTAAACTGGACAATTACTAATCAGGGAACACGTTCACTAAATGGTCACTTATACCTCTTTTACACTAAAAGGCAATTGACTTCCTTCCCATTGCCAGTAGAGAAAATTTCTGTTTTCTTCCTCTGGTCATGCTCAGCGTCAAAGGCGCCCGGCGACTGAGTTGCTCTCTCTCACCTCACCGTCTTTCCAAATTAGCCCATTCACCCGTGTGCCACATTTTCATTTGAACCAATTAAAACATGTGTACATGGCGGAGTCATCTGACCTGCGAGTCAGTGCTGAATCCATTCCCATTGCAGGCACAGCCAGACGTGGGGGTTGGGGGCTTTGAATTTAAAGGAATACTTACCCTGCTTGGACCCGGTGCGATCCCCACTCGGCCCAGTGTTGGGTGTGTACTTGGTGTCGCGGGTGGCAGCGCTGTGCCGTGTCCAATCGAAATCGTCGTTCTTGTCCTGGGTGAACATGCAGATGGGCTCGTCCTCAAAGCTGCAGTGGAACTCTCCTGGTGAGTAAAGAGCAGAACTGGGCTCTTACATTCACACCGCGACAAAAAAATAATATATTTGGCTGGAGGCTACAGTACATGTGTGAGCAGTGTGACACCTACTGTAAATGTATGAGCTCTTCCTGTGTGTGTGTGTCTGTGATAATGTGTGTGTCACAGGGGGATATATATGCAACAGCCGAGACCTAATTACACCACATGACGTGAAGAGCAGAATTTCTAAATTAAGATTTGACCTCTTGCTGACTGTGGAGACGTCACGGGAGCGCGTTCGACTTTTCCCTCACGACGGCATGGATTTCTGGTTCAGAGAAGGAGTCTCAACACACTCGACTGCAGAGTGTTGGTGAGTGTGCGGGTTTCATACCTGGTTTTAAGAGTTGTACCTCGACACACCACTACTGAGGCCTGATGGATGGAATTCAATACACTCTCACTTACCCCGTCTGATAATTACATTACACTGAATATATATCTCATGTAAAAGAGCTTGGATTAAAGGTATTAATGGGTTTCTAGCTTTGATTTCACATTATAGAGGCAGTGTTAAACTCCAGACTTTATTTGGAGTTTAACTTTTACATTTAGAGGACAGATCTGAAAGCAACTTTACTTGCAAAAAACTCAATCAGTGTGTTGATTTTTTTTTTAGCATCTGAGTACTTGGACTCGAGGTAATCGGGTCTATAATCAACTCCACCTCCCTGCTCCTGTGTCACTCTCCATCTTCTCTGTGGTGGGGGTACAGGTGGAGATATCGAGCGCTCCCACCGCCCACTCTTCTTTTTCTCGCTTTTCTTCACGCCCCTTCGACAGCAATTTTTAAACCAATGGAGAGTGCAGACAGGGAATGAAAGTGTCGGGTTGGGCACGGAAAAAAAAGAGTAATTGTTACTCCAGCATGAGGTTATGATAGGTCACGTGTAGGGGAACGTCTAACAGTGAATACACTAATGAAGAGTTGGAAATAGCACGTGTGGGGAACCAGCCCACTCACTTTAATTAAGGGGTAGAGGGAGAATCATCAGTGTCACAACCTCTGTTTAATTCATGGAACAAACAAGAAAAACACCGTAACAGAGGAGCTGGTGTTGCTGAGCGGTGTCCTCAAAGAGGTAGTTAAAATAGGGGGGAATTAGATTCAGGATGCGGGAGTGAGTTCTGATAAATATTCATTGATTTATTAAAACGTAGCTGGGAGCAGTTTGGAGTGGTGACCTTGAGAGGAGCAGTTTTTACTCAGGTAATGGAGGTAACGTCGAAGCAGCCCGAGAGTGGGTGGACGGACCGAGGGATGGAAGACGGCAACGGTGCTGCGAGGCAGGAAGAGGAAGACAAAGAGATTGACAGCGAGAGGGAAGGGGGCGGGGTCGCCGATACTCTTGACTCTTCCCTCCACGGCCACGCAGATTTAAATGGAGGTCCAGCTCCTGGCGCTAGACACCGACGCCCTCGTCCACTGTGAGCTAAACTAAACGTTTTTCGTGAGCAGGGAGAGGGAGGGAAGGGAGGGAAGGGAGGGAGGTGTGCAGGTAAGAGAGTCTCCTTCAGGGATCTAGATAATGATGCTGGTGATTAGGATGTTTGTTTTGAAGTTGCCAAATGTTTGTGTGAACACGCAACAAAACACATATCTATATAAATAAACACAGCACAATGCACAACAGCACACTGCGGCACAGCAAGGAGTGATTAAGTGTGGATTCTCAAGGTGTGAATTCATAAAGTTTCAAAAGTAAAAGCGCCGTAATGGGGCTAAACATTAGCACAGTGCGTGCAAATGTACTCGGGCGCAAAGACTAGGTATCTCATGCAAGTGTCCAAGTGCCTGCACAACGTTCTGCAGAGATTTAAAGCTCTCAACACGTCAGACAGCCTAATGCAGGTTTACTGTGACTTCCTAAAGCGAAGTATTATTTATCATACATTATTCAGCTCTACTTAGAGAAATCTTCCAGTGCAGCGTGACATGTTACGAGTCAAATCTCTACGGGACGCACGGCAACTTTGGGTTTTCCCACTGTTCTCGCTGACTGTGCCGCGACAGATGGAGCCCGCTCTGTGGCGAGAGTTTGCGAGGAGCGATGCGCGTTACTTACTCAGATGAGGGTTGATGGGAGCTGTGGAAAGAGAAAAGGCCAGGAACAGTCATTAGTACAGAATACATTATGTGGGCAGCTGGTAAAAATGTAAAGCACTCAAAGTGTCACACAGGAAAAAAAACACACTGTCCCTTTTGTGCTGGTAACTTTTCCTCCTGCTGTCATCGACTGTTTGTTGTGGGGCTAAAGAAAAGTCCACGCGTGTGAAACTTTCGCAACATCACGAAAACAAAATGAAAGAGGCCCATGGGAGGCAGGGAAATATTGTCCTGTGATATTAAAACACTGCATGCATATGAGAGTGTGCTGCGCTCCATCTTTATTAAGCTCAATGGCTTTCACTGAGTACTGCAAACTAACGGCCGACGTAAATGAAAAGGGAAGCAATCGCCTGACAAAAGCAATGTAGAGATCACTTAGGCCGGAGAAAGAGATGTCTGGGTGTGAAAAGGAAAAAAAGGACAGCAATTCTTCTGCTCCCGATATTAAATGTAAAAGACGGAGGGATTAGGACGACCGGCCTGACCACATTAATAAGCTTATAGCGCAACTGCTTATCATCGCTGCCATTTACCAGCACCGCCGATGTTCTTGTCCAAGGTGACTTCCACTTAGGCCACTAAGCCTCTCTTACACTTCCATTTAGAAGCCACTTAATCATAAAGATGTGCAATAATCACAAGTGTGTCAGCTAATCACCTCCCTGTAAGATCCATGATTCTTCCCATGTTTCTTATGGACACACACATCAAGCCAAATCATGCACGGCGTCTTTTGCATTCTGCCCGCCCGACCGTGGCTCCGCGCTTCCCTTATTGATAATTTAAGAGGCTACTGCCGCAGCAAACACAGAAAGGTCAAGGGTATCACGCAGAGTTGCAACAAGCCAGTTAGTCGGCGCTTCACTTTTTGCAGAGTAAATACCATTTAACCTGCCAAGAAGATTCATGGGCATTTTCATGATCGATTGCTGACCGGCCGAATAGATGCGATTCATCAGCCTTTACTACAAAACTATGTTGCTTTGTGATTTATGAAACCTCGCTGTTCATGGAGGGAATTGATTTTAATCTAACAAATTAAAGTGAGTAATAACAAATCGCTCCTACAAAGCAAAACATGTTCTGAAAAGCGTGGAAGTAATGCCGGGCGCCTGGAAATCGCTCTTAAAAAAGCCCCAAGAACATGAAACTCAGGTTGATTTCATTGCATTGTTGTGGGCCTCATGGAAATGCACATCCACTTGTTCCCTCCCAGTGATGAGGAACGGAAAGATAAACACAGTACAGGGGGGGGGGGGCAAACCGTTGCATTTCCAATTTAACTGCGTGAAAAATTCAGTGAACTGCAACGCCGCCGCTGAATCATCGCTGTGAGTGGAAGGCACCCGTGTGGAAAGAACAGCCTGTGCAGCCTCATTGCATTAAAAACCTTTAATTATCTGTCATGTTGGTGAAAATACCTGCATCCCTGACAGTCGGCGCTTCACAGTGAATCTACACTGGACTGCACACTTCTGCACGAGAGTCTGCAGAGAGAGGCGGGAAATCATCCGGGCTGTTGCAGAGAAAATGTTTCAGATGACAACTCGCAGCCTCAGGCCTGTGAAACGGATGCTGACTTTTCCGACAAAACTATTCTCTAAACCCCCCCCCCCCCCCCCCCCCCCCCCCCCCCCCCCCCCCCCCCCCCCCCCCCCCCCCCCCCCCACTCTACCACCCAGTTCCTGCGACTCCCTCCCTCCCTTCCTCCCCCTCTTTCTTTTAAGACTTTGGTTAAGAAAATATGTTTCGTTGTCAGTTTGTTACCTGCAGCCTGCCTCGTCTGACTCGCTGCGCCTGAGTCCAGATGAATGTGTCTCCTCAAGCAGTATCTCTACCCCCCCGCTGAAGAAATCAAGCTGAGCACGGAGCAGGGCCCAGAGGCTACTTGACTACTGCTGTGCACGCACACACTTCCTCTATCACACACATACAGGCACTAACAGAAAATTTAACTCCCAATTTGGATGACTGTTCTGGGTGCGGAACGCAAACAAGGAAGGAAATGAACGGAGAGCGAGATCTGTTGTGGACTTGACCATTTTCTTATCGCTTCAGATATTTTACGGCCTCGTCTTCGAGTCCCTGAAAACATGAATGGACCTCGAATGCTCGCTTTAAAATTCAGTGTTGTTCATGCATAGATGAAGAGCCCTCCAGCAGAGGCTTTAAAACTCCTCTTCTTACTGCTGCAGTTTAAAAAACCCTCAAATAAGAATCAAAGATGAACTTTAATTTTGATAGTTCTCAGCAATTATTGAGTGAAGTAAGCTCCCAGTTGCACCAGGTCACGCCCTGATCCCACGCATTAGGTCGGTCAGACTCCTGGGTTCTGCTTTTTCCGGCTGACAGGACTAAAGAAAGTGCCAGTTGATGCATGTGCGTTCTCCATCCAAATTACCTAATTTTGACTGAAACACAACGTGAGCTCAGTGACCGTCAGAGGACAGTGGTCCGTGGAGGCCGCTCTCGATACAAAACACTGACTTCATCCTGGCTCGGTTCCCTGCCCACTGGCCTGCGGCTGTATTACAAAGCAGCAGACAATTCTTCGGTTGCAGCCAAGTGTCCTCACACACAACAGCAGCTCGCCTTCTTCTTCTTTTTATAAGCAACCTCATGGAATCCACACTCTCAGATATTCCCATCCATCATATTTAGAGGGGTCTGGATAGAGGGGTGTGTGTGTGTGTGTGTGACGCCCAGAGAAGGCCACCATCAGTTGGAATAATAGGAACGTGGGCAAATGTAATTCAGCAATCTTCTCGCTGACAGTAGCACAAGCGTCATCACACTATTGTGCCCTTCAATCAAAGTCTTGTTCAGAGACGGCTCCGTGCACATGCGCACGCACACACACACGCACACACACACACTCAGACATTTCTTATGTGCTATCCTGCTATTTCATCAGCGAGTGTACGCCATCTTCAAGTGAATCCTTAATGGAGCCACACATGGATGATCTCTGCTTTGGTTTAGATGTTAAAGCAAAGAAATGAAGCAAAAAGAATGTGGTGAGAATAAAATATCTCAGGGAGAGAAATGCTAATAAATAAAGAGGAAGAAATTATTAATTCAAACAAAAGACTATGAGCTTGGTGCCTTATTATATAACTGGAGATTATGTGAATCTTCTCTGTGGTGAAAATGTGTCACTGTGATTTTAATGATAGCGCAATGTGTTGATGTATTTATGTCATGATAATGTACAGCGGCAATGAGAATGCCTTAAAGCGAAAAATAATGTCGCCGCAAACCCTGTCACGGGGAAAAAAAAAAAAAAAAAGGAAACAACTCCTGCGGTGATGAAGAGGCTTCGGGATAAAAGGTCACAAACTGAAGTAATGTGTAAGCAGTGCAAGATGCAAGACAAGAGGAGAATCAGTGTGAGGCATTAGTGAAAGTGCAGCTGGTCTAAACAAGTGTAATCGCAGGGCATAACCTCACACTGTGAGGTACTACTTCATGTACTTCATGTTTGGAAGCCATTCTCAGCATCTTCCAAAAAGATAGGAGACTCCACCTCAACCAGAGTTGCTATTGTATGTTGTGTACCATTTCCCCTCATATGCAATTTTCAATCTTCACCTTTACTTGGCCACAAGAAATTGAAATGTGTATTTGCTAATTATTTTTCCCGGAGCGTGTACAAAAATACAACTGCATTGATTTGAATCAAGTGGCTGTTGTGGTCTGTGCAATTTATTCTTCATATTGTCGAACGCCAACACCCTGACACCTTCGCTATAGCAGAGGGCAGAAAGGAGCGGAAGATGAATATATTTAGATTAACATATATAATTTAATTAACTGAAGATTTAGTGGGATTTGGCTTTAATATGTCACTGTGAGCTGCGTGAAGAGATGGAACTGGAATATAAAGAAAGAACATCAGTGTTTTACTGTGCTACGATGACAGTTGACAGGAGGAACAATAAATACTCGGAGAGCGGGTGGAGGGTGGGGCGGTTGGGGGGGGGAGTTATGAGGAACGCCAAACAGATGCTGAGTTTGTCACTGCAGCAAAATTTTAAAGTGTCTTTGGGGCTGGGTGACACCACCATCCTTTATCCTACAGCTGGGGACATTATAACTCTTTTGTGCTGTTTTTTTTTTTTTTTTTTTCCTTCTCCACAGAAAAGCTGCTACCATCGGCTTTATGTGCATCGCAATAATCTTTCCATCCCCTGTGATAAGAAAACTCGCCACTACTTAGATTCTCACCGTAGGACAAAAATGTTAACCCTAAGAGCTCCCAGACAAGATGGTGATCATGTTCATTCATTTCATGGTCGTGGGATCAGGAAGCTGAGGCTGAGGCTGCGTCTCAGTTCAGGGGCGCCATTTAAAGCCCATCAAAGTGAGCGTAAATGACGCTGACTAATGCGTCCTGCCATACCGGAGAGACGAAGGCTCCTATATACTGAAGGGTAGGAACGTAAACAAACACGGACAAATATCTGTGAAGGTTGTCTGGAGACTGCTAAGCTTGTGTATTTCTGATTGTTGCACGACACAGCAGCAAACACAGGGACACTGTGCACACTCCACAGTGTCAGGGCCCGAAGGCTGAAGGTGAAGTCCCTCACTCCCGCCTTTGTTTTGTGAAGCAGCAGAGCAAACCGCTAATTAAAACCATTGTGGTTTGGAACAGCGTCACAGTGGACACTTTCGACGTGTGTTTGATTCAAGAGCGAAAGGTTTGTGGCAAACAGAAGCAGACAGCATGCAGATGGGTCAGTGAGAAATAAAAAAGAATGAATCTTCTTTGTTTATTTAAATAAAAAATGGAAATGGGAATACGGAGATAGGGGAAAATGAACTGAACTATTTGCAATATAAAGATCAAATTGCTTAAGTTCACACTGGTGTCTGTGGCCTGGTGTATTTTATCCCACGGGCTTTAGTGTCTAGATAAAAGGAGTTTACTCAAGAATTTTTTTTTTTTTATGTAAGTCTTAGCAGGAAAACATGCTCAGACAAAATGTGAGACAAGCTCTTGTCCTTGTTGTGAAAAATGTGCCAGCTGGGTTACTCCAAACCAAGCCGCGATTTATGGCATGTACCCACCTGTGATCATTGCTGCCTGTCTGCTCTCTGCACAGGCTCGACTTTGGTTTGAGTACTACTCTGACAAGGAGCTGACGTTTTTCTAACGTGACACACTGTACACACCAAAATGTGCCCAGGATGCAGTTTGTAATGGATATTTGTGCACTGAATTGGGTTTGTCATGTTTCCAGCATAAAAAGATTTCAATCTCACTTAAGGCTGCTTTTACCCCTTCGCACTGTAGGTGGCCAGTCTGGATTAAACAATGATTTGGTTGCTGTAAATGAATGGATTTATTTCTCTGCTAATACAACCCTGGCTACAAACCTAAAGATGGCCAGTACTCGGTCGATGACAACAGAGTCATGTTTGTAGTACAATCTTCTTTAGTCTGCCTTCCATATTTGAAACTAAAACTGAGAAGATTGAATGCAGGGAATACTTTTTCCTTCATATTAATTGTGTAGATGAGGGACTTCTGTAAGGGAAGTTATCTTCGTGGTAGCATTACCACTCAGCTCACCTGACTTGACCTAGCTTTGCCGTATTGCTGTTAGCTGCTTTATTCATGCTCTGCGATCATTTGCTCAAGGGCTACACGCTGCTTATTATAATTCAATGGAGTTCTTTCAGGCAGAAACTTCTACGACAACTTCTAACTCCACCTTCTCACAGTCCAAAAGTCCAAAGTCGCGGCACCCTCCACCACCACCACACCCCCTGGATTCTGATTGTTGGTTTAAGGTATATATTTTATGTGTTATATAAGTGAGGGTTGATGCTCCAGGCACAACGTGTGATGCTGCATGGATTCTTTGATCATCACTCAAACAGCAGCTCCTTTCCCCCTAAACTGTTATATAACCAGAGGAGGATGAGACAAAAAAACATTCCGATCAATTATTTAACAAACTCAAAACTGAAATTTTCCCTTTCCCCCGTGAAAGGGAAGCGACGCCGGACTGCTTCATGCATCAGTCCTGTGGGACCGGGTGGATTGGGCTCAGACCCACATTAGCCTGCTGCAGTGACACTGTGCTGTGCGTGGGAGAACGGCGCAGCCCTAGAGTGATAATTAGTCCAGTCTCTCGTTGGGCAGGAGATTTGCACATCAGCACTGGCTCCCTTCTTTCCTCTTTTTTTTTTTTTTTTTTTTGACTTTATTCATCTGTATTTCCGTTTTTCTCCTCAGTCACAGCTTGGCTCCTTCCATCTCTCCTTCTGTGCCTGTGTCTTAATTAACCCAAATTCTCCTCACTTCACTTTGATTGGATTCAATTGGGCTGCTTTATCACGGGCCACACAATATCACAAACTGTAATAATAAAAAGGAAAAATAGCAGCGCGACTTCACATGTGCATTTGTCTTTCTCTCTTTTCCAATTCTCTTTTCACCAGCCATGATGAGCTGCAGTGAAACTGAATTATTCACAACTGCAGCAGCAGCAGCAGCAGCAGCGGCGGCGGCGGCGGCGGCGGCAGCACTCAGGAAGAGCTTGGCGTTCAGTGACAGACAGAAAACAGTCAGCTGGTTTGTTTCCTCAAAATGCACATCTCAAGTACCTGTGCATCTGTTCGCTGGCACCGCCGAGCCCAGTGAGGACGGGGCTGGAGCTTGTATTTCTGCCAGCATCATCCCACAACCACATGAGCACTCTCTCACTGGTGAGACCAGACTGGTGTGGCACACAGGGCCCGACAATGACTTGCCATTTAGACAAGCAGGTGACCAGTGTGATAAACAAGGTTTTGCTGCTGTCAATTTACAAACAAGACCAGCATGTTTAAATGTATTTTAAACACATATCAAGTTAAACATTCCCATTTTTGTTTCATCTGTCCTCAGTTAAAACACTGTGGCATTTTATTCCATTGGAGGGACATTATGGAACTTGACAAGGGCGAAGACCTTTCAAAATATTTGCAAAATAATGTCAAAAAAAATAAAAACTGCCTGACCAAAAAAAAATGTACCGCATGACAAATATCCCCGGACCGAAAGTGAATCAAGCACAAGATGACTCATCCCTGACCAGGTTGGTTTGGTCTTGTGACCCGAGCTATGTATGTCTATGTCTGAGTCATCCACTGATTCCATGTTAGGATGATATCTCAGCCCAGTCAGCCTCTGCTCCAGTCCAGGAGAGACCTGACTCTGGCAATAAAGGTCACGAAGGAGCGACGGTTAGGCAGCTGATCAGTGCAGATTTAACTCAAACCGAAAAAGCTGCTGTCAAACTATGTTCTGAGGAGTGGGCGTGGCCTCATTTCTTACCTGAGCTGTCTCATCGAAACATCAGACCCGCGGTCATAGTGACGATTGGTTAGTGTCTGTTTCGACGCAAAGAACGGCCGCTCCAGAGCGGCGCGGCACTCACCGCTGTAGGTGATGATACGGATGGTGGAGTCCCCCTCTCCGAACCGCGTGATGGGGGTGAGGCGCACTTCAAAGGATTCAGGCTTAGTCAGCTCAGTCAGGTTGTGCGTCATGAGCTCCCCTTTGTTGATGGTTCCATCCACGGGGATCTCTTGTTCCCACCAGCGCTGCAACCCCAACTGGATAAAGAGGGGAACCAAAGACAGTGAGATCATTAATAATGACATTAGCCATTCATATCTTAACACACAACCAGTGTCTTGCTTTGGTGGGGAAAAGGGGAAAGAAGAAACCTCATTTTGAGCTGCTTTGAATACTTAATCTGTAAATGATTTGAATGTCTGCAAAATACTTCCAAGTTAGTCTGGACTCTGCTGGTCTGGAACTCCCAAGGGCAGATACAGTCATTTGACAGCTTTGAGGTACTTTATATTTGTAATAATAGCGACTCTGAACCCCCTTCAGAACCACACTTAGTGTCCTTGCTACTTTCTTTGTGGCACAGATTTCATATTTTCATGTAAACCCACATTGCTCAAATAGCGAATATACGCGTGTCCTTTGGGGCACCCGACTTTAACTGTGTTTTCGAGAGTGACCGCGACCTTGAAACTGATGAAGGGACCATCTTGTGACAATACAAACACGGTTCGGGCCTTTGCGTCAGATCCTGTGCTGCTCTCCCTCCACTGATCGGGTACCTTGAATCATCACATTAAAAGAGCGTGAGCGGGCAGCAGGAGGCTCTCCGGAGTCTGCCTCTGGGATCTTATGACCACAACAAATATGTATTCCTCTCGCCATCAGTGCTGGATGTTTCCTCTCATCCGCCAATTAACCTCGTCTATAGGTGTCTGTATGATCTGCACAACAAAAACATTTCTTCTCTCTAAGCTGCTGACAGCTAACTGCTCATTAGCCACATTTACTTTCAAAGCCGCTCCCAGTCACCGAATTCAAAGGCTGTTATTAGCATGCGGCAGAGAGATTCTTATATGCACAGAGAGAGAGAAATCCTAATTCATTCTTCTCATTCAGCACATGCCTCTGCCTGCATTTTGCGAGTACAATAAGGACACTGCACACGGTTTTGTGCACCGTTCACATGTTCTCTTAATAGTCTTCCACAGCCCCCCCCCCCCCCCCCCCCCCCCCCCCCCCCCGACAAGGAATTTAAAGTGACAGGAATTGTTATACCTCAGCTTTGAACAATGCAGAGCACACGAGTGAACTTGTCTTTGGGTGAGTAAGCTCAGGTATCACACAAAAAGTGATTAGCTTGTGCACCTCGTGTCTTGTGATACAATGCAGCCCCGCCGACATCCAAAGCAACCAAAAGAGGGTTCGCTGCTGAGTTCGCTGGGGGCACAGCAGAGAGAAGTCGGGTACATCTTATCCTTGAGAATCGGTTTAAGGGGAAGAGCTGCACAAAGACAAGTTACAGCTTCTGCATGACAATTAGTGAGTATGCATGCCCTTCTCAGCCAAAGGGAGAAAAAGAAGTGTGTTACGAGCAGAGCGACGGGGAGAGTGTGAATGAAGGTGTGAAAGCGGCAAATCAGCTTGTGTGAGAACAATACCAATTAAGTAATTACTTAGAGTCTGGAGGAGCCACAATTATGGGGTGCAAGTTTTCATCGCTGCTAGTTTGCAGGTAAATAGAGTGTTTTGTCTGTCACTGGTATTTACAGATGACTCACTTGTCCTGACCTATCCTTTCTAAATATTTGGTTTCTCCACAGAAGGCTTTGCAGTTAATTGACAGAAATGACAGAGTATTACCTGTGTGTGTGTATGTGTGTGTGTGTCTGCACTAAAACACGGAAGCATCGGCACATTCGCATGAATTTGTCAGAAAAAGGGAAATCAACATCTCTATACAAACAGATTTAGAAGAGAAGGACAGAGAGCGTTTCTGTTTCTGACACATTTGAGGGATTCAAATGTACAAAAATTAGAGGGTTTTGTTCTAAATGTGTATTTGGCGGACTGCACTACGTCTGCAGAACGGCAGCAGAATTCGGAATATTTATACACAGCTATTTATAGGCTCCTAATGTACCTAACACTGGTAAACAGATGGGATGTTAAATTAGCTATTGAGTCATTCAAAGTATAAAAAGTCAGTGATGCTTTTCAATTTTAAAATTTGATTTGTTGCCACAGGTTTTCTTCATTTGCTTCCCTGAAAAGGCAGAATGGTAAAATGGCCACAGCATTCAAACAAATATTATTCAACAAAGTCTTTGTTCAGATGTGGCAAAGGAACACATGTAATGTTGCTTATCAGCTAAAACACCATGTCACATCAAAGAGTCTGCTCAGGCCTTTGATTGGAACCCATCCCTCTGCACCACCACGTCTTCCTTCCTTCAGTCCTATTTACTGAGCACAGAGCTAATGTCACATTTACATTATCTGATCAGGACCAAGTGTGCATGCATTCAGATCCCATCACGGGATTAGTTGCAGCATATCTTCCCACAAAGTGCCTTTTTCATCCTTTCCTTTAAACCTCTTCATAAGCATTTTCTTTAAATGATGAAGTAGCTGTGAGTGAAACGTTGTTATCAGCTCTGATTATATAAAACTGCAGCCGTTCAGATGGTTCATTACGCCGAGAGTCTGCAGCAGAGACACAAGCCAGACCAAAATGTGATCAAATGTTTGTCAGTGGCCCAGTTAGACTCTGATGAAACAGGCACTCTGTGAGTTGGTGTTTGCACTTAACGTTTATCTGTTGCTTCGTGAAATTAATAAAATGTTTCTGTTGCTTGAGTGTAATAGAAATCACCGTGTAAGTGTCAGGGAAAAAAAAAAATCCATTTGAATTGGATTTGATTTCCTGATTGTGGAGGGAGCACCCTGACAATTTACTGGAGGAGGAACCTTGGAGGTTTTTTTAAATGTTTTATATCTCACCTCATTACATGAATCCCACTAAACGTCGCTTTCCTTGGTAATGTCCAGGTGGTTATCTAATACCGTTTTCTGAAAAGAGCTTTAAATATGTCGTTCAGCATGGCGTAAGACTCCAGGAACTATAACTGGACTGCTTGGTGTTGTGTGCGTTTTTGTGTTTTGTGTGGGCCTGCCGGTCCCAAAGCTCCAGGCAGATGGAGGCCTTAAACGCGAGTCTTGGCAAACGCAGCCGCAGACTCCAAACTCCGAATGGGAGCAAAGGGTTCAATCTCTTATTCCACATCAAATATGAATTTGTGGTTACACAAAAAGCAGAAATCAAAGTTGGAACGCTGATTAACATTTCAGACCTTTGCAATCATACAAACGCGGTGAGTGGTGGTGCATGGATTTTGATTCTTATTAATGTTCGCTGAATCCCGGTGCCTGTGCTCAATTAGAGTTTCTGTTTACATCCTATTACCTTTCATTCTCCACATTTTCCCCAAAGAGGCAGAGCACCATATTGATTTAATTTCATCCGAGTGTGGCAGCAGTTCATGTTTTTTTTTTCTTTCTGTGGAATCTTCAGCTGGATTGATCAAAGCGATAACTGGATGCAAAAGAAACACAGGAATAATCAAAGTGTAACGTTACACCAGCGCTGATCTACTGTAGATTGCCTGCATGCAATTAGCATGGCCCTCATTGATGTGCCCGCGCTCTCTGTCTTGACAGATCAATTGAAAAGAAAGAAGAAAGACGAGGAGGAGCAGGAGGGGAAGATGGAAGAGGAGGGAAGCAGCAGCAGCTCCAAGATGGCAGGATGCGAGCTGAAGGAGTTATTTGGTAGGTACGGGAGACAGCCAATCAAGCCTGTGGACAGCGCAGACAATTTTGAAGTAGCGGGCTACAGTATCAAAACAAGAGCAGATGTCACACCTTTCCATTGCATCCCTGACAGGTGCAGTGATTTGTGTTTTGTGATTCTCGTCTGTGCATGCCTTTCAGCTACACCTCCTTTCCCATTTCCCCCTCGGGTTGACTGTCTGTCATGAGGGCACTGGACGATAACGCTGAGCAATCCATTACAGAGGCATAAGGTCTAGCGGCTCTAGGTATTAATTCAAAAGTAGCCAGAGAAAATGATAATAATTCTCAGGGAACGGCAGGGGAGCTGCTGCTGGATCTATAAATAGATTGGAGCGGTGGAGTCCATGAGCCGAGCCCGCGTTACTGCACCACTCTTTCACAGTCAGCGAGGGGGTATCTCTGCATTTATTTATTTACAAAAGGAGCTTCTCCTCCCACTCATCTCGCTCCTCTCCCCTCTCATTTCCTCTCACTCGCTGCCTCGACTCTTATGCTCCTCTCTCACCGAAAGACATTACAAAAAAAAAAAAAAAAAAATCGTATTATCTGTCTAAATCAATACTAAAAGCTGGGACTCAATCAGTCAGAGGGTATACTGTAGAGTAAGTGCTGCCAAAAAGTCTGAATTGTCCCTACAGCTAAAAATCTCTTTTATCTAAGACAATGGAAGATTGGTTGTTATGCCTGGCAGGAAGGAAATAATGGTCACACAGTGTACCCTCTTGAGATATCAAGGCAAGAAGGTGGAAAGAAATTAATCTGCCCCAACACTGATTCTCTGCTAAAAACAGACGGGGGGTGGGGGGGGGTGTTCTGTATTTTCAATAAACAAATGCAAGGAAGGAATGTAAATGCTAATGAGATTTCTGAATCACGGTGGCTCTGTTCTGGCACAGATGCAGGCGTTAGAATCTCTTTTAAAAAACTGTGCACGAGACCGGCACAGGAACCCCCCCAAATATATTTCAGGCAAGTTTTTTTTTTTTTTTTTTAGGAACACCTGGCCAGTGCAACCACAAGCTCGACATCATTTATTACCAAACACGCGATGTGTGATGGCTGACAGGAAAATCATTGCACCACGCGAACACAACTTGCCGAGATTGTGTTTCCAAGCCTCAAATCCTCGAGGGTGCAGAGTGAAACAAACATGAAATTATATTATTCATTGCAAACACAACTGTCGGGCTGCGCTTGCTAATTCTGAGCTGAAATGAGATGGATTTAGCGCCGTGCTGAAAAAGAAAAGAAAGGAACAAAAAAGCCAAAAAGAAAAAACAGGTTCCCTAATGGCGGCACAGTGTGCCAACGCAATTACAACCTGTAAAGCTGCAGCATTACCCGAGCTAGTGCGAAGCTGGAAAACAGAAATCCAAGAGCCACTTGACTGCACCGCATCACCGTCAGCATCCATTGTCACTCGCTTTTGTTGCTGTGTCTCTAATGTGCTCGTATGAGACGTCTCACCCACCTTAAGCTCGTCTCTACACTATCTGAATGTGGTGTCACACCTTCTGCTGCAAATATAAAAAATATTTCAACCAAATGCAGTCGCCATGAGCCGGGGGGGAAGAGAAAAGCCAGAGAGAGAGACAGAGGAAGGTACACATCGATTGCCAAAGAGAGCAAATGTAACCGTGTCATCCATCAATGCCGCGTGCCTGTCATCGCTGGAGTTTACTCTCGTAGCAGGGAAAACAGAAGCTATGCTTGCTCTTCCTCTCTGCGGGGTTCCCTTCCACTCCTCTGACTGAGCATCTGACGGAGAGCAAAAAAGCACAAGCACTTCTTGGAAACCACAGAACTCACTCATCCGACTGCCCCTGATGGAATCTCAAGGATCCTGTCTGGCCCACAAAGACTCAACCACAGCCGAAAAAACTGCCGAATGAGACGGACGATGAATTGAGATACGAAACTTCTCGTACGATTTACGGACACTTCTAGCTTCTGCTTAGGTTGGCATCAAGAAAGGCTTTTTACTGACCTGTGGCACTAACTTGATGATCGTTTTCGCCCGATTATAACAGAGGAAAGACCAACAAATCAGCAGAAAAGGAGGGACAGTACCCTGTCAGAGGACACTCTTGTTAATCTACCTGTCTGAGGCCCAGTCTGTAGGCGACAATGCGGTCCACGGCGTTGGGGTTCATCTGGGTCCACTGGAGCTTGAAGCCGTAGATTCTGGGTCTGTTCTGCCACAGGGGGTTGTAGGTGTCGTAGTAGAACTCAGGGGCGTAGGCCTTCCCTGGAGAGAGGGAACAGTGATAATGAGATGAAATGCCTCACTGGTAATTACCTGAGGGAGGAAGTGATTCCATCCCTGTTTGTCTGTTTCTATGTTGGCTGATGTGTTTGTAAGCAGGATTAAGAGAAAACGCCTGAACGCATTTGCAAGACACTCTGTGGAGAAAGGAGACTTCAATTAACATTGACACATTATTTCTGGCGATTTCCCAGAGAATCAAGATTAAGACTATGATTATTTAGAGCCCATCATTCCCATTTCGGTTTCTGAATGTTGAATCTCAATTGAAAAATATGTAAATGTAAACATTTAAAGGATTCATTTGTTAGCGTAGCATGAATTCTATTTCCGCCCACTCTTCATGATATCCCTCCCTGCTGCTTTGACCCAGTTCCCCCGCCGAGGATCATTAAAATTTCATCTTAGGTTATGTGACAGAGAACACATTCACGGCAGCATAAAATCAAGGCATGTACTCGATGTAGTATGTCTCATAAATAAGTAGTACACCCTAAGTGTCCATACAGAATCTATAGCTGTGGGCTGGAATTCCCTATCTGCTCCCCTCCACAGCTTCCTCGGTGGGAATGAAGTCATGCAGCCTGATCTGAACCAACACAGAGATCTGCTCAAACCTTTCTTTCAAAACACATTTTGCTTTGAATCTGTGAGGATTTATTTGCTCCAGAAATTTGGCTTGAAGTGAATAAATCTTTCAGGTTTCAGCTCTGCAGTCACAGCATGCAGGTTGATTCCTGACAGCTAAAAAAGGAGCTGGCAGAACAGTGTAACTTAAACACGATCTAGACGCGATTACCTTGCCACGCAAAGCACGGTATTTCACCTTCAATGACACGTTGCTGCGTTTGTCCCCTCCCTGTTTGGGCTTATTTATTGAAAGATGACACTACCCAAGGCAAATGGTTGTTAATCTCCATGGAAGAGACAGCAGAGCAGCTATTGTTAGCTCGAACAAAAGCAGCAGTAGGATTTCATGGGCGCTCGCAGAAGATGCAGCAAGTCGCTGATGTATGTCAGCCAATTAGATAAACCTGTCAAGTTAGTTAATGCCATTGATGGATTACGAGTGCATGCTATTCCATCGGCTCTCTCCTTCCTGCTTCTAACCGTTCCCAAAGTCCCTTTCACTGAGGGAAACAACCGGAGCGACGTCAGCGCTGGCGATCGACGTGTTGAAACCAAAATCTGTGTTCAAAGATGGACGATGGCGTCAAGTGGAGCCAGCAGTTGATGGACCAGCGGAATACACACAATCACTCAACTGTCCATCGTGAGGTTCCACCCTGTTTTTATAACATTAAATGAGTAATTACCTGAACTTTGACCTTAAATTTACCCATCAACTAACATGAGGCTGGATTCATGGCCTACGCTACTGTTGCCCATGTCTATTAATACTCCAGTTGGAACTGGCGAGTTTTGGATCGTCCAGCCACACAAGGGACCTTCACCTCATTCTGCTTTTTGTGGCCGTTTCTTTGCAGTGAATTCAACATTTGAATGTCAGTGATTGCCTATTTTGCAGGGGCCCCATTACTTCTCACTGCTCAAGGCTATTGTGGGTAAAATAAAAATACAAACAAGCCTGTGCACTGTTTCTCTTGTAGCTGAATGGTGGTGGCTACTGCCAGACACGAGAAAGAGGTTTGGAAAGAAAAACATATGAAAGCAGAAAGTAACTCAGTTCTGTTGTGTTTTCAATGTGTGGCTCTCACAGATGTTTCTGTTTGGTTTGGCTCCTGACTGGTTTGATCAATCCTCATAATCATCCCTGATAATAAGTCAAAATCAACACCGAGGGCATTTTGTTCTGCATTTTGGTCAATTAATCAGGCTAATGATGCTTTGGGCTGCCAACTGTGGATCGCTTAGCCTTTACATGGATGAAGCTATTTAAAATACAATACTCCTGATCTGGGGGAAAGGAACACTATACATCAGCCAGATATAACCATCCAGAGAGAAACTAACAAGCGGAGGACGGACAAATACTGTTGATAAATAAGCAGTGTCATTTATTTTTAGATGTTTTAGCTTCACATTGAGTTGAGAAATGCAGGAACAGACCAGACAAACCTTTCTGTAGCAGCTGAGGAAGCTATCATGGAGGCTGCTTCATGTCTTGCTAGAATGCTAATGCAACCAGAAAACCTTATTCCTTGACAATATAAAAGCAAAGGATAATTAGTAGCTGCACTTCACTTGGCAGCGTTTGGCTTTATGGAGCCAGCTGTGTTTACAAGACGCTGTACAGCAAACGTTACATAAGGCAGCCTGGCAGATAGTGTCAGTTTTGCTCATGCCGTGTACGACTGTACAGCGAGGAAAAGATAAAGGCTGTAATTTGAAGTATAGCTACGGCACGGAAGTTTAATTAAACTGACTTCCACTGATGTGTGTTTCTACAAATGGTCTTTAAAGATTCCGACTTGTTTTAAAAACACATCACTCGAGGACATGATAGTACTTTTAGAGATAGTAAAATACTAAATTTGGTTAACCAAAGTGTTTCCTACAAAGGCGTATGTATTATTTGGAGAAAATTGTACTTAAAAAAATTAAAAAAACATTCCTGAGCAAATACCCAGCAACGGCAAAGACATTATCCCAAATTCGGTGGCGAATCGTCGTCTATTCAAACGCGCGATTTAATTAAGCAAAACGGCCCTCACTCCTAATAAAAGGTTACGTCTGGTGAAGCACATTACCTAACCCACTTACGCTGCCTGAAACCGTTAACCCTGGGTGCCAGACATCAAACACAAAGTACAGAAGACTTAATTGATTTTTATTGAAATCCTGTTTATAACTGCAGAACCAATGCAATGACTCATAACAGCTCAGTGAAAAGCCTCCAGGCAGGAGGCTGACCTTGTTTGCAGAATTCCTTTTCATTTATTTATTTTTTTTTAAGGGTCTGCAAACATGTTTTCTTCTTCAGGAAAATACTTCGTTCTGCCATATGGTAAGTGTTGCTATACGGCACAGGGCCGATGTGTGAGCTTGGCTTTTGTAGCAGAAGTGACGTTCACATATGGACGCACAGCTGGCCGAGACAAACTCACCACCACCGCACAAATAGCCAACTGACTACAGGGAGAAGGCATTAGAGACATTAGAGGACTCAGCGGTAATCGTCTGGTTGTGTCCTTCTGGGATGGAGAGGGAAATATCTCCCTGGCTCTTGTCCTTTACAAGAAACGTTGGACGTTGAACTCCTAATGAGTCGCTTTCTGATCAATTTACCAAAATAAAAACGTTTTAAATGGCCAGCCGTGACGTTTTGTCTTCACGTGGTGTTGCTTCTCTTTGTGTCCTTCATGGTCGGAGCACACTGTGTGCCACTCTACACTGACTGATATGAAATAAGCAGCACCTGCAAAAACAGGAAATCAGAACTAAAAAAGAGAGAGAAGTGCAGGGGGCAGAATAGATGGTGTCTGTCCTTCAAGCCTGACAGACTCTCAGTCTGAGCACAGATGACTTTATTCATATGCTGCCTTTTCACTCTGACCATGTAACGTCAGTCATTACTACCTACAGGATCCATCAATGTCACCATGTCTCTTTGAGCTGTGGGAGGAATTCAACATCATCCTCCATTTACTGAGACACTGAAGTTAAACCCATGTGACTTGAGTCTATGAAGGCACATAGCCAAAATGCTAAATTCCGGGTCTGGGAATCAAGGCTAGGATATAATTATTCATTTTACCAGACATAATGCCACAGAGCACGAGTGCCATTTAACAGCAAAGAGAAATATCTAAGAACTTTGAGAATAAAGGTATAATATGGTAAGAGTAATGTTATATAATAAAGGCATAATGAGCCATTTTGGAATATTACAATTTGAAGAAAGACTTGAAGAAAGATGTATTTTTTGGCTTTTGGGATCATGTGTTTTGCCATTGCTAACATCTGCATAATATTCAAAGAGGTTTTGATGAGATGGGTTCAAGAGTTTGGATCCAGAAGGACTCAGTAACCTCCCACTCCTCATTTCTTCATAATTTTTTTTTTTTTTAATACATGACTTTTTATCTCATTAAAATATGAATAAATTATTTGGAAAACTACGACCTTCCTCTCAACTACAACTTTAGTCTCAATTACATTTTACTCATACAATATGGCACCAATACTAAATGATGGCATTTTGAAGTTAATATGATTTCAGGGTTAGGATTACTATTTGTTTGTTGCAAAGAATTTCTTCAGGTATCCTGAATCCTGTGGGTTAAATACTATTTCAAGATATATGATTTAAATCAAAATAGACCTCAGTTCTTCTTATTTTTATTACTGTTATTTTTTCTTCTAAAGGAGGATCTTCACACCCTCAGCACATTATTATTATTATTATCATTACTCTTTCCACCATTTTAAACCAGAGGCAGGAGCTGATGTAGAAGATTTTGCTTGAGTGAAGGTAGAATCCATCAAGCTGTTGTTTTGCTTGAAAAGATAAATGAATGATAAAGATAAAAATCACACCCAAAGCATCAAATTGTTGCAGCTCAAAAAAGGTGTCTAGGGATGTTATTTAAAGCCCACCTCAAAGAGCCAGACAAGCATTGAAAACATAAATAAATCAAAATGACAAAAACATTACTGGAAACAGATGATGGATAAAGTCATAAAGTTATAAAAAAGAATTCAGAGAAGCCATCCAAGTATCCTTAAAAAGAGAGCGTGCGCGTCACATCTTATAAAATCTGATTCTCTCCTAAAATAAAGATATCTGATCGCAGCCAACTTCAGGCCCCAAGTTCCAAACTGTGATTTCTGCATCATTAGAACAATCGGTTATAATAAAAATAGAAACTGGAGCCTTACAAGAGCATCATTACTCAGAATCTGAAAATACATACAAAGAATATATGAACATTGTCCCTGATAATGTTCCTCCTCTTCTAGATGATGACAGACAGATGGAAGAGGGATTAAATGACAGAGAAACGACAAATATCATTTGTACTTTCTTTGGGCACTTCTGAATTTCAGGGAAACTGTATGATGTTGTTCAGTGAGGAGGAAGACAGAGGAAGATGTCTGGATTAGCTTTGCACTGTCAGTATACTCTATGCATATTCTTACTGCTCTCTTCTGCCTCTTGAATTTTGACTGCCTTGTCTTTACTGCCCCACCTTTATGAGAGTTAAATGTTGGACTTCCTCTTTATTTTCCAGGTTTGCGTTATACACGACCTGCGTTTCACCCCATCTCTGCTTCCTCGGTGCACACTCGCAGCCTCAGGACAGGATGTAAAGTTAACTGCAGACTCACTGCATCAGACCAGAATTAAATGTGAACAAAACCACAGCCTGAGGACCCAAAGATTTTTTTTTTTTTCGCAATTTGGGAGAGGCATGAAAAAAAAACCCCAAACAAATAAAAGAAACAACAACAACAACAACAAAAAAAAGAAAAAAAAAACAACTCAGGGTTCCCATGACAGAGAGCAGGAGCCAAAGCTCAGCGGTACACATTACATCCCTCTGAGGAGTTTCTCCCCAGGCACAATTTAATGGCCAACTTGGCCACTGCCGCCAACTCACTGTTGCCACAGATGTCCCAATGGCTTGCCGCACGGGCATCCATGCACGTGCACGCTCCTCTGGCAAACATCATTACAGAGGCTTCAGAATACATTGTCCTGAGCGTGGCCCCCTGCCCGACGCTGGTGTGTTTGCATGTGTCTGTCGGCATGGTAACATGTATGTTTTCCACGCCGTGTTGACTGAGCCTCAGTTTAATAGAGTCACTTTGGCTTCAGGCCACGGCTCTGGACTGATATGTCTATTATGAAGGAGTCATGGAGAGAGCGGTGAAGGGATCTCCACTGGGGCGTCTACCTGTCTTTGCTCGGTAAAGCGAGCAAACCAAGACAGCACCTAAACGTAAGAATCGCACCAAATATTTCATGAGCTTCATCTCGAAGTGGGCACACGAGTCATGGTGGAGCTGAAACCTGCCTCACCAGCGCATGATTTATTTCTACCACACTGCACAACATTGTGGATCTCACACTGTGGCTGGCGGCTTTCAGGATAAAAATCAAAAAATGCTGGAGAATAAGAGCTGGAGTTAAGGGAATAGGGCGTGCCAGATTTCATAGATGATGGGAGGAACCAAGTAGATTTTCTGCACCGTGCTCATGCACTCAGGGGCTTACTAAAAGAGCCTCCATACCTTTGGCAACCGCTGAGTCCAGATGGTGGGAATCTGGAGCATTGGGAGGGAGGAATGGTGGAAGAGAAGGGGAAGGAGGGTTGGAGGATGAAAGGGAAAGAGGAGAGTGGAGGGAGAGCAATAGCAAAACCCCTGCTCTGCTGAGAAAAACAAACGGCTACAGGCTACTATCTGCCTCTGTCTCCGTGCTGCTATATGACGCACAGGAAGACACGTTTTAAAAGAGAAGGATGAAGAATGAGGGGAAGACGACATGGACGAAGGGATAGTAAGGTGATCGAGAAATCGAGCGGAGAAAAGGTATGATTAGAAGGCAGCAATAGATCGAGAGGAATGGACAGTCTCAGAGAGGAGAGCGACCTAAGTGGCAGAGGATCAAAGTGACAAATACTCCTCCTGTGACCCTGCAGCTCCTGTCTCTAATGGGAGGTCTGGGAGATTGAAACCTTGGCCAGAGTTCCTGCGGTCACCGAGTGTGGCCAAACTAATTTAGTCCTGTCATAACAACAAAGGAGGAGATGGACACATGGTGCTCGTGAAAAAAAACAAAACCAACAATAGGCGGCAATCTAAAGAGGTAGAGGGAAGTGCGCGTTAGCTGACAGAAAGCCTTTTGTTCTTTGGGGGAAAGAAAGAGCAGACGAGATTGACACGTCCCGTTGATGTGTCGATTGTGATTTGGACTGACAATCTATGATGTCTTTTCTGTCAGTCTTTGATTTCACTCGTCTTCTGTCGCACACACAGGCACCCACACCCTCGAAACACTGAGCAACAGGGAGCTTTGTGCGAGCGGAGCCTGATTCTAGCCGTCTGACTGGGGAACTGGTGACAGACATGCAGATGTGAGGATGACTGGAAAACATCTGCAACACCTGATGGGTGCATCAGGAGTAGATCTGGGTCGGGCTCGGTCCCGGGGCTCTCTATCAGTTTATTCAACGTTCAACTGTTGTTTAATGGAAATTGTAAAAAAGTCTGATTAAGTTTTGTTTTACCTCCATCTTTCCTCCAAGACTGATTTGTTTTTCATAATTACGCCATTCAGCGGAAGCTGCTCCAGGATCTGTTTACTCCAAACTTACCCAAGCTACACATACCGTTTACTGTAAACAATGTTCTGAGTGAAACATAGTGTTTGGGAGTACAAACAATAACCCATACATCTAACCACCGCCTTTCTTGTCCACGTTAATAAGCTAAGCAGCCAAAAAAGGGGTTTTATTTTATTTCAAAGAAAATCGATTCTGATCCTGCATTTTTCCTCAAAGTTGCAAAACTGGGACAACAACTGCCCCAGTTTGCTGAACAGGAACAAGGCAGATTCTTATTTCCACAACTTCAAACATTACCAGGTCTTTTTACGATACAACTGCGTTGATATCAAATGCATAAACAATCTTTGGAAAGGATTCTTGTTTTAAAAGCTTGGGAAAAAAGGTATAAAGGTATGACAACACAAACCAAGATCTTTCTCTGAACCAAATCAATCAAGCTACAAGCACCGTCACATCACAACGCTCTGAGGTGATGATGAAAATGGGAATCTGCATGTCTACAATGTGATAATATAATTACAGCAATAAGGATGGTGTGGTGAGCCTTTACCTGTGACCTGGAAGGTGCATTTGCCAGCGCCGGCCTCGTTGATGACGTTACAGGTGTACTCCCCCCAGCCGTCGCGATTGAGGCTGCGGATCGTGTACTCCGTCTCATCCTTTTGGGCGTCGAAGGCTCCGGCGTGGAGAAGCCGGTTGGACAGAAGCCACTCAAACCTCAGCACACGGGAGGGGTGGGCTCGCAGCACCCTGCAGGTCATTACCACAGGTCTCCCGAGGCCCTGCCGCATCTCGGAGTAAACGGGTTCTACTGTCGGCGGGTCTGCACAAGAGACAGAGAGGCTCAGACAGGTTCAGGTAATATTTGATAGGGACAGAAAGGCTGGTCAGGGATGTCAAGGCGATGGAAATATGAAAGGAAGATGAGAAAAAAGTTGTTAAAAGAGGGCAAAGAGCAGAGGAGAAAAAAGACTCAGTAGGAGGAAGAGGCACTGAAGTCCATACAAGCCAGACACTATTCAGACGAATGCCCTTTGCTCAGACCAGACTGTCTGTCTGTAACGCCCTGAGGTATTTCATTAACAGAGAAAAGGATCTGGAAGACAGAAAAGACAGTCAGAATACTAAATGTAGAAGTATTAGATGAGAAGAGTGAATACATATATTGAAAAACATGGACATGTCATGGAAGTGACAACCACGTAAATGGACCAAACCTTAGACCAAAGAACACATGGTTAGAAAGACAAAAGATCGTTCATAGAAGGGACAGAGGGAGTTCTCCAGCGTTAGGACATGAAAGGGAGAAATGGGCAGAGGGAAAAAGTGAGATTTCAGCATATTGTAAATAAACTTTAAACAATCAGCTCTGCAGAGTCAATACTACTCAGCCATGAATGAAAAACGAAGCATGAAAGCATCAGTGGGGCGAGCAGCAAAACGCTGAGGGAAGATCGATTCTGCAGGAAAAAAAAAAAACAAACTTCTGAATGAAATCAGCCACACTTCACAGAGTATTGGGAACAGCGTGATAAAGTGAATCTCAACCTTTCAAAATGGAAAATTAATAACTTGTTTCAGTGACAGGCTTCACCTCTACCACACCAAGAAAGTCTGGCAGTGAATTATTTTGCCAGTTGTCACAGAGCGCATTCAGGGGCTGAACGCGACCTTGATGCAAGACAGAGTGCAACAGGAAATGTTTTTTTATTTCTTTATTTGTTCATTTGGCCATTTGTGCCGTGGTTAGCGATGTCACCGCACAGCAACAAGGGTTAGGGTTTCATTCCCAGCATGGCCAGAGTCTGTATTAATTTCTTCCAGGTACTTCAGCTGCGTCCCCCAGTCCACAGAAGGGGTTCAGCGAATAATGTTCTATAAATTGTCAATAGGCTTGAACGGTCTTTACAATCATTTTCAGACATGGAATGGAGAATGTCTGCTCAGCTGCGTCTGGACTCATCTCCAGAGGTTTTGTAATATGAGTGGACAACGAGGGAGACGATTCTCTGCTCAGACACATTCATGACGGCACAGAAAGCTCCAGAGTGCACAGGTGAAGGTGGGGGCAGAGGAAGGACGTGGTGCATTGATTTGGCGATGAATATCATGTTTTGGTTTATTGCACATGAACAGAGGCCTCGGCCCATGTGATCAGAAGCTCTTCATGTGTGTCTTCGTGCTGGTGCATTGTGTTCTCAGTCCAAGATGATAGGCGATTTTGGTATTCGTTAAATATTTTCTTGATTCATGCACAAGGGGAAAAATGCATCTGGAGGTTTTTTTTCTTTCTCGGGGACAAAAATAAGTGCTCGTCTGTGAACGCGCTGAAATTGGTTGGGAATAATTTCCCCGTCTTGAGCATCTTTGCTCTTGACGTGCTCACACACACGCTCGACAAAAGTCACGGCGGGGCTCGAAAAACAACACAGAACACAGGAGAGAAGAGGCAGAACGACACCGAGCCCCTTAATGGCCTGAAATTTGCATAATTCCTCTCTGAGTAAAGGAGAGGCGGGGAGCTGCAGCCAGGGTTAGGGATGCTACTTTTCAAAATGTAATCTGTTACAGATCACTGATTACCTGATTGAATCTGCGACATAATCTTCTACATTATTCACACCAGATAATATAATATAATTACTGAGCCTTCTGAACTTGATAGGATATGCAATTAAACAAACAGTTTATTAAAATTTACAGCACATCATTTGATTGCACTATTAATGTCATTATCTTCAAATCTGAACAGCCATTTTTTTTGATGGAGGATGCTGAAATAAAATAATTTAAATGTTGAATGTTTTTTTTTTTTTTCTGTTGCACAAAATAGAGTGAACCTCAGTCCAGGTCATCCAGAGGGGCAGAGGCAAAAATAAAATGAATGTATACACCTACATAAAACAGTGGGATTTTATTTGTTGCCCTCCGTGCTCATTATCACACATCCTGCTTCATCTACCATCTAACATAATTAATGACACACCCTCTGATGAGATAATGACTTGCTAAAATGAGAGATATAATAAATCATCGCATGCTAGGTGACAAGAGAAGTGAACTCAAATGGAGAAACTTTGTCAGCTGATGCGGTGCACGAGGTGGAGAGTAAAGTGGCCTTAATCAGTGTAAAGACGAAACCGCAATCAGCTCCTCCTTCAAACAAGCCTTTCCTGGGCTTTTACCCAAAGCCGGTGGCTTATCTGTGACTCCAAGAGACTCCGAATCTCTACTTATCACATTCAAATTGTAGGTTTGTGTGTGCCGGTGAAATCACAGCCCAGCTCCACAGCCTCCCTGAGTGGCACTACACCAAATTGCAGTAAGTGCATTTCTATTCACACAGAGAGACAAATGAAGACAGGGTTGGGGTCTGCAGCAAATGAAAAAAGAAAAAAAAAAGTCTTACATAACAAAAACATCCTTTAAACAAGGGCACATGCCTCATCTCTCCCCTGTGCCTGCTCCTGTGGAACAGCTGCCCAGCAAACATGAGGCGAAAGGAGCGAAAAGGTCCCTCTGTAATATTCCCTGAGCAGCGCTCACTGTGGTTAGTGCGGCAGCGAGAGGTGGGAGAGGGCCCCGAGTTGCCGTGAGCCACAGGCCGAGGGAAAACCCTGGGCACTGGCTGAGAAGTAATCCATCATCAGTCACCGGTGGATACGTTGACAGAAGAGAGGAGAAAAACAACATTTCGGAGCACGGAGGCCTTTTCGGTGCACGGTGCACGCGGGCTGCCATCTACAGGGAGGAGGAAGCCCAGGTGAACGTGTGTGCATGCGTGCACCTGCGCCTATGAAACGCCGCTTGACTGGTTTAAAGTAAACTTCAGCTTCACTCAAAATGGCTTTCAATCTTTCCTCCCTGCACTCAAGGTGAGTGCACTGAGAGAAAGACATGCAAGCCTGTCAGCAACAGTAAAAAAAAATCAAATAAATACAGTTTATCGAAGAGTGACGCATGGATTCTATCTGGATTACTATGCATCTGAATGTGAATCTGCTCTTTTAGGTTAACTAGACGGCAGAATGCAAACCTTTTACTTCAATTCAAACTCCACTACATTCATCCAGTCAGTAGCTTTGGTCCCGTTCAGACCTGGTATTAACACTGGACCAGAGGGATCCGATCACGAGTGGACAGTTCTGTTTGTGTAGTACCAAAAGTGTGTGTGAGGGAGGAGGCTCCACCGCAACATTAAAATACTGTTACAAGTAGAACGTCTGCATTAAAGTAAAACTGCCAGATATTTATCAGCAAAATGTACTGTGTATCAAAAAATACAAGCACTTAGAGCAAAGGAGAATAAAGACACAATATAATGTTAGGGTAATAAAGTGGTGTATAAATAAACTGCTGAGTAAGAAATAGTATCACAGTGATGGCAAATACTAACAAATAAATTCTTGCTAATACAAGCAGAGTAAAAAAAATAAAAGAACAGCCCTCTTTCATACTCTTTCATTATTAATTCCACGCTTGTCCTGTTTGCTGTACGATAAATCATTGTTAAGCCATTGTCAACAAAACTCAACACATTAAAAGTCTACCTATAAAAGGAAGGCTGCAAGTTTTTTTTTTTTGATGTGGCCATATTTCAGAGCGTGTATCAACAGTGGAATTAGAGCTGTGCAAATGGACGTTAAACAGATTTAATGAAGGCAGAGGGTAAACAAGGAGGGAGTTTACAGTCTGCAGTTTGCATAAAATGGTGAAAGGGGGAAACAAGAAATAAAAACAAGCCCGTCCTGAATAAAGGTCTGGTCTGCTTTGCCGCCGAGGTAAATAAAGGCCACTGAATTTTTTACCGTTACCGTTCCTTGAGTGTCAGTGGCTTTAACTGCTGCAGTGGGTGAAGAGGGAGCTACTTTTAACTACTTTATGTGTAGTTTAGAGCAGTCCCACAGGATAAATCTGGGTTATAATGAGTTGATTATAGGAACAAGAACATCATTTGTTCCTCTCCACACATTTGTCTTCAGTTTTACTGGAATATATTTGCAAAATAATGCATAATTTGATTATTATGTAAATCTGATAAGTTTTGAAGAGGAAATCTCTCCTCCAGCGGAATTATTAACGGCTCGACGCTGCAACAATAACAAGTGGCCTCATCGCAGGCCGGCTGCTTCTAAGTGCTATGGAGTCAAAGAGGTTGACTAGCTTTGTGATGAATTATACAGTGGATCACGTTTTCATGTTGACTCTTCGTAGTAAAGCACATACGTTCTTCTCAGAAACGTGGCGTCTTCCACCCTGCTGCAGTTTCCTTCAGCCTGATTTGTTTGTGGCCGCGACATCGACACTGATCGCCACATAACGACTAATGCCTACATGGGGAACAGCGTGCATCCATTCATGCACTTCGCTCGCTCCATTTCTCACCTCGTTCAAACACAGCACAAACACTGAGATTGGACTCATCAGACTGGGGATAAAACATCACCACTTGGTCTTTGCAAGCAGATAGGCTCTAGGTTTATATTTACATATCGACCGCAGGAGTGAGATCTGATCACAAGCGGTCACAGGAGACAGACACGTGCTCGTAACAGGACTGAACGCAGCCTAGTGCACAGTTTCCACTCCTGATGCCTGCTGTGACATCAGCTCTCCTTGTTCCCCATGTATCCTCTGACTGTTGACATGTGTCGGATTAGCACGCGACGTAGCAGCACTCCGGTCTGAAACGCTTCACATTTTGCTCACAACCGTGTTCAGCAGCCGTGCGTGGGAGTGCGGAGGAAAAACAAAGGCCTTGTTTTTGGGATGGAAGCGAATGCCTCCTTCAGGGAAAATATCCTTTGTAACAAAACACGCTTCGCCATTACGTCGTGATGGAAGAAAAGGCACTCATTAGGAAGTCAAACAGTTATATACAGAATATGAAATGATAACCCTGATTCAACTGATTTATAATGAGTCCCTGTGTTGAATAATGGAGGGAAACACTGCACCACACCAACGCGCCCTCCTTCCCTCACGCAACAGCCGCGGCAATCAAACAATACACTTAAGCGCCATCTGCATTACCATACAGTTATTCAAACTTGGGGATAATTTATGAACATGAATGCACAATTAATGAGAATCAATGTTGACTCTCCAGCGCGAGGAGTAGCCTGGTGATCTGCTAATAGGTTTAGCTCAGCCATTGACCAAGTTATGAATTATTCCGTCTAAACTGTGTGAAGTCTTGTGTTTACAACCTACGTATCCGCTGACCTTTTCCGGTGCGGGTCTGATGCAGCTGGTCAATTCAATATTGTTCCATAAAAAAGGAGTTATTAAAATTTCATCCCCAAATGTGTGTGTGTGTGTGTGTGTGATCCCCGCTGTAATGCAAAAAGATTAATTTGCTGGCGTTAGGCTAATGTGAATCGCTCTAATATGATTCACATTAGAGTGGGCCTCAGGGGCCAGCATTGCAGGCCTTCTTGATGCAGGAAGGAAAATTAATTAAAAACAATCATCGTGTAATTCTGCTCATTACTTTTGCCCAGACGGTAGCTCTTTATCCCGGTGTGTCTTTTTTGATGTATGTCAGATAGCGAGGTCCCTCGCCCGCGGGTGGGGGAGGGGGCGGGCGGCACGGTTGCGTCAGGCAGGTGTCGCGGACGGTGTGCGAAGCGGGAACAGAAGGAAGCTGGGATAAATTCCCGTGCATCTGTGCCGGGGTAGAGCTTGATAAGTCTCACTCTGACAGACAGTGGTATCTAGGACAGGACACGACTCCGTGCCTCCGTCTTCCCTCTCTTTCCCTCTGTTTCCTCACTTCCTCGCTCAAGCCCCTGGACCATGCCAAGTCAGTTTGACTAAGAACATTAGTGTGTCACAGCTTGGGATTTTGGCGTTTGCAATTCCATTAGTGTGACAATTCTAAAGGCGAACGTCTGCCATTCCCTCTACCTCTCCTTGTGGCGTTGCCTCCGCAAGCCAGCAGATGCAGGTTTTTACATATCAAAGCTGTTGACTTGCCAGAGTCGTTCCTTCACGCCTCTAATGCTCTTTGCTTCAGAGGACTGTACCTCAGTCCCTTGATCAAGTTACTAAACGCGGCTTTGCACATGGCTCACCACCAAAGGCGGGTTGCTCATGCTGGGACCTGGAAATGGAGGCGAGAAAATGCATCTCAGAGGGATTGGCGTGTGCTTACACACACCATGAGACAGGCCAAAAGAAAAATAAGGCAGGGGCGCATACCGACAGGCATGCGGCGCGAACAACAAACGAAGGGCTGGCTCGCGTTAATAAAGTAAATTCTCACGCTGAAAAAGACGAGCAAAGGTCTGTGTGTTTGGCAAACACACCAGAGTCAAGGGTGTGTGTGTGTGTGTGCTGGCGTGTGCACACGGTGGACACATTTCCCCACTGCATTCAAATTGCGTCAAGGCAATCTAGAAACTCAAGAGCAGATTGTTTGTGCTTTTTAAACTCGGACTTTGATGCCAACTATTAATAAGTAACTGGAGTCTGAAGAGGAGAATTGGCTCTGAAGTGAGAACATGGCAGAATGATTGATTCATCAATACCAGAGCCCTAATAACCTCTTCATTATGTGGTCTCCTTTGAAGATGAGGAACACATGAAAGTGCAGTATGACATCAAGAAACGCAGCGCTTTATTAAAATAATTCTACATAATCAGAAATAATAGCCTTCTCTGAATAAATTGTGTTGAAAGGAAGAGACAGAGTGTCTCCCTCAGTGTCCCGTTCCGTGTGTCACCCCATGATGCAACTGCACGCCAGAGCAAATCTACCTCGGGAAAGATTAACAATAGCTGTTCACCTGAAACCTCGGCGCCTCTACTCGCCCCCAGCGGTGCGTCGCCCTCATGCGAGCGTCTCTTAATAAACTGTCCCTCCCTGTAAGTGACCCTTGTCCGGTGTCACTGAAACCGAGGGGGAGGGGGCGCAGCGGAGTGTGAGAGGAGATGACCTTTTCCTGTTTGCATGTCAGAGGAGGGACATCTTGTCAGCAAGTGGTCATGGCGTTGACCTTCCCTATCAGACGATGGCGTTCAAAGGTGCGTGACAATCACACCTTTGCTTCTACAAAACTACTCTCTCCTGGTGCTACTATGGATGTATTTCATTCTTGATTTAACAGGGGCAACATTAAAGGATATATTGAATTTTCAATTGCAGACATCATTTTTTTTTTTTTTTTTTTTTTACTGTTCATCACAGCTATTTGAGGCCACCTGAATTTATAGTCTGGAGGTCTTGTTCCTCCTCTCTTGCCCCGAGATCGTCTGTCAGACCAGACAGCCGGGCGGCTGCTGCGATCGAAGGGAAATAGTTTTTCATTCGCCTTTCCTTGTTATTCTTGTATGTTTCTGCCTTGTCATCTTTATAGCCAGGCTTCATCCTTGTTTTCAGACTGAGAGGGAACTTTGCAGCCGTCCTCTTGGCATCTTCCTTCCCCTGCACATTTACCCGTGTCCACTGGATGCTGCTGCACTGCATTCAAGTGGTGCCACGGCTCTGTCACACTTCAGCTGGGGATCACAGTCCCTTTCTTGAGCAGCCACCTTTCACTGTCTCGTGTTGGTGGTGGTGAGGGATGTTGTGGCTTGAGCTACAGCACATTGATGACGGCTGTGGAAGCAATTTGTGTCTTTGCGATAGATTTGAATTTTGAAATGCAAGTTAACATTGACCCATTAAAACCAGATGCAACATACATGTTTATACTTTGTGGAAAAGGCAACCTGGAAGTTTGGGTTTGGGTTAATATTAGGAGACGGGAAATATTGCAATACTTCTACATAACAAGTGACACACAAACAAGATTGCCATATGTGAGTCAAAAGCCACAGTAAACAGGAATGAAATGCATCATCAACTATTAATGTCATGTCATCTCACGATAAATATAGACGTGTTTTGTACGCTAACAAATGACTTTCACTCTTCAGAGACACTGTGTGAGCGAAGAGAAACCCAATGCATAAAGATAATGAAGCGGAGAGAAGAGGAACAGCGGAACAACAGAGAAAGGGTAACAGGCGCGCTTCTTAGTCGTCCATCTTACACGCTACAACCCTGTCAATGTGACCCGCAGCATATTTTTACTCTTCAAGTTTATTCTTATGAATGCAATTAGCGTTTCCGAAGCGTAGGTGACCTACAACACGGTACTGGGCCTGAGCGGAACCTGCACAAATGCACACCAGGCACTGGTGCTGCTGCTGCTGCTTGCTAATGCGCCGCCCGCGCTATGCCTCTCTGTGCAGACACTGCTGCACCAGCCAAATGGTGACTCAAGATATCTCCAGTAGCAATTATATTTTCTGGGAAACTGCAATTTTTGGAACATCCACAATAAAAACAAAAACAAAAAAACTGTTTATCAGTCTACCACCATCAAGTACTACAGTGTCAAAAGTCAAAAACTGCCTTTCTTCTTTTTTCAGATCTTGGTTAAACAAAATGCACACGTCTCTCTGATTTACAGATGAAGCTGTTACACGTTACTGCGCCACTTAAAATTGATATTTTCAAAATAATTGTATATGAATAATTGTAGCTGCTGACCAAAGAGCATTTGCACAGTTTGGGCTTACTGGCTTTTACCGGGCTATAATTGTGCTGCCCTAAGACAATACGCCCAGCACAGCACGTACGGCTGCTGCTCTCCAAACTGCAGCAGGATCACTGTGACCTATTGCTGCTCCTGGCAGTTAAACACTCTCTGCTAAGGGGCAGAGGGAAGTGCTGCATTATCCATTCTTCAAGAGTTTGAAATGACTCCGGCAGTGATGTTATGTAGCTGTGTGTTAATGTTTCACGTAGACTACGCTCCGCAAATATTTCTATTTTTGTTTAAAAGTAGGGCCAAGCAAGGGACAAGTTCACCACCAGGATGCTGTGTAAATATGTAACAGTGATTCAACCTTGCTATAAGAGAGGCCATCAGCACCACTCTATTTCCCTTTTAATTCCTGCATCCAACAATTTGTTTCTACCCCGGCGCACTGGCCTCGCACAAGGCAGCGGATCCGCAGAGTGTTGCTAATTAACGAAGGGCATCTTCGAGTCTAAATCCTTTGTTTACTTTTTAGTGTCAGCGCTGGTGCATAGCAAAGCTACTAACCTTTGATATGGGCTGTCATCTCTGCATAATCATAATCAATTCAGCCAAAAATTCAACACAATTTTCTTCAAAGAGCATCAAAACTTCATTAATTCTCTTAATGCAGCACAGTGGGTAACAGCTAAGCTGAAACGTGAACGCCATAGCAAAGAGTACAATGGAACTCTTGGAGAAATATCGAGGGCGGAATTATGCGCTAATCCTCGTCAGTGAGACAAAAACAGGGTCTGCGCTTGCTCCCGCTCAATCAAAAATACTGGTGTCGAGTTTGGCAAGTAGGTTCGTGAATGAAAACTTGCGCTGAGCTGCAGCCCTCCGCAGCCTTCTGTTCGGCACATTGAATGCGACGGAAACGTGGCAGCCGGCATGCAGCGTGGTAATTGCCACACATTTCACAGGTTCTTGCTAGATTATGGTAAATTGAGAAAGAAGAATGTGTGGATTAACAAAGTAGGCCACAAGGAAAAACAATGGCGCCGTGGTGACGCGACTCCATATTTCTATTTCTTGTAATCACTTGCCAGAGAATGGTAAGCACCCTACATGGATCACTTTAATTTCCTTCCTATCCATCTCCCATTCTTTTTTTGGCGCAGAGAAACGTCCCCGGCCCTTGAATGAGTGACAGCGCTTTGAATCTCTGACGCTCATTTGCAAATATTCCATTCATATCTCCATAACTGAATACAAAATGAATACTTGTGGGAATAAATTAGCTGCTCTCTAATTAGCTGTTAAGCCAACTTTGAATGTCACATCTTAAAGGATGGGAAGTGGTTTCGCAGTAAGCGGCACTGGCAGGGGGTCCGGGGCCCGAAGACGCGGCGCACTGTCTCCAGGGGTTCTGTGATGTGAGCGCGCGCCCGCTCAGGCACGCGCACGAACAATTGTGCTTCTATCTCTGTGAAGACGCTCGTCGACATAATACATTCATTAGCCTCTTACCAAAGTTAAAGAAGTCTTCATTAGTAAGTGTTGAGGACGAGAATGGTCGACAACTCTGTGACCCAAGAACAAGCTCACACACACACACACACACACACACACAAACATGTTGACAGATCCTAATAAGCGCGGATATCAGTATCTAGAGCCTTGGGCCTTTGTGTATATTTGTTCTGCTCAGTTCACACTGGGCAGATGAAGTCCTCCTCTCAGTGTGGGAGACCTGACTGAGGGAGCCAGGGGACTTCACTCATTGTGCATTCTTCAGTGGAAATGAGATGAAAAATGCACTTGACACTAGGATTAATTACACTGGATACAGAGAAAATACATCACAGCAACAACCGACACACGTTATATACACAGCTGTTGCGACATGCACGCACACATACGGTTAGAGGTACTCACATTGTACGATCAGCTCCACCTCGGCCTCTCTGGGCTTCACGTTGAAGCCGTTGTACTGGCTGGTCTGGCAGCGGTACGAGCCCGTCATCTCCCGGGAAACATTAACAATACGCAGCACGCCGTCGTAGCTCTCCATCTGCATGTTGCCGTCCGGCATCGGCGCCTCCTTATCCGCTCGCGACCACAGGATGATGGGCTTGGGCTTCCCTGAAACAAGGCACTCCAGCTCCACTGTGTCACCCTCGCGGGCCACCAGAGGGGACTTGCCCCTGGGGACTGTCAGGTTGGGGGGAACTAAGAAAGAGAAAAACAGAGGAGGGACTGATATGGGGCTCTAGAAAGTCAACGGGCGGGGTAAGAGGAAATGGTCGACTGCGAGGGAGAAGTGGCGTGGAGGGCGGATGGGGGGGGGGGGGGGGGGGGGGGGGGGGAAAATGAGCATCCAAGTTGCAATGGCAATGAAGCTGAGTCTCAGCCACACACAAAGCTTTGTATGGAAGGACCATGCAGATCTTAGCAGCAACGCCTGGGAGTGGACGATCAGAGCAGGTACTCGATAACCATCATGGAGGGCAGCAGTGAGGAGCAATGGCAAACAATGAACAATGCAATGAAGAGTGGGCACGCAAAGAACCGAGCAACCATGTGGGTCAAAGAAAATGACCTCTCGACAAAACAGGTTCAGGAACAATGACAAGAACTAAACAAAGGGACGGAAATGGGAAATACAATACAACATCCCTTGTGTGGATCAAATGTCTGTACTGCATGTGAAGACTCGCTGGAACACACATGAATTAGTCTAATGACGGAGAAACATGTGATGTCAATGTTTACAGCTTCACTTTTTTCTTTCATCCACATTCCCCATTCATTACAACAATGAGCCAATCAAAAGAGGAAGCGTAACATTTTGGTCAACAAGCTTGTTTACTGCCAACGCCACTCTCTTTACAAACAGGAAGATTCATCACGTTCATAAGATCCGTCTGCCGGCACCGCTCCCTAATTCACATGCCACATCTCACTTGATCATAACCTCTGCGTGAAGTTTTTAAATGCGGTTATGAGTCAAACTATTTTACTTGGTGGGCAAATTCACAATCCAGGGTCTCAGCAGATTTTAAAGATGGCAGCCCGAGGAGCTCAAACTGACAGCACGACCTCAGATACTGTATAATGTGGTAATTAGCAAGCTTTAAAGGTGTCCATGGATGGATTTGGTTTCCTCTGGACAGGCCCACCTCCCACTATTCCCAGGCTTTGTGCTAAGCTAAGTCAACCATATTAAAAATCACTTGTGCTCTCAGCTTCTTTGAAGCGGCTCTCCTCATGTCCCTGGAAATAGAGTCACCATGAAGCCAGCAACAAACAATAAGCAAGACATGTCCATATGTCCTAATACATTTTGGAGGAATGGAATAAAGCAGAGACGTGCCATTCATGTTTAAACGCAGTCAACGGCTGTTACAAATTCTCAGCATCACGGTGTCGCATCTTCATCCCATCGGCACCATCATCATCCATTAAACATTCTTATCACGTCACAGCCGCTTCCAGCGGCAGATCTGCACTTCCCTGCCCCCGTCCTCATGGAGCCACTCAATCCTCACCCACAGCGTCATATAATTCAGAGCATTTACAACAGAATGCTCACAGAGGTGATAGAGCATTATTGCCGGCCGTGTAACAAAATATGACCCAATAAATATTTTGCCCTTGTTTAACGGACATTTTAGAGCCTGAATTTAAGTCAGCAATGAATAATAAAAGAAGTGAAAAGTGCCAAATTGCAAGACGGCGTTATAGGTAGCCCTGAGTGTCTCCCTCCCTTTGTGTGCGTGTCTGTTTCATTGTGTCTGCTCTTAGTTTGGAAAGCAGGAAAACTAGCAGGTTGGATCAGGCAGTCTGGTTCCTCATCGAGCATGCTGGCCAAGTAAATTTGTTTAATTAGTAAACCTGGCAAATTGCATTGGCTCCTAGAGTGCTGTGTGTGTGTATGTGTGTGTGTGCACATTTGCGTGGTAATGTATTTTTTCACAAGTCCAAACCATCAGCAGGGTCCAAGACTATTTTGTACTCCTGCTCCTAAAAATAGTTCACAGCCAGCAATTCCAGGAGTGAAAATCTCCTCAGCGATGATGAAACCATGTCATGGTTCCCTGATGATTTTCCAATCACTGTCATTCTGCCCAAACAATGCTGCAGCTGGAATGAAGTCAAGCCACATTCAAGTTTAATAGTGATGAAATCTCCAGCAATCTCCAGAAAAAAGAAGCAGCGTCCGGCTATATTTCATTTGACCCCTTTTCTGTCTGGGTGAAAAGATATGGCCCCAGTGCTGCATCTGTTGGTTCCTTTTCCCTTAAAGTACAAAGCTACTCCAAACACTGGGCCTGTATACCTGCATGTGAGTCACAGACGAATCAAACGCTCAACATGCGTCCTTCAGTCTGATGTTTTGCCAGATCAAACAGTGACTCATAAACCAACAGCAAAATTAAACCACTCATCCTTGAGGGCCGATCACAGCTGGCACTGGTAGAGAGGTGGGGGCCGGTGCATCACACAGCTGACATTTCTGCTCGCACTCACACCTACAGGCAACTCACAGCCTGCAATTAACTTAACCTGTAAGTCTTTGGACAGCGGGAGACAGACGAAGCAAACAATGTAAAGGGAGAGCATGAGACGTGCTCACAGGAGGACTGAATCCTAAGCACTGCGACACCATGCTGGTCTCTCCTGGGAGGTGGTCATTCAATCTATTTCAGGGACAAGCTTTTCATTATTAATAAAAGAATAATGATCATTGCACCTTTAACCATCTCTTCAGAATGTGCAATTATCAATCATTGAATTATGACAGATGGCAACGTGCCCTATCAGCCATTGTCACTGAAACCTTGGCTGCTCATCAACTACGTTGAGACCTCTTCAGGTGTGTGATGCATAAACATGCCGGTGTCATAGGCATGAGATAATGGGGACTGGCTGTTCATAGATAAATCTTGGTAATGCCGTTTGGCACCAGAGGAGCAGCAAGAAATGATCTCCGCCGAGACAATGACAGCAGACACTCATTTCGCTCCTCCTGCATTTGCTGATTGGCATTCACGCGACGTATTGGCTGAGCCATCCAGGTGTCAAGAGCTGACATATTTCTTTTCCACAGCGTATTTTCTCTGACTTTTTTCAAACAATTGCTTGGGCCCAAACAGTGAAATGGTGATTTGACAGCAGCAGGGTAGGAGGATAGCAGCAAGCATCCATTAGCGAGCGGAGGAGAGGTGTATTCACTGAGTTGCCATCATTACACCTGGCCCTCTCCCCAGCCCAGATGAGGCAGGCAGTTACAGATGTCTGCCTATTGGGTTTGGCAGCACAAACACACACCATCCGCTCCCATTGTCTCTCTCTGCACCATCACGCAAACACAAACAGACGCACACGCACCGTCTCTCCCTGCTTACTGTGTAACTTGTCCTTCCTCCTGCTCGCTCTTTCCAAGTGAACACCCTGCCTCTGTGTGTGAGACTGACCACTGAGATGCTCTGTGTGCCAGAGAGCCTGCTACTGGTCCTCACTGTGCTCTCATTGTGCCAAAGCCATCCAAATGCCAGTGATGCCTTCAGGGCGAGCCCGCTGTGTGCGTATGCTCGTGTAGAGTGCGCTTACGTGGCTTTATGCCTCTGTATGTGTGAGTGTTTACGGAGTGTTTTCCCCTCTCGCCCACGGGTGACGCCGTGCTGTGATCCTGCCTCACTTCCTCTACGGGAGGCCTCTTGTTGTTGCCGCAGACAGAAAATATTGGTGTGTCTGTGTGTGTGCGTGTGTCTGCTTGCTTGTGTGCCGTTTAAGCCAAAATTGGGAATGGACTTCCTTGTTTGGTCTCCGTAGCCTCGCGCATCTCTAGGGTCTCAGCTGGAACGAATCTCCAAGTGTAGAGGCTGATTGCTGGAGCCTGTCAGCAGCATCCATCAGCCATCACTGTGTCTGCAACAGCAGACACGCTGCCATGTGAGCTGACTGCAAAAACACAGCAATACCTGGCACGTTTTTCCTATTTATTTATTTTTTTTCAGCAGTTAGAGCCAGAGTTGTGTTCACGGACGTCTTTGAGAACAAACAACATCCCTCTGCCCCCTTTTCTGGTAAGTGCTGTGACATCACTGCCGTCACCATGGCAACAGCCCTTTCTCTTACTAGAACTCTTGCAGAGTGTGTGCATGTACGTGTGAGAGCGTGTTTAGACAGCTTGAGGACAATGAGTTGGTCACAATGTGACAGGACTCTGTGCTCCTCTGAGTTCTGGACCTCTGGGACAGGGAGAGCGAACAGGGAGTCCCGTTGGTCCACTGTGGCCACATTTGTGAATCTGTGAGCATGTGTGTGTGTGTGTGTGTGTGTGGGACATGAGCATCCGCACAACAAGTCCAAGTGAGGTGTAATAAATGTCTACAGATGTGTTAAAATTGGCTTAGTGCAATGACAGACTGCAGTGGCACATTGCTGACCACAGTGACATACTGCTGTGTGTGTGTGTGTGTGTGTGTGTGTGTGTGTGTGTGTGCTGCTGCTCCCCGGAGATTTTTACAAGTTGTCTTATGATCAATCACACGAACCATGAATCCATGTGAGTGAGCCTCTGCAGTGGCAGGCTTTAAATACCAACACGCTCATTGGCCATAATCTGATTTATGACTACACTGCTCCCTGTATTTATTTATTTATATCTTGTATTTACCCAACCATATAAAAATGGCCATTGCCCCACTTAAGAGATGCACAAACACACCTCCTGTAGCACCGCGCTCTCCACTGCTAAGTGGCGAGCAGGAGTCCAAAAGGACCAGAGTTTATGTATATCGCTCAAGGGGCCTCGATAGCAGTTAATGAGGGAGGGAGAGTCTTTCTTGTTCGTGTTTGCCTTCCAGATTTTCCCAGCTGGACTGGGAGGTGATTTCCCAGATGGCCACCTCCATAAAGCATGACTTCAGGTGGTGCAGTTGAGGCTAGATGCCGCTACACTGTGCATAATGTGCCGAATTATCCCGTCTTATTAACATATTTTATGGACTTCACACAAAGCCAACACTCATCACAGTATATGGAGCTGAAGCTGAAAACAACCTATCAACCTGTCATTTCCCCCAAAGCTGAACGTGTGTGTGTGTGTGTGTGTATTTACAGCCATTACACCAATAGCCCTCCTCTGCAAAGCATTCTTTGCCGACATATGCAGCCAGGTGGCTTTGTGACATTATAGGAGTGGCATGGCTGTGGCATCGACTGTTGTCAGACTGCAGATCTGTCAGGACAGCGTCCCAGCTGTGGGACAGCTGTTAGGCCTGTTTGTTCCCAGTTCACAGCTTGGGACCATTTTGGGACTCAAATTGGCCTATTTAATTAAAGTGCGGATCCACGGCTGTAAAATGTTATCACTTCAGCCCACTTTGCTTCTAATTTTAAATCATATTGAATACAAATATTGAGAATTCTATGTGACTTTATAAATATAGAACAGACTTTTATTTATTCTTTGAACATTTTTGAATGCAGATGAAATTGCAATTAAACGGTTAGGGTGATTCTATTTCTAAAGCACCAAAGTATGAAGAATGGAGTGTGTTGTCCAAAGCTCTTTCTGTGCTATTTCTCTACTGTATTCAAACTGGCCTTGGATGCTTTTAAGGTTGAGGCTAACATTAGCAGCACTCTCCAGCAACAAAACCAGGCCTGCACAAATTGTTTGTTCAAGACTATTAAAACCTTTAAACCTGAGCTATACTTCTGGGTTTCCGGCCACTTATTGAGCCATTTACTATGGCTCTCCTCAATCAATAAAAGAGAATGAACAGCAGCCAACATCAATGAAAACACATTCTGTTAAAACTCCACATGTATAATCATGGAGGACGCAGAAGGACACACGGGGCATGAACAGCGCCTCGGTGGGTAAATATTCAATGAAGCAATGAATCCATAACATCCTCAGCAGGTGGACTATAACAATCACAAGGACCAAACAGTGGTTGAACTTTAGCTCTGAGTCGGTGAGTCAGGATGCAGACCAAGTTTCTATCTTTAACAGGGTCAGTGAATTTGCAGCAGAAACAAGCACATCAGCACAGTCGACGACAGCCAGCGGTCACGCAGTCCCTGCTAGCCTCACATGTGGCACGGTCACTCGGATGATGGCAGCTCACGGTGAATCAGAATCAACCAGACGACGGAAGGGGGAAAAGACGAGCGATGAGCAAGTCAGCTGTGAGCCTTGGATGATAAATTCCTTTCAGAGAGAAAAAAAAAAAAAAACAACCCTGTACGTTGTGATTATTAAAGCCGCTCGTTTTTTAATCAACTGCGAGTTAATTGATTTGCTTAATTCATTAACTGCGGTGATTCTTAAAATTGACAGAAACACTGGGTGCTAATTGCAGGAGTCATCACGGAGGGATTTATCCGAGTAGAGAGAGGTGACTTTCAATCCCAATACTTACTTTGGGATCGTCAATCACACCAGGGATGCGCTGCTGTTGTGCGCTGGGGCTGAGATGTTATTGTCACAGCTGTAGAAAGCAATGAGGGCTTTTTTAACCGAGGTGACAGACTCCGGTGTTTCGGAATAATTCCACTGAGTGCGCTGAGTGGGTGTCGGCTTAGTGAATTAGATTTAAAAACTGGCTTTAATTGTCAGAAATCCATCTACAATGACTCCACATGCTATTACAATCTCCGAGATGGTCCCAATGGCAGCTCAAGCCGAATAACAAATCATTTTTTCGGCGGACGCAGAGTTGCAAAATCACCCGACTATAATCGAGAAAGACACACCTATAAAACACACAAGCTAACGCGAGGATTAATTAGCTTGACCCTGTTAGAGGTTTATGGGATGCTTCCTGCTTCACACTAATGATCGTGACTCCTTTCGACTGTTCCTTTGTCTCGTGCTTTCTTAATCCTGACAGTATCCAAAAGGGAGGCCTGCGTCCTCCTTTCCAGACCCCGCTCATAAATAAGCATTAGCCTTGCAATCTCTGGAAGTCAAGACGAAAAGAGGAGTCGCTTACCTAATGAGTTTGTCACCATAGTAAATATTAGTGCTGTTTGGCAAACGGGAGGAATCGCGAAACGTGTTGCAATCTGTGTTCATCAAAAGCAGAAAGAAATGCATGTAATAAATATTCTCTTTTATAGAGGCTGTGCCGTGGCTGGGACTAAGCCTCGGTTTGGAATCCGGAATCGGGGCCAACGCTGGAACAGCCTGCGAGCTTCCAAGCGTTCAGACTCTACACTTTCGGCTCAAACGCTTTCCAACCACTTCCCCAGTAAAAAAAAACGCTGGCAGACCTACGGTGTAATCTCCTCTAAACGCTTTTATTAAGACGTCTAATTGCGATTCTGGGTTTCTCCCTTCAGGAGAACAGGCAGAGGAACAAAAACGGGGCTTATTCACCCCAAAACAAGCTGCAGGCGTAAGGCGAGGCAGAGGCGCACGGCGCCCTAGTACACAAGCGCTATAGTGTTCCCGCTTAGCGAAGACACTCCTTTGATTCATGGCATCAATGTGACTGGAAGAAACATCACGCATCGCAGGCATTCAGCAGGAGAACATCCCAGTCACATCCCAGTAAAGCGGCAGGAATAGTAACTGGCAGACACAAAATCTGGGACATTACTCCCAATGACAGGGACAGCTCTATGACACAGCAGCAGGGTTTTCTTTGTTTTTTTTTTTAATATTTCATACCTGCACATGACTCAGATAAAGGAATAAGAAGCGATCACGTCTAAGCCTTGAGGAAACATTTAATTTCATTCCATCACAAGTCATTTCCTTACTTACTTTCTCAGACGGCACTTTTCATATTTTACACATGAAGGGCCTGCGTCGAAGCATCGATATCGCCCTGGAACTCCCAAACAAGAGGCCGCACTACTTAAAAAGATAATGAGGAAACAATCTTGGCAGGTACGACTGATCCGACTGTTTTATAGCGTTGGGATTATCAAAGGATTATCTAACCATAATTATGCACCCAAGGTTGACACGCTTCTTTCATGTTCACGCTGTGAGTGGCAGCGAGGTGCGTGGAAAAGCAAGACGCTGAGAGGAGGAGAAGAAGAAAGTGTAGGAGGCGGTTTGCCAACGTGTGTGTGTGCGTGCGTGTGTGTGCAGCGTAAGCATATAAGGTGAACTAAAGCTTACAAGTCAAGGCACACAACATCACACAACCCAGAAAAGTTGCTTATTGGTACCCCCCCCCCCCCCCCCCCCCCCCCCCCCCCCCCCCCCCCCCCCCCCCCCTCCCAAACACCACACACATGGAGGATCTGGATAGGGATGAGTGAGCAGGCAGGAAACTCCCAATCGAGGCATCGCTGAGGCGTCGTGTTGATCGGGGTCACATCCCTCAGTGGAGTCGATGGGTGATGAAGTAATGCATGGTGACACCGGAACGTAACCGCACATTTTCTGCTCGTACGCACAATGACCAGCGGTACACGTTTTCCCTCTTTGTCTCTCTAACCGCTGCATTTAAAGCCTGCAGGAGAACATGTTGTTCATTGTGCTAAATTCTCTAAGTCTCCTTTTCATGCCTCTGAAGTTGTTCAAGACTTTTCTCTTTTTAAAAAAAAAAAATAAGGTTCCATTGATTAAAGTCTACAATGGCAGACTGAAAAAGACATTTGACAGCTGATTATAACCTTTGATTATTCTCGCTTTGACAAAGTCCTGATTTTCTTATTACTCATGTTACAATAGAGAAGCAGAGGATAAGAGGAGATAAAAAAAAAGAAAAGCGGCTGCTGCAGCGGTGCTCTCTTTCTAAGTGACGTCTGTACATGCCATGATTGAAACTGCAATTACACAGCTCTGTGGACGGGGTGGACTGATGCTGTGTTATCTACATGCTCTATACATGTATACAAACGTTAGTCGGTGCGGTTGTGGAGGCAGCCAATTAGATGGAGGGACGACGGATGTTTAGTCTCTGATTAGTTGGACTGATGGAGTCGGCTCTGGTTCAAAGGAATCGGATTAAACAGTCGATGGAAATCAGTGGCGCTGGAATACAATGCCGCGTGCAGTAACTGGAAATACAGCAGAATGCACTGGTTTTTAGCCTTGGACACTGGAATTGAATCTGGCAGCTAAAAATAGTCTAAAGAGGATAAACATACACAGTCCTAACCTCCAGAGACCGTTCAGCATAAAGGTTTAAAGGAACAGTTCAACCAAATCTCCTGCTACCTGCAGGTACACTTTGTTTAAAGGTACTTTAAGTCAGAGTTACTTTTAACTTTGTTCTGCTATAAACAACAGAGTTTTATGCACAGGGATAATATCACAATAGAGTGATTAAAATTATATTGGAAATAACTATTTACAGTGTCCATTTTATTGCCAATAAATGGCGTTGGTAACCTGACTGGACACAGTTGAATTACCAAGTGACCGAGATTGTTAAAAACTGTTTCGCCCGACTGCATAAGAAGCTCTATGTTCTTCATCCAGCGGCTCTGAGTGTGTGTTGGTGTCATATATGCTGGGGGAGGTGTGTAGATGCTCGGCTGACACAAAGGGGTGTGAGGCTCACCAGTTGTGGATGAGATGTTGACGTCGATGCTGATCTCCGGGATGCCTCCTCCCTTCAGAGCGGCCACACAGGTGTACGTGCCGAAGTCGGTGAACTTCAGGTCGATGATGTCCAGGTTGGTGGTCCCCGGGGAGATGTCAGGGTCCGTCTGGGTGATGACCATACGCTCCGAGCTCCGCAGCCCTCGGCCGTTCTTCAGCCAGCTAAACGTCAGCTCCTCAGGCGGTGTCGCCTCCACCTAGAACGTTCATTACGTGCTGTGTATTACGCTGAAAAACTACATATTTAAACTTCTGTGTTTACTCTGGCAGTGCTGTTTTTTTTTTACTCTACCTGACACGATATCTTGACTTCACGTCCAATCTGGATGTTGTCGTCATTGTGGTAGGGGTCAGGAGTGATCCAGAATCGTCCCTTTTTCAAAGCTGTGGAAGAAAAATTGATTTACATGAGTGAACAAATCGTCTTTTTTTCTCTGCAAGTCTGAGACACACAGCAACAACAAACGCTTCACTGTGGGTTATAGCCACCCTTTGCTTTATTGATGCCATTTCTGAGATGTAATCCCAAAGACAGGGATTCATGGATTTTTTTAATAGATTTTTCTCAGCAATTTTGTTCTCTTTAATGTCCACACTTGTGCCATAAAGTGCCGCCGTGCACCTCTCCGACAATCGCACTGTAACTCTGCCTGTGTGACTCATACTTCCTCAGCATTCGCACACTTTGAAAGACTGGATTGTGTAACAGCTACCTGAAATAACTGATCTGAGCAGAGAGAGATTTTTTTTTCCTTTCACCTGTGTTACCTCAACACCTGGGTCGTGAAATTGTAACATTGGTTTGAACCTGAAATGTCTTGTAAGTCGCTGATACGACAAACGTGACTGTTCCTTTAAAGCAGCGCATGAAGGTTTTGCTGCTGATCCAGGGCGAGGGGTCGAACAGAGATGCGAACAGATGCTTTGATCCAACATGAAGAATCTCACAGCCTTGGAGCAGGTGAATACACACACGCACGGGAACACAAACACACACACTGTGAAATTGAAAAGATACCATACCAAATATCCACCATTGCTAATCCATTTTGGTTTGCAACTCTGTTTTCTTAGCCGAGCTTCTCAGAACAGCAGAGAAGGGATGATTTCATTATAATGCATGTTGTATTGCCTACTCTTCAATTCATCTCCTCTGCAAAAAAAAACAAAAACAAAAAAAAAAAAAAACTGACAGCACCATGGAAATCTATTCATCTTGCAATTCTCAAGTGACATTATCATTTGGTAAGGGCAAAATGAAAACAAAACCTGTTTGTCAGATTTTAAATACAGGAAATTGAATGTGCAAGGCGTCGTGATGGCTGCTGAGCCGGACGACACATGTCTACCCGACGTGATCCTCCTCCCCGCGCTCCGAATCAGAGTCGGACGGGAGAAGATCGTGTTTCTGACGCCTGTCAAATATTGCAATCATGTCACACTCCTCCCTTTCAACGCCAGTTGCATATGTATTAATTTATTTGGACCCTATATATATATACATATTCCTATTCTCCGAGGCACTGCCTGTCAATCATGCTCTATCGAATTCAGTAGCACTGGCATGGAAAGTGAGAAATCATCATGTGGTGTGCAGCATATCTGTAACCCTCATCAGTAACAACACAACACACTTAATTCCCATTTGGGCCCAGCTCTGAATCACAATGTAAATCCACCACATACGTACGTGCCGAGATGGAATTCTCTTAAAGCTAGTTTTCCGGGGAAGAGTTCATTGAATACAGCGGAGGCAGTAAAGTGAGCGCCGCTATGAGAAGACACATTTTCGTGAGGCACCGAAAACATGTGGGGGCACAGTCGTGTGCATTTTGTGACAGCATGACAAGGCTTTTGTGAGGTGACATTCCCAGCAGAGCTGCTAGTATCCCCACACATGCATGCGCACTCACACATCTGTGCTGTCCCAGGTGACGGTGGATAAACATTTGGATTAACTGCTCTCCTCCATTTCTCTTCATCTGCCTGAAACATATTCTCCCACTCATCTTAGAAAGTGAAACAGACTTAGCCGTTCCTCACTGCAAAGTCGGCGTTGGTCTTTTTTTTTTTTTTTTTTTTATGAAACTGTCTCTCAAATAAATTTTGTAAATGCTGCTTGACATTGGGAAATGTCCACACACGTAATTTTCAGTGCTCTTGAATTAAAAAATAAGAAAATAAAAATTATGTTGGGCTGAATAAATGCTCCACAAAATTGGACCTTGTGGCTTATTGAAATTCTGGCGCGGCGCAGATAAACTTTACTGACCACATGATGTGATGAATCAAAGCTTGAAGTTGGCCCATTGCCCTTATTTAATGACGACTGAGTGTAAATGGTCCATGTTACAATGTAGACTCGATGGTGGGGGTAGATCTGAAGGTTAGGGCCGTGAGGAGCTGAGCACTAATCGTGGATTAGGGCTGTAATCACAGAGAGTTTAATGATTCTCCAGAAGAAAGCGCAGTTACACTGTTTGCCTGATTCCATCCCCTGCTCTTTACTCATTCACTTCAAATTGAGCTGGTAAGTGACTAGTCAGGTTGGTACCTCGGCGAAATGTGTGATAGCACTTAAAGAGAGCGAAGCGGGGCACTCTGAGTGGTTTCTGTGCCGCGATCACGGTGTGTTGTGGTTTCGCAGTTTTTCTCCTCAGCCAGTGTCAGCTGTAGTTAAACTACACACAAATACCAGCTAGTAAAAACAAAAGGTGCAAACTGCGACCATTAGCAGTACATTGACAGGTTTACATGGACACCGATAACCTGGCTATTGACTTTATTCTGAACAGGACATTTATCTGATTAAGATGTTAATTTTTTTCAGATCTTTATTCAAGAGCGTGGTCTTGAAGTTTTTTTGACGTCAAATTCACATTTTTGCTCCGGGCCTGCTCTCAGATTTGTAGTTTCTTCCACAGATTTCTCAGTGTGTAGTTCTGGAATACACACAACCACCTCTTCCTCACCTTGGGTTTAACTTTTAAAATCCGTGCAGTCTATTCTGAGGTCAGAAAAATTAGCACACTCACTGCAACACTTATCAACTTTGTTGGGAAATAAAGTTAACCATGCGAGCGGCCCTGCCTTCAGTGCTTTGCATTCAGACTGCACAACCGCAGATCTCAAGTACGAGTGAACCTGGGAGTGAAAATCTCTGATTAAATCTGAGTGGTCACCTTTGTGTCCCCTAGATTTTCCAAAACTTCCTCCTCCCGGTGACTCAGCGCTCGCTCGTTTCAGCACAGACCTGCGGTGCACGTCATCTTAGCCGGTGTCGCACGTGTGCACTCATGCATATTTCAGAATCGGTTCCCTCCCTTCCCCTTGCACTCTCAAACCTCCACTCCTGCCATTTTATTTGACCATAAATATTGAATAGCAAGTAGGCATTCCCGTAAATCGACTACATTTGTGTACAAGAGAGATAAGTGGGCATTACTTCCCCGGGCTGTAGTAAATTTTGCTGGACAGCTGCTGTGACTAAAATGGTGCCTGTTCCGTTATGCATGGGAGAGAATCTAAAAGTAGAGGTGTTTGTAAAAAAAACAAAAAAAAAAAAAACTGGTGAGTGTGTGAGGTGAGAAGTGCAACGGGAGGAGACTGTATCGCATTGTCACTCGTCCTTCCACGTTTCTGAAAAACCAATTTGTGGCAAAAGTCATATGAATCTTTAATAAATGTTCTGCCTGCAGACAGAACTTTCCCATTTGCCCTGGAGAGAAACACTGCGTGCAAATATTAGAACGTTACACAACTGCCACAACACCATTAATATCCTACAGGAATACTAGTGCACTGTATGGATACAAGTATTTTACCAAACCTGTGAAACATGTACCATTCTGTACTTGAGCCCTGTGATAAACATCCTTGTGCCTGTGTAAAGGAATTGCGACTCGAGATGCACGTTAAATCTTTTGGAGGGTTTAAGTAGTGTCACACACAGGCTCCATTAGGGGACTGAGTTTTCTCAGCTGTTACAGATGGATCTGTTAACACGGGAGATCAAATCTTCACGACAAATTTGTCAGGTTTATTTCCATCTCTCTTTCCCCTAAGGGGGTTGAAACATGTATAGATAAAGCCCACAGTCCATTGGCTGCTAACTAGAGCTGCACCCTCATCATAATATTCCATCACATGTCACCCTCACTGACGTTGCTCCAGCGTGTGTCTCTCCCGCCCGGCTCCAGAGAGCATTGTCACAGCGGGAGTTTCAGGCTGGATGACAGGAGAGGAAGAGGAGGGAGAGTTTACGGCTACTTGATGCATAAGTAAAACTTAGCGCCTGCCAACGGCCACACTTGGCCGCCAGACGGCACCCAAGAGAGCTCTAAATTAGAGCCCTGCAAGCTAATTTATACAATCTCTACCCCTCACGTCAAAGCATGTATCGATGTCAAGATGTTTTATGCAGGATAATTATCCCTCTGGTCACACAAAAGAAAAACAAATCATGAGAGTAAATTGGAGGAGCAGCAATTGTCATAAACATTTTGTTTTTTCCTGTGAAAGTTTGATGTCTGCAAATAACAGCAACATTTGTTTGATGAGCATCTCGCGGTGCAAATCTCTCAGTGTGTGTGTTCAGTAAACTGAGCGGAGCGGTGAACCTCCTGGTTTATCTGTGTTTTGCTTTACAGCTACTCCCAGCGCTATATGTTCAGAGTGCTGCGCTCTAGTGTCTGTAAACTGCGCTCATGAACTGCCTACATATGTTATTGTCTATCATTTTTATTTCAATTGTTAACTCTCCATTGATTCTGTAACAACAACACATAATGGACTCGGGACGTAAAGATATGGTGTCACATTATTTATCAGAGAGTGTCTTGATTTGTCAAACAGCTTTTTCTATTTAAGAGCGGTCCTCAACTCCAGATATTATGAACATTATTTTATTAACTCTGTTGAGAGATTTGTAGATTTAAATCTATTTGGCATTTTTTTGAGGCAACGTGATAACAAAGTTGAATCAAGACGTATCTGAAGGAACTGAAATCCCCCTTCGGAGGCTTTATCTGGATCCCATTTAGTGTTTGGACGGTTTGGTACGTCTCCAGCGCTAGGAGCAAGATTGATTCACAACAGCTTGTTAGCCTGGACTGTGTGGCATCTGTTTTGCTAGGCAAGGTGCGATAAGCAGAAGTTAAGCACACGGGGGGAAAACTCGGCGCATATTTAAAATAAATAAATAAATAAAAAACATTGTCAGTATCACAAGCTCTGGGCCACGAAACACAAGACAGCATATGCACAAACAAATTCTGCATGCATTATTGATGGGGTTTTTGAAGCTGGTTCTCTTTTATCATCATCACAGCTTCTTGTCATTGAACCTTGATTGCAGCAACATGCCAGGGAGTAAAACACCCACTATGGGGGAAACTTGCAGGTGCTACCTTCTTCAGAATACTATCAAGAGAAGAAAGAGTCCTGCTTCTGCTCACATTTGCATTAGATGCCTCCTGTAGCACATTTTCTTGCTCGTGATTGCAGGTGGCTCCGTGGATACACAACATTTTCTTTGAGATCATTACCACACACTTTTCACTCTGCCGCGTCTCAATTTAAAAAAAAAACAAAAAAAAACCCCCACAAACTGAAGTGCTTCTGCCTGCAGGGAGCCTGTAAGTATGATTCTCCATAGCTTTAATGGCTTGTGGGAATAATGTGTGGCTTGTACATGAAAAGCGCAGATAATCGCACAAAGAGAAAAGCCTTGGTTGAGGCCTTCTTGTGCAGAGAGCCCGTGTCACACGGCAGGATTACAATGCTACCTCATGGGAGCTTCTTAGCAGGGCAGAGGTACACACAGCGCCCGTGACACGCACATACTGTATGTACACGCTAATGATGGTGACACAAAGGCATCAGAAACGTGCACAGCAACACCACAAGGAAAATATGTTTGAATGTATGCTCTCTCTCTCTCTCTCCAGTGCATTCTCTCTTCCATTGTGTGGCGGAGAAGAAAGACATGCCTCACTCCACTCTGAATCATTATCTTCCTATTTACCCATCAGTCCATCTCATTTTTCAGTGGGCCCTGTCTGTCCGTCCCTCAGCAGGCCGCACACTGTGCTCTCCATTCACTCTCACAGAGAACATCAGCGTGTGAGGCTGAACTCATCTCTCGGAGCCAGATGGATGTCTCTCTAACTGCCACTCTCCTCTGCCTCAAGGTTAAACACAAAAAAGGGACAACGGGCACCATTAGCATGGTTCAACACACAAGGCATTCCAAACACCTTTCATTTCCCTGTTATCACTCCATGCATCTCTGCATTAGCACCAGCACCTTCCCCATGCCCGAGCGCCTTTACAATATCACACAATGTCCATCCTTTGACAGAAGAAAGCTAGAGTCCTAAATTCTGCTCTCAACCTTCAGGCCGACCTCCGGCTGAAATGTATGCTGATTCATATGCACGCGGGCGCTGAATGCACAAACAAAACAGGCATGAGCACATGCACACAAATACAACCGCACACAGACAGTCCTGAGGGCTGCAGCCCAGGAGACCTGCCTGTCTTTGCCAGCGCTGGCTGTCCAGCCATTAAATCTGGCATTCATGAATGGAAATGGATGCAGCTTTCCACCAGAATTTATTCCAAAGCAAATTTGATAAGGGTCATTCACATGTTGATTCACATGCTGACAGCCAAGTTTTTACAAGGCGTGTCATGATTGTTTTCTTGCCTCCAAACACTCTGAACACAAACAGCGGGGCCTCGCACTGGGAAGAGATTGCATTCTCACTTGTCTATATGTACCAGCAAGCCTCCAATCAGAGTAACAAAGTGGGGGATTGTAGCTAGTGTGTTTGACTTTGTGTTTATGCTCTGTTGTGTGCATGTGTGCGGAATTAGTTGTGGCAGGTCGGAATGATGGATGTTTCGGGCCTATAAAGCCTCGTACCTGAATTTGTTGGGAAGCCCTGGAGCAAATAGCGAGAGAATCCAATGATTTGACGCTCACCTCCCCGCATCGCGCAGAGGGACTGCACGCTGCTTTGCATGCATGTGTGAGTTTCTGTGTGTGTGTGTGTGTGCACGTGAAATCAAAATGTTGCCCCATTTCAGCAACACTCTCTTCAGACCATTCCATCTCAATCCACATGCTCTGCATTTCAGAGCCGCTGATGGAAAAAGGAAGTGCATACAAATACTGTATTGAGGTCTGCGACCTGTGTTTCACTACTCGGCGTCTGTGTTGAGCACAGAGTGGACTCAAGAGGCAGGAGGAGGAGGTAGGGTATTGACCTGTGTTTCAAGACATGTTGCGGACCCTTAATCCATAAAAAGGATCTTGTCAGAAGGGTGATGTGTTGCCAGGAGCCTGCTGGGCTGGCTCTGGAGTTGGCCAAGCCCTGGAAGGCAGACTGGCTGGTGGGACAGTATGGCCAGAGAAACTACCATCTGCTGGGAAGCGATGTGTTTTCACACACATACATACATAGACACATGCACCCACACACACACACACACACCCCCTTGGCAACAGCAGTTTGAGAGGGCTTCTCAAGGACTGGAGAGGAGGGTGATTGAGCTGAGACAGGCTCCGATGAGGCCGCGGGGTGACCCCCACTGAACGTGCAGAACTAAAATATTTTGGTATTTCACGTGCACAGACAGCATGTGCACATAAATAACAACACAAATGTGCATATAAATACATGGACTGATGACAAGCATGGCTGCCCAGTTCACAGATCCTTCCACACCATACTCACAACAGAAATATTACTGACTGACAAAGCGTGCATGCAGACTGGATTTTGACTGTTCTGTTAAACCCACTTCAGAAATGAAAGTGAATGCAGAATTAACTCATTTTAACTTTATTAGGATATTCAGTCTAATTGATTTAAACGCCATGATTGTGCTGCAGATTTGATTTTGTAGTGTTTCCTGAATAATTTAATCTAGGCAGCTCTATTTCTGGCGCCATCTTATATATTCTCAATATTGTGTCTCTCTTTTTGTGGGTTTAATTCAAATCATTTTTTTATTCCTCGATCGAAACATCCACGGTGGAAAACTTAGTGCACCCCAGAACCAAACCAGCCACGCAGTCCCCGTAATAAGGAAAGAAGCTGTGAGCTTGTTTTCATGCAGCGTGACTCTGAGCAGCATAAGGCCTCGGTATGATTAAGTGCCACAGACAAGCTGCAGAAGCATGAGCACACAATGGAGAAATTATTCAGATCCAGGCTGCATCTTGGACACGCTTTGGTTTGTTAAATGTCAGCGGCAGAGTAAGAGGAAAAAAAAAAAAAAAAAAGAACTCTGAAGAGAGTTGTGCTTTTTTTTATCAACTAAAAATCAAACATGTGGGAATGGAGATGGTTGAGAGTAACATGACAATGCAGCCCCGTGACAACTAAAACCCATTAGAAGGTGTAGTGTTACGGCAGTATTACAAAAACGCATTTGGACATGCTTCCGTCACTGTACGGCAACAGAGCGCACGCAGACACACACACCTCCCCTAGTAACGTGGTGTATGTTGATCCCAAAATTGCATCTGCGTCAGTGACAGCTCCTGAGACTCAGGAGAGCGGCTCTGAGATGTGTGATAACATGCTGAACTCATCTCTTGTCAATTAGCGATGTCCGACCCCTCCTCCTTCCAAACTGATTGTTTCTCACTGTCTATGAGTCTGTCACGTAAATTAAGTAACGACAGTGATCGTTTAGATTGCATAGCTTCTGTAGGGTTCGGTCCATGGTGCCATTTCAATGTGTCTTCCGCTCTAATTGGCTTCAGTTTGATAAACAAGGACAAAGTTAAATTGAGATGTCACATAAGTAGAGTGTCAGTCTTTATTAGACGCCATTTAAGCTTTTTCAACCTGAATTGCCAAGAGTCACTATCAACTAGTGTCCTGTATCTGATTCATTTTGTGGTTTTGTTGATCCTAAAGTTGTATTTCTATAGAAGGAATCCCCCCTTGTGTCTGGCTTAAAGGGGAGGAGATGAGCTCCAGGAGGAGAGTGGAGCCAACTGCCAAACCAGCAGAGGATTGTGGTTCAGGAAGGCTGGGCATTGGAGACTGCAGAGGTCAAAGGAGACATGCAAAAGTAATGAATATACTATAGTAGAAATTTTGCATCTAAATACATATAATTCCAAGTCATTGAGGCAGCTTTGCTTCTCACACTGCCGGTTGTCTTTGGTGTCGAAAGGCGCGATGACTCACTGACTTGATTTACTCAGGACAGAGTTGTAAATCTACCTCTCCCCTCCACTACGTGATTGCCTCTTGTATAAACATCCACAGTAAATCACTGGGTCAGAGAGACGTCAGCGACGACTTCAAGAGATTACATAAGACTACTGATCGATGCCCATCTCTCTGCAAAGGAAGATATCACTGTGAAGCCAAAGTGAGTGCATCCCCACAATGTGAATGCAAAATGAAGAGTGAACAGCAAACTCAGCAGGGTCAAGTAACCCCTGTATTGGATTGATTAAGTGAATTGCTTGCAGTTTGCACTAATTGAACTATATAATCAATGACAGTGTACCCTGCATGACATCTGGTCGGGGCTTTGGTAATCTTTGAACAATTATTAGCATTATGTGACACACTGGGCAAAAACCAGCCAAGCACCTCATTCAAATCCATTTGATCGTGGACACACAACCGCTTCAATGAAGATAAACCAGGTAGGAGGAACGCAAAGTTTTCTAATTTGACTCTGGAACCCCACACAGTAGTTTCTAGTTTCTGTTTCTATTAAAAAGCGACACTATATATAACTCCAGTTGTGTGTCAAATGGATGAATATGGAATTTACCACAGCAGTGACCTTCTCCAAATCTGCTCAGACTTAATTGTTCCCGCAGGACACCTGACACCGTCTCTTTCACGTAAGCCTCTCAAGTCCTCGACTATATGGGCACTTTCAACACAGACAAGGGGGTTTATCTCCCGGGGGGGGGGTCCATCAGGAATGATTTGTTGATGATCTGATTTTCATCCCAGGGTGTGTATACAGCTGCTCAAATAAATACTTCTAAGCTGGATATAGAAGCGACCTGATGATGGAGCCACGGAATAATCGTTGAGATGAAAGCCGAAAAGTCTGAGTAGCTTTCATTTCTGGGCCAATCTACTAAACTCACATTCCATTTCCGTGTATTTAAGATGTTTGACGAAAAAGTTCAAGTGTAAACAGGATGAGTGGATTGTGGCTCATCCTGTGAAAGCCTGCAAGGATTCCACTAATTAATGCATCTTTTTTTATTATTATTCACCTGCAAGAGGTGGCTAAAGTTTCACATTCAGGACGCGGGGATCCTCTGTTATGTCACAGATGAAAGCCTAGTCCCACATCATCCTTAATCCTCTGGCTTAGTAATAGCAGTTGATTTAACAGTATGAAAGTCAATTTCCTCATGCATTATGTTCCATCTGTGCAGGTTTTATAACAAGACAGCTTTTTTTCACTCATGGTAAAATTACCTGTCTTGCGTGTTAATCTTCAAAGTAGCTTTCTGCAGCATTTGTGTAACACTTGTCAGGTTCATAAATAAAAGTTCCCACTGCGATAAACGTATGCTAAAAGCACTACTTTGCAAATGAGCAACAGCAGGGTTGGATGTTTTTTTTTCTGCCTCTTGTGATTCTCAGGAATCTTCAGAAATATATTTTCTTGTAATGGCCGGGCTGGCAGCCGCGACCTTGTTAAATTGGTGTTAACCACGCTCAGAACCTGTGTATTTTAATTAATGGTTGAAAACCTGCCTTTAACATTGTCCTTGACCATCCTTAAAGTAGCCTGAGTCATAATATCTATCTTGTTCTCTGTGACTGGGAGGTCAAACCGTCAGGCTTCAGATCAGAAGGACATTAGATAAGACGACAAATTAATTGAAATTTAATTACAACATGATTAACATGTTAATTCTAATATGAATTTTAAACAAACATCAACAGCATGACATCATCCACAGGAGACTACTGAGGCCCGTCATATATTATACAAATCCATTTCATCTATTAATTTCTTGACACTTTATCCACATTGTAAATTATGATTCTCATTTCCCTAGTTTAACACTTCAACTATGACTCAACTGTTTCTTCTTCATTACTAAAACACTATTTGGTTCTTAGAAATGTTCAATATTAAACAAAAAAGTAAGTATCATATACTGGGCAATTTAAAACAACTTTTGAATGAAAAAAATCCCTTCTTATTTCATTTTAGCAAATCATGAAATGTCTCAATTTGAGTACTACATATATGTGTATTATCTAACTGTGTAATTGTTCTGTTTATATGTTGTTTTCGTTCTCACCTCGCACTATAATGGTGGTGGACTTCTTCGCCGGGTTTCCCACATTGTTGCTGGCCACGCAGCTGTACACCCCCGCCTCATCTGAGGAGATGGCCGGCAGCGTGAGCGTTCCCCCCTTCACTACGCTCCTCTCCGGCAGGCTGTCATTACTGCTGAGCCAGGTGAGTATGGGGGGAGGCTCCCCGCCTGTGGTGATGCACACCAACGATACCGTCTGGCCGGGATTGACCACGATTGGATCCTCCACCAGCAGCTTGATGGATGGGGAGGCTGCGGAGGAAGAGAGGGAGTCTGAGAATGACTGGGAGGAGATGGACAACTTCGGCAGTTACCTTTTTGCATTTATGATGCTAAGTTCCAACAAAGCGTCCCTCACCTGTCTTGTTGGTGAGTCTGAAGATGACACTGCGGTCGGGGATCCCACACACATTTCTGACAGAGGCGATGCAGCTGTAGTTTGCATAGTCCTGAGGACGCAGGTTCTTCAGCTTCAGAATCTTCGTTTCCCCCTGCAGCTCAGACCAAACCAAGACTGGTATGAAAATGTGTGTAGAAAGATCAACACAAGCAGGTGAAACGATCAACAGGAGAGTCAAAGAGAGGAACGTATATCAAGGCAGCAAACTTTGGGAATATTCCATGAAAATCAGGAGTAAAAAAAGCTTTTTCTCATTTTTCAAGAAAAGGATTTTCATCTTGCCGTCATGTGGATTAACCCCGTTCCGCGCCGCTGAAATGTGGATGGCTCCGTGGGGGATGCCTCCACAAAAACAACCAATATTAAAGATTTTGAGTTTGATTCCAGCTGGGCCTGTCAGCTGCGCGCCCCGCCCAGGAGGCCATGATGACAATGCGAACCTCTGATCTGACTGACTCCAGCGCGAGGGCGCGTGGCGGATTAAAACACGAGTTCGCCTCATGCTGAGGCAGTCCACGCAACATGGCAATCACTGGCATCTTTCAAGCCCCTTCCTATCCAGTGAGGCTCATGGATAAGTTAATTGTATCAGATTAGCCATGCAGCCCACACTCCACTTCCTTTCTTCCTTTCTGCCACCCCCTCTGCTCGGGAGCAGATATGGTGAGATGAGGTCTCTGGTACTCAGACTTTGGTCACAGCGGGGGGGGGGGGCAGAAGGCCCGGGAAGGCAGGGGGGGCAGATTGGAAGGAAATCTATTTGGAAAATGCAAGGGACAGAGAAGGAATGGAAAGGACAAACACATTAAACCGAATTGGACAGGGGGAATTGAAGGGACATATTGATGGAAGGATTGAAAGCTAAAGCGCACAGGAGCTTTGGGAACACGATGTGTGGCCATCGGTAAAGGGCAAAGAAATTATAGAGGACTTTATAGTCGCTGCCAGGGGGAAATATTTTATCTCCAGCTTTGTTTTATGTATTTTTCCCTTCATTTAGGGATTAAATGTATATTTTAGATGAATAATTAAAACCCGTTAGCTGAACTCATCACCAGGAGGGAAACCTGTTGGTTGAGACATGATTCTGGTGCGACCTTCAGCTCGACGCATTATATTGTAAGCTGGGGTTTAATGGTTCGCATCTCACAGTTGAGAACATCGGACATCAGCTGTGTACAATGTGACGAGAGACGAAATGGCGGCATCACACTTTTGATAATTGCGCTACTTTGACACACTTGGTGGTTAGAATTATAGAGTTTGAGTAGGAAGTATAAGAGCAGAAGGGACGGGGTGTCTGCTATAAAAGCAGTGCTCAGGGCCTCATTTAATCATGAACCAGTTCTGCACACCGATTTTAAAATGCCACCTCTGCATTTCTACAGCAACTGTGGGAATATAAAAAAACATTTGTTGGGCCGCGTTCCAGCCGAGTCTGAATAAAGAATAACAGAAGGAGGCAGGCAGGAAGAAAGACGATTCAACAAAAAAATCTGGGATGAAACATCCTCGGTGTGACCCCACAGGCTTGATTTGGGTCAGTTCTGAATTTGTTAATTGTCTCTGGATATTTCAGCCCCATTTGACCATATCACTGAAAAATATGTTATTAGCCATTCATGATAGCACATTAGCAGGAGTTTAGTGAGGATTTATTTGGGGTTGGACTCGCATGAAGCTAATCTCTGGGTTTGGGTTGTTCCAGACCCAATTAAAGCTTTAATAGAGGGCGGGCAGAAAGATCAAGGAAAAGAGCAAAGAGGTATGAAGAGCAGGACAGAGATGGGAGGAGTGTCTGATGAGTCCCAGTTGTTTGGCCTCTTCAGTCCCCTACACCCACTCCGTTAGTTCCCGGCCATCTTTCTCCATTTGCTCAAACATCAATTTCACTTTCTTTTCCTCTCCCTCTCCCTTCCTCTCTGTGTTTCCTAAATCTCTCTTCCTCCGTCTCGTAGATTTCCACCCTCTCTGATGCCCAATCCCGCAATCACATTCAATTCAATCAATTCAAAAACTACAATTCCCTTACTAGTGAAAGAACAATCCCACTCAGTCTCTTTGTTGACAGTACGAGGTCTGTTTTAGACCAAAGCCTCTCCGTTTTTCAGATTGTGAAGAAAATCCACTTGCTCCATTTAACTGATTGGGACGGAAACCCAAATCTATCTGCCTCTGCAAAGACTGTGAAACAGAGCCAGTGAAGCCGTGATTGCTTTTCATGGCGGTTAATGAGAACAACTTTTACTACGCCACAGCACAGCGAGGGGCGGTGTTCGGGTTTGAGGTACAACCCCCCCCCCCAGTGCTACAGAGTCTTAATCCCAAAGCATAAAGGTAGCCTTTTTACTACAGTACTTCACATAGTAATATGTCACTTCTCTAAGTAGTGCTGATTAATTAACTACCCACCGGGACTGACTCATCACTGTGCAGAAACATAGGAAGACTTTCTCATTGCCACCGGATCTGGATAAAGGTCATCATTTACATATTTGTTTATAGCCCTTCAGCGTATGTAGAACATTATCCACAGTGTCTCGTACTGCGGTGGACTAGAATTTTGATTTATGGTGATGGAATTTGGACTCAATTTTGGGTCTATATTTTCTCCGATGTTTGCCTTTCAAATATGAGGAACACAGCGGGAGAATCTCTGCTCAGCACAGAGCGCGGTGCAGCACGCAGGGGGTAATGTATTCAATCCACAGTGTGTTGGTTCCCAGGACATCGGCACTGGGGCTCTCGGTTCTCGCTGTCATTTGCTGCAGACAGAGATCCACATTCTTTGAACACCCACTCAGACATTATCTGGAGAATTCTCTGCTGATCTCACATACATGGGTGAATGGTAATAAACTCCCCAGCAAAGAACTTTGAGAGGCGATCACAGTGTGGCTCCTCCTGAGCTTATGGAACACACTTTTTTAGTTTTTTTGAAAAGGTTTAAATGCCGTACACAGAACCAGGACAAGATATAATTTCGACCGGCAAAGTTCTAAAGCCCAATGCTCATATACTCTGTGTCACCTCTGGCTTACCTGCGTGAAAAACGGCTCGTAGATCTCCACGCCCTTGTCGGAGCCCTGAGTCAGGACCTCCCTCCCGCGGTGCCAGCTGTAGCGGACGGGCGGGTTGGAATTGGCCACGCAGCGGAGGAACACGGTCCTCTCGTAGTAGAACTGCTCCTTAGCCTCTCCGATACTCTGATGCACGGTCACCACCGGGTCGTCAAGGTCTGCGAGAGGAGCACACACACAGAACGGAGGAAACCGTCAATAAACACTTTTCCGCGAGTTGTTCAATGGATGAACAAGTCGATCATTTTTTACAAAATCAATCAATCATGCTCAACACATTTCAGGCAGAATAAAGCGTGTATTTCCTCAGCTGTCGTAGTGAATATAAAGCAGCCACGAGATCTTTGTACTCTGTGACTACACAATCACCCCCCCCCCCCATCAATCCATGCTCCTCCTTGATTGTGGTGAAATCTTTGACCTTAGGGGTCAGGATGCTCACTGCATTATGACGGCTAGTTATTGGCACGCCCACAGGTCGATGAGGGAAAGGAGGTAAGAGGCCGACTACTTAAGTCAATAGGAGACAACCCAAGGGCAAATTGACTTTCCAGTCAATGTGCAAACCATGTTCCAAGTCGCGCTTCATTGTGCCCTTCAAACATGAGCGAGGGAGACAAATACAGTGCAAAAATTATGTTTGATGTCCCTCACTTCAATGAATATTGTCTGGCCTCTGATTCTGGCACTGCAATCTGACGCATCTGCTGTTCTACTCATTTCCCAGCAGATCTGATGGAAGTTTTTACCCCAGCACCAGACAGTTGGTTATTTGAGAGAGCGCTTGTGGTTGATTAAATGGATTCAAAGTTAATCATCTTACTCGGCTATCACATTAAGCCTTGGCAAATGGTGTTCATCATGGCTGTGGTGTCTTTTAGCATGCTAATACTCGCCTTTTAGATTATGTCCATTTTCACGCTCAAAGATCATGGGGAGCTAGCTGGTTCCCTTTCATCTCCGTCCAAGATGCAATTAGTTTTTAACATGAGCAAAAAGGCAATTTAAGGGATATGAGTGAGAGACACTAATGCAAGTCATCCCTAATGCTAAAATTCCAACAGATAAAGGCTGACCGGTCGGAGGAAAAAGTGAGTTAGTGTATCAGTGATGGAGAAACAAGGTGGATGATTGAAGGATCGAGAGAGCCGGTGTGTGAGAGTGCAAACAGCTTACAGTAAATGAATATCCAAATCCATAACGATTATAAGCCTCCAGAGAAAAACCTGCACATGCCTGAGGTATTATTAATGGATGAATTCATCACTTTTAATTCAGTGGCTACCCTCCCATGGATTTGCTGAGGATCAGGTCCTAATCAAGGTGCCTGTGGGCCACAGAGCGCAGCATCAAGTCTTGACGCGCTGGCCTGAGAATGCTGATTCCTGGGTTTCATTAAAGACATGTTCTGCCCTACAGCTCCTTAATCAAAATCTAGCAGCGGTCAATACTTCATCCAGGATCCATTACGGTGTCTCAGGTAAGAGCAATTACCTTGAGGTGGGTGGAGAAAAAAAACAGGAGGAGGGAGTAGACAACGCATCAGAGAAGACGGAGAGATTGCGGGGCTATTTTAGAGAAGCAGATTGCCCTAAATAAATACACTGATTCATTACAGAGGGGGAGGAGGAGAGGAGTATGAATCCCGCATCTTATCTCTGACTCTCCGCAGCATATGTCTCATCTGTTTCCTGCATCAAACAGTCAATTTACCAAGTGTGGCAGAAACGGAGTGATTCATTGACAGGCCTATCTGCTGCGGGAAACACGTGTCGGTGAGAGCGGGACCTGATGGGAGGATCTAGCCCCCCCCTCCCCCCTCAGTTGGCTAGAGTGTGGATGTGCGTGTGTTTGAATCTGTATGTTTGTGAATTAGGTGAGGAGTGGTTTGAGCTATTAAAAGGGCCAAAATGATATGCAGAGAGGGAGTGAATGCAAGGAGTGCAAAGTGATAAATATGGAAATATGGAAATGTACGCACCAGATTAAAATTTGATGAATTTCAAACAAAATTCCACCTCCACCATCACTCTTTCTCCTGTAAGGATGTTCTGTGTGTGTGTGTGTGTGTATGCATGCATGTGTCACCCTTGTGCAATTAGCTTCTGAAGTCACGCTTGACTGATTGTGAAGCTTAAATCCCGGCGCCCAGAGGAAAAGTGCGGTGTACAGGCAGCCTGCGCCAGAGTTGTTAGGGTTTGTAATTGCAGGTTTATGGGTTCACGGGCCGGTAAATCTGTCCATGTACAGCTAAACGCTCCAGTGAGCTAACCTTAGCATCACTCCTGTTCAATCATGGCAAGTCACAAAGCTCGGGGGGTGGGGTGGGGTGGGGGGGGGGGGTTGCAGCGTGACACATGGAAGTGGAAATCCAGTTTTCTGATTCTCTCCATCTCAAACAAAAACCTCAAAGATGCTGACATTCCTGAATAGCAGATGGTAGATTTCTACTTGATGAGCCTACCAAAACATTTGTTGGACAAATAGGCACAAGTGAGTGGTTTGGATGAAAGAGAAGATGGAGACTAAAGAAGGTGCTTCATTATCACATCAAACCTAAGCTCCTTCCTTTCATGTCCTCCCCCCACCAAAAAAAAGAGCAGACACCTGCACAAAAACCCACACTCATTACCTCACTCCACTCACCCACACACGGCAACCTACATGCACACACACAGACACAAGCATCCCAACACACACTTTTTTGAGGGGGGGCTGTCTCTTGGCTGTTACTCTAATATGGGTTTTTCTATTTTTTCTCCACTTTGATGTCGTACGCTCTCTCCTCCTGACGCACTGAAGTCGTCTGGGAAGCAAACACCTATCAGGCTCCCAGAGCGTCAGCAGTGAGTGACAGAGGCCCGCGATTAATTTCATCTAATCACCATCCCAGCTTGATTACCAGTGGGAGCCACTGACCTGAATGACATTCCAGCAACGACTTTTATGAGTAAACAGCCCCGTGAAGTGAAAAGACCCGTAGTTTGCTTATTATTTTGTGCCAAGAGGCGGCGGGGATGGAAGGCGGGGGGGAGGGGGGGAGACAATCAGAGGGAAAGGAGGGTCGAGAGCGTAAAAACTTTTAAATTGCCGCCGTCCAGATGCAGGGTTAATGAGGTGATGATACAGTATAGCAGCTGTCTCCGAAACTCATTCTAAATAAGGCCGACTTGCTGTCTTATTGAGGCTTTTTTTGCGGAAATACGAGAACGAGGCAGAAGCGATTAAAGAAGATATTACCTGGCAGCTTGCCTTGCGAAGATCTCACCTTCAAGCCTCTATTTTAGAAGCCGTAGACTAAAAGCAAATCATAAAAAAAGGAGAGATGCCTCCACATACATACCAAGTATGTGAACTTGTGTATATTGCGGCTTTTTTTACATATTGAGGCTGAAAATGTGTCTCTGGCCAGATTAAATGCCCATCAAATGGTGGTGTTTGAGGGATTTTTTTTTTGTGTGTGTGTGTATCACTAGCACAGTAAGATGAGTAACAAGTGCAATAATGTGCAGGGAGAGGACTGGATATGAGATTCAGCGTCAGCGATAATTCCCCACTAATGCATAATGCATGGGATTAATGCACTGTAAGAGGACCTTAAAACTGCAAACAATATGCAACATCAGTAGATTGTGTGTAAACACAGTACATCAAAGAAGACAGCGGAAATAAAGCATGTTACAGATGGTGTGCAGTTTCAGTTTGCTGAATGGTGCACTTAGACGCATTTCATTTATGTGGGTGAAAAGGTTAGTGAGCCATGTTGGTGATATATATAACATCCTGCTTCTATGGCGGCTTCTGATGGAATACACGAACACAGGTTTAATTTATTATCAGAACATTTCCTTTCCCTTCATCTCTCAACCCCCCCCCCCAGCAACGGTGACCTCTATCTCAATGCAACATTCCTTCACAACCAGCCCCGGCTAGCTAGCTCTATCTGTCCACCGTCAGCTGTTGCCTCATGCTTAAGTGTGATAGTGGTGGTGGACAGATGTGATGGGAGAGTGGGCGAGGGCACGATGCATCTATTTCTGCAACGCTGACAAAGGTGCCTGTGTAACAAAGATATCTCAGTGAGCTGAATATCATTCTCGGAGACATGAGGCGCGAGCGGGAGCGGCCTCACGTGCCGCGGCGCTCCCTGTGCTGTCACTGGGACTAAAGAAGCGAGAGGGGAGAATCCGGGGAGGAGCGCGTCCAGGCGGTGTGTCATACCTGAGGGTGACAGTGCATATTTCTGTGTTGTAAAACACTCAGTCACTGGACACGTAATTTAAATGGTAACGCGCACATGGCTGAAGATCCAGCAGATGTCTTATGGCTCTTATGTCATGACTGATTATTACTTGTGAAATGGGAATTTGGGATTCAAACAGAAGCTTGTCCTGAGATCTCTGTTGTGTTTGTGCAACGTGCAAACATTAGTTGTTAGTGAGTGAGTGAATGAAAGTGTGTGTTTGCTTGACCCCGTTTCAACGCACTGTAAAGACCCAAGCCTTCTGAGATAAGGGGTTTGTGAAGGTTACTCTACTGTCTCTGCCAGGAACAGTGGTGGTTGTGTGGGGGGGGAAGTTGGGTTAAGGTCTGTAAAGGGCACCACACTCTCCTTGCCATGGCAGCTGCTTGGCGAGCCTCAGCGGTGCTGTGAACCAAGTGCTGAATTATTCATTAGGAATTTCTACATGTGTGTGTTAACTTGAACTTAAATTTCTACAGAGGGAAGCTGCTTCCACTCTTTCTTTATACAATCTCCTTTACTTGACTCCAACACACAGAGACACACACACCCCTCATCAGGCCTGGTTAAGTGTAATCACTGCCAATTAAAGCAGCAATGCAGAGTGGATTCAATGGAGCGATAGTGAGTGATATACAGCAGGACATAGAGTTGGTAGTAGAGTAGCTAAAATGGAAATAGAGGATAATGGTCCCGTCAAGAAGGTGCTAAAATGTACAGTAGCGTGGGCTCGTCACCTCGAGCTACTGGCAGCTGAATTGTAAAAAAATTGTTTGAGATAATATGCAGTATCGATGCATTTTATTCGTGCTATAAAGTGGACTTTTAATTGCATATTTTCCCCTTAAATCAGCGCAACGGAAAAATGAATCATGTTTAGCTTTGTGGATGATGTTTCCCCCCCCCCAGCCAGATGAAGTCATCCTGCTGTGTAACGGTGCTATTCTCCAGGAGCAGGACCTGCAGCGCACCCAGGACTGCTGCATGTCCATCTTCCTCAGTGACGGCGCCTTTCCAATTATGCTGTCTTCGGAGGAAGGCTGCACGTCCGCAGGTGTGTGTGCGCGCGTGTGCACAGGTGGACAATATGTCTGATAAATGGAGGAGCATGTACTGTAACCTCTCACATCCTCCTGGTGATGGAGATGAGGAAATAATGAGTTCTCCTGTGTGTGTGTGTGTGTGTTAAGGGATCCGTAGTACTACACCTCCTGTTCATCCTCTCCCTCAGACAGTGGCGTCTGCCTCAGCCCATCTCCTCTCTAATTCATCTCACTAGAAAACAAGCAGGCCACAGAAAACTGGTCTGGACAAAACCTCCACCACCTAGAAACCATCCATTGAGTCGGAGGCAAAGCACTGGTGACATAATGGAGTTCTGGTTTCAACCTAACGACCTTCTCCTTTGTTGGGGCAGAACAAATGGGAGTTAAAGTCACATAAAACATAGAGGCTACAGAGGGGTATGTTGCTTATAGAGTGTGTGTGTGTGTGTGTGTGTCACACTGTAGTTGGTTTGCATTTGATCACAATCCACCAGTTGTGATCAAATCCAGGCCGGCCTCCATTTGGCTAATGCTTTTTTGACCATTGACGTAATGTCTGAATTACAAGCCAACACTCCTAAGACACCACAAGAATGGACATTAAATCAGCCTCCTGTTGTGCTGTTGCCAGCCAGTGAGTCACAGCAACCTCACCTCGCATCAGTGACTTCATATATTTATAAATGTGTTCGGTTTAAATCAAATTAAATACTTTCTTTAACAGATAAGTCAGCGGTTAACACTCGACAATGAACTCTCGCTGCATTACGCCCCATCTCAACACTCCATTAAGGAGTAATGAGGACATTTTCATGCATGCCTCGAGTGTTCTGTATGAAACTACATTTCATGCCATCATTACTGATTCTCTTTTTCTTTTCCAACATCTCGTATCACCTGACCCCCTCATGAAAAGAAAAATAAATCAGTAAACAACCATTTCATTGCTTATCTCCTTGGTGATTTGCACAAACTTAATCTGTGCATGTTTGTTTAAAGCACTATTCTTCAACAGAATTTTGCCTCAGAACATTTCAAGATGCTTTCAAACATTTTAGAAGTTGCAGGCGTTCATTACATGCTATTTTGTAAAGTAAAATTTTCAGTAATTCAATAAAAATAGTAATGCCACAGTAATAGCATGATTTGATTGTTTTGACATCCTATAATTCAGGAGTGCAATAACATCTGGCACAAGACAACTCATAAATACAAAGGAAGCAAAAAAGAAAATCAGAAATCAAGAGTTTTTCTGAGTCAAAAGAAAAAGACATGAAATAGGAGACTGGGGTGTCCTCCAGGGTGATCCCTTCTTGCTGAATGCCTGTCATGTCACAGTCAAGCCATTGCTGACAGGCATCATAGCGACTGTCAAAAAGGGACAATTAGACGTGGAATGTTGCGCTTTCCAACAGAAAAGGACAAAAACACGTCAGCGTGTTTGCACGGACACACTCTCAGGGATAAAAAAGGTCAAACTTTAAGTGTCGTTACAACCAGCAACTGAGAACAAATGCCAGCACAAAGCGCCTGGCTGAGTTTGGAGCTCTCCAGAAAGGTCCTTTCCTAAAACCAGATTTTGAGGGAAACTTTTGTGATGTGTGAGCTAATAGCTAAGACGATAAAACCTCTTTCAGAGTGAGACTTTTTGTTGCCACTGCAGAGATGCTGGATCCTTATTAGGCAACTTTGAACTCTTGGAGAACCATCGCAAAGCAGAATAATAACAAAAAAAAAATATCCAGAACTCACTTGAGGAGTTACAGATTGTATTTGGTCTGAGGATACTTCAGGAGCCCACAGCTGGTGTTGGAAATTGTGGCTTCTTAGAGGCATGACTAAAGCATGGCTTGGGTCAGCCTGACCGGTTACTGACACTGTCTGTTGAGCAATGCATAAACTTTTGACTGGAATAAAATCTGCCTGGAGAGAGGTATAAAGATGTTGGATGCTGAATTAAAGGGGGCTCTTTCTGTGACTATGTCTTGTTGAGTGTTTTCTTCAAACAACTTTTCCACACCCAAACTAGAAAATAATTAAATTCTGCCAAAGACATAATCACATTAGCACTGTGGCATGTTGTAGCTGCCGATGAGGAGGAAAAACAGAGGCGCTTGATGAGGTGGACTTCTGATTAAGGGCCCCTCCCCACAACAAGTCCTTGAAAGAATAATGGGCAGTCTTGAACTGGCTTTACCTCCATTAACCACACCAGCAAACATTTACATAATGTTCACATAATGTGCTGATTCATTCTATCCTGATTCAAACAAGGCTCCGATAACTCACCCCGGCTGTATCACACCATTCATCACAGTAGGTCATTTACATCTAAAAGCACTTTGGGGCTGCTGCACATATATCTTTGTCTACATACATTATGAGATCTTTCGGAAAGATTGTCTAATACATCATCTGGTATCACATAGGATGGCATCATATAGACATACTAATGTGCTATTCCTCTGTAGATCCATGGTCATGTGAGGTTATGTCATGTATGAATTTAATTCTAAAGAGGAGGAAATGTGCTTGAAATTGAATGAATAATGTTTTTCCCATTTTCCCATGTATGTGTGTCTTACAATGTCATCATTTACAAAACCAGCCCAAAGCATACGTATACCCAGCTAACTGGATCACAGCCGTAAGTAGTATATTTATACCACTGTACTACTGTTGCTACTTCCTCAGCCAACTACATAGTTTATATGACCGGTAAAAAGCTTTATTCACAACTAACACAGGGTGTGTCCAGCCCTTAACCAGTGCTTGGACGGGTCTATAAAGAGAGTAAACACCATGATGCACCAATGAATGGATCATCTGCTCCAGTATCCATAATGTATATAATACAGTCCTTATACAGCCTGCAGAAGCCTCACCAGTTATATCTGATGGATTCATTCAATCAGAGTCATAACTCAACCTAATGAACTTGCCTCTAGCACCTGCTGCATCTAACTGGACCCACTAATCGATAGGCTCCCCTGAGACCTCCATCCCACACAGTGAGATCACTACCCCACACATCCACCCAAATAAATTACCTAGTTACTTTAAGAGAGCCTCTCCAGGGGTATTAAAAGACAAGCAGAGTGCAAATGCAGGCGATGGAGGGATACAGGAGTTAATAGGAAGTGCAGCTTCAGTCAAAACTCAGTTTTTATCACCGTGCTCTGAGAGTCAGGACTTTCTCCAAAAACCCTCCGCTCCTCTTGCTCTGCACACACATTTACTCTGGCATATCACAGCAGGGCTGCGTGGATTGTACACCTGATGAGATAGGGAGCACCGGTTACACTGACCGACTGGATAATGCATAGCCTGCACGGCCGCTAAACAAACTCCATCAGCTGCTGTTTGGTCTCTGAGCTCCTTCATGAACTCCATTGACGGAAGGCAAACATAAAGCAGACGCACTTCCCCAAGTCGGCCTCGCGCTGCACGCTGCCGCGCAGCAGAGGAGGCGTACGCCAGGACGAGTTAAGCCTTGACATGTACGTGTGAGTCAGGGCCTTACCGGTGGAGAGTGTGCTCATGCATAAGCATGTGCTCAAACCCAATGCTTAGCCTCTATTTTTGTTTCCTCTCACATGCGCAGGCTAACAAAGAAATGGACACACGTCTCAAAATCTGGATGAACTCAGCAGTAGCCAAAAGAAGAATGGGGCTCAGACTCCGGTCCACGTGAAAACAAACAGACACAAACGCTGAGTATCCTCATTAAAATTCTGTGGTGTGTGCAGCAGCAGTGTGGACTAGGGGCTGTGCGAGTCCCTCCATAGATAACATAGAGAAAGCAGCCTATTGTCTTATTCTAATCCTTCTTTTGAAGGAATGCAGTGAGAAATATCAGAGAGGAGCGAAGATGTGTGTGTGGAAGCTTCAGTAAAAGGATATCTACAGCACAGCGAGTTGTTTCTCACATTATATTCGCCACCTGATTGTCATAATTTCACAGCCACTGACAAACCGGCTCTGGCAGACAAGACGGACAACATTAATATTGCCTGTCCAGAATTAGCATACGGACAAACAGCTTTTTCATTCACTCTGTTTTTTCAATATTTTTCTTTTTTTCCCCTGTCTGTCTTTGTACACCTGTCCAGGCAATTTTTATAGTCGGCATCACGCTGACCTGGAGCGAGCAGGTTTAAGGCAGAGCTACTTTTACTTCCTGTGCTGAATATCGCAGCAATTTGTTGCAAAATGAAATGGTTTAGATCATTTGAAAAACGTGCACACAGGTTTGTCTGAGCAGCACAAAAAAAGACTTGTCCCATTTATTTCGTTTAAAATGGAAAATGTTTGGCACTTGTGTTCACTGCAGGACTTGATTGCTAAAAGTGTTGTTAAATTGTCGTTTAAAAAAAAAAAAGAAAAAAAAGAAAAAGCTAATCACATCAACACTAATTAACCCAATCAGAAAACTGTGTAAATCCATTAGACGTGTATTGTAAACAGGGATGTTTTAATACCCACAACTCCTCATTAACAAACTACTTGATATTTCACTTCAATGGTCATTTTGCTGAGACTCGTTCAGATGGCGAAGATTGGTCAATGAACTCCCGCAACAAGAATAAAGCAGCCCCTGCAGATCTCTTGCAGCCCCCTCCCATCAGTCATTCAATGACACATTACAGGCTGCAGCAAAATTAATGCAGCTGAAATTAAATGAAAACACTGGAAAAGGCTCCCGCTAGGAAAGAGAAGTGAGCGTTTAAAGCTTAAAATCGATCAGTGTAGGAGTGGGGCAAGGTTCTTTATTAACTTTGCAGAGGACCTTCCCCACAGACCCAACTGCGAACAAACACAGCTGAGGTGTCAGCAGGTATAAAATGTGCTTAGATGGACTTCTGAGCTTTGTAAATATGTTAGCTCTGAGCTGGCTCTGCAGCTAATATTAGCTCCCCTGGCCTGCAGAGGTCAGTTATTATCATTAATTACCCGCCCTGTCTGTCTGCTGCTCACAGACAACTATAGATACCGGAAACTTTTCCCCATCTACCTGTCTATATATCTACCTACGTTGAAGGACTTGTATTTGTGTATTTAACGTCAGTGAAAGTGAGTCAAGCAGACAGAGGCCGCCTCGATGATCCTTTTTCTCCAGAAAACACACTTTGATGTAATCAAGCTGCATGTATGAATAACATCTCTAGCGCTTATTTTCTAAATTGTAAACAAGACAGTTAATTCCAGGGAGCAGAGGCAAATAAATGGTCTCAAAAGAAAAGCAGAAGGAGTAATAGTGCAACGATCATTCAGATTTTAAGCCTCTTAATGTAAAACATGCCTGAGCCCTTTGTCTGCAGCATATCTTTCCTTTGCAGTGGCGGTGCAGCCCATTAGCAGTGCGTGCGTGCGTTATTTCAGAGATGTAAACAGAGCTGTGAGAGAGCACACGCTGCAAGAGAGACAGCAGACATAATTCAAGGTGTTGTTGTTGGGAGGTCCAGCTCCAAAACACCAGTTTTTGCTAATTAAAAAAATCGTAGCTGCAGACAAACTAAAAATAGAGCCTACTGCAGAGCTCCATCAATTAAATTCAGCCACAGGGGACAGCTATTACATTGCTCAGGAGGAATGATGTGCTTTTGCTGGATGTGCAACATAACACAGTGCCAGCTAATGAAGTACACACATAACAGTGTTGCAAGGCCAGATGCAAGGACGTCAACCAGATAACAATTTGATGTGCTACGGTGCAAAAAGGAAAGCTGGTGAACATTAATCTTGATTTTATTAAAGTATTTGAAGGTTTTCCCTTTATTTTGCCTCCAGTATTCGATCTCTTTAGTCCACATTCAGAGAGAACTCATTAGCTATGTATTATTGTTTCACTTAGTAAAATATAACTTTATTACTAATCATTTAAGTTGTTGTATAAACAATTCATTGATACATATACCAAGCCTTTGCTATTGATGAAAATGATTGATATAGTTTGTGTTGATTTTCATGTTTGTGCACATACACTACTAAAAAAAAAATGCAACATGAATTCAAAGTCAAGAGTTAATGTTTTTGGCTGTTTTGGCCCCACTGAGGTCAGTGTTACATTTTTTCTAAAGCACATTCTGACACAGAACATTCGTGACGTGTTCTCAGCAACAGACCGTTCCTGACAACAGTGTGTTCAGGATAACTGCAATGACACTTAATTCTCCAGTTCAGGCTTCTGCGTCCGAGTTGAGCTTAACTGCATTTTTAAATAATCAGATGAACAGCTATTTGTGCTTCAGGGTTCAGCGGCTGAGTGCGGGAGCAGGTCTGTGCTTACTGCAGCTTTATTACTGCGGGTCACTCCTTTAAGCTGCAGCCGGCATCACCTCAGGCCAAACAGACATGCATGATTCGAAAAGGCACTGCATTAGTCTTTATCTGTTTTCTTGACTCTTAGCAAGTCTCTGTAATGCTTTAACACTATCTTAGCATAGCTTTAAATACCATGAAATCCAGATGAAGAACTTCTCTGAGGAAGCACACGGATCCTGACTATCCTCAGGTCTGTTTGTGACCTGGCTTCATTTCCACATCAGCTCCTTCAGGTCTTAAGTGTAGCCGAGGCTAAATGGTGCAAAGGTGCTCCACTTTCAGGCCACAGGTTTCAATTCAACAACCTCTCTATGTCAGTCCAGTGTATGTGTGACTAACAAAGACTAAAGTGAAGCACATTAAGGAGCACCAAACACCAAGCACAGCAGCTGAAAGTGTGAGACACGGAGGCGATATGAAGTAATTAATAAATTCCGCTCCCAGTACATCTGATAATAATACACCTACATATAAACTAATGTGACTGTGTCCACTTGTCGAGGTGAAATAGGACAATCAATTCCAAATCGATAAAAACAATGACACTAAATCACCATTTTCTTTAACAGCGGCTAATGAATCCTCCCGGGGCGGTTGCGTGGATACTGTAAAAATAGAGAGGTTGTGCTTGCAGTCGATGGCTGTGTCGGGGCAATAGAAGTGTTTTAGCTTAATTAACATACTCGGGAGAGTGTAGGGGTCTCTTTAGGTGCACCGACTCTAAACAACTACGTTTTCACATTCCGCAGAGACACACAATGTTGCTATATCCGGCTCCAAGCTTTCATGTTGGTACACAGAGATCAGCGCTAATCTGCTGTGTGCTTCATTGTATGAAAGATATAACATTTTGTACAATATTTGCTGGACTTTGATTTGCATAATCTGTTTTTGGGAGTTGATTTTCTATATGTTGGTCTGCATTGCTAAAGGCCGACTTATCGGACCTGTGAATAGAACATTTGAAGGGTCACAGCCGGCTGCTATCAGTGTGAGCAGACTTTGGCAAAGTCTCACAGAGACAGACTCTGATTGTCCCCTTGTCAAATTCAGATAGAAAGTCATGGAAAAAACAAATATGACATTAACATTAACAATCAACCTTTAGCCTTATAATAACAAAATGATCTCTGAAAGCTTTTGGAATGAATATGGTTTCAGTACAGCATCTCTACGCCACGTGACTCCAGACTTACAGTAGACATCGACCCTGATGGACTTGATGGCGGGCGAGCCGAGGCCGTTCTCTGCCTTGCAGTAGTAGCGCCCTCCCTGGTTCCTCATGATCTTGGCAATGTGCAGCGTTTCATTGAACACACTGGAGTCCTGGAAGCGGTCCGACACACTGCCGGCTGTCTTGGTCCATCGGATCTGGAGAGAACAAAGGGAAAGAAAAGATAAATTCCTTCCTCGTCTAATTTGACTTGTTCACCTTCTGTTCCAGTATGCAGCCAATGAAGTGAGGCCTGGAACACAGCTTCATTTGCAAAGAACAGGGCTTAACGGAAGGGGAGCGGTGCAGCAGCATCCATTATCGAGCTCACACTTTACACTTGAGAAATAAAAACATGGAATGACTTGGCTTGCTATGATTTTTGAAACTGATTTAAGAAATAAAATATAATGACCTCATAAAGGTATGGACAATAAATAGTAAATAGACTGTATTTATATGGGATGTTTCCAGTGTTATCTATACTCGCAGTACTTTGAGTACAAGCTGCATTCAACCATTAACACACACATTAACAGAGCCGACTATTAATGTGTGTATACTAAATGTTTCTCCACACACTCCTCATCTCATTTACAGGGAAACTTGACGTCGTTTATGAGTAGTTTGGTTGAAACAAGTATAGAAATTCTGGCTCTGCGTCGTCCACGGGCCTAAAGGTCAGTGGTTCCCTGGTTCCTCCACTCTGCATAGCAGCCTGTCCTTGAGTGGGACACTGAACCCCGAATAACTCCCCGCGGTGAGAGCGTGTGAATGATGTGCGATAGAAAAAGGCGCTGTGTGTAAATGTGCCGTTTGAGGGTGTGTGAGAGTATTTCCCTTGCACTATAAAGCACTCTGAGCGATCAATAGGACTAGAAAGCGTGATATAAAGGAAGTCAATTTACAATGTACAATCTAAAATTTTATTTGGAAAATATAACTGTTAATGTTGTGTAACAAATTTTCACGTCTGGAATATAGCCGACTGGAGAAGTCTGATGTGCAGTGATACGAGAATTCTCAGTATTTAATCATCAAAATATGGAATCTTAATAATAAAGAAAGATATAAAATCAGACAAAGAGCTCATTTTTGGGTACTATAAGCATGGAAGCAGGTCTTTTTTTACGTTTAACTAATGTGAAAAGCATCGGCTAAACATCTTCCAGTAACTTCAATTTTTGCTTTTTTCCACAAACCTGACCTTGGTGGCTCTCTCAGCATGAGTAGCTTTCACTAACTGATGACACCTAGTTAGCCCATGGCATTGAGGTGTAATAAAAGGTGTTACTCTCCAACACAAGGTTGTAATTGACTCTCTATCATCTCCCTCTCCTGTCCTCATTAAAGCATACAGCATGAACAGGTCTGCAACGACTCTGGCCTGGGGGCCACGCAGCCAGAACCATGCAGTGTAAAGCTCCATTCAATCCCTCATCGTAAGTAAGCCGCAGATGGACTGGCTTTGCCCGCAGAGCCTCACATATCTCCGTCTAGGCAGGGGTGGCTATGAATTAGAATCCAATATCTTCACACTGCATGGTGATAGCATCATCTCGGATCCTGATAACATCCCATTTTACAGAGATAGCATCAGATGGAGCAGGGATATCATCGTATGCAGGGATGGGGATTGGGTGCTATCTTGGGAGATTGCAGCTGTGCCGCTCCAGCTGTGGGGTTTTAACCATGACAACTCTGCCCTGAGGTCACGACAGCTTGAATCTGGTCGTTTTCCCAATCGACAGCTTCACCTGCAGAGCCTCACAAAGGAAATGAAAGGGTGATAATAATGGTGACCCATTCCAGGGGCTCCCTGTGCAGCTCGGGGGCAGAGGGTGACAAGGAGCAGTGAAAAGTTGAAGTTTTTCTGAGTTTCAGAATCTCCATCTTGATTTTAGAGTAGAAATAAATGAGCTTACGCTGAAATTTACAGACTCTCTTCCCCCTGTAACCTTTGTCTCTGAAGACATCTGTAGCTAGTCTTCCCTTCTGGCTCATTCCTTTATACAAGCTTTAAGTGGATATATCGCCAAAATAAGTGCCTCTACATAAATACTGTCCAGAAAAGGCTTCAGTTGACAGCAAGAGGAAAAGCCACAGTTCTTGGGCCCCATTATAACAGTCAGGGACATCAAGGGTTATCCATAAAGTGAAAAAAGTTGTTAGCATAAATTAGATGGGGCAAAGTTTTTGAATAATGTTTCATTCTCCTCAGTTTTTCTGGATCCTCTCATGCAAATACAAAGCAAGCTGGCTTATGAGGACCTCAGCAGAATTCAATATTCTCCCAGCTTATACCCCCAGTTATTTCTCTACGCCTTTTGTGTGAAGAGCTTTGAGTTTTCAGAGCGCACAGTATCAATAAATGTATTGTCGGAGTGACACTAAGAAGTGGGTATTCAAATAACTCCTCACACCGTCGGAAGGGAAGTGCTTCTGTTTGTTTCACAGGGGCAGCGGACCACATTATTGGTGAGCCTTCAGCTCTCCCTGTAGCCTGGAGCTGTTTTCATTCCGTCACTCCTCTGACTTTTTTACATCTCAGCCCCACTGCCCGCAGGGGGAGTCCTGAAGTACGCCTGGTGAGAACAGTTTGACCCTCTTCACTCTGCTTAGTGCAATGCAAATACTCTTGATCTGAGGGGGGCTGGCGGATTTGAGCAATATGATAATTGCTCCTCCTTGCCCACTGCCAGCCTGGCGGAGTTTTTTTTTGGCCATTTGCTGTGGCATCATTCTCTGTCCTCAGCTGAAGACTAGCAAAGGTGCACTCAACTACACACAAAGGGACCATTTAAACAATCTGAGATGTGCAGCTCAGCAGCAAAAAAAAAAAAAAGATTATTCCGGCCCTTGCCTTGAAATTGCACGTATATATTATTAACATGAAATGTAAATGAAGTCTGGCTTTCATGTTTCACCACACACTATTGAAAATAGCATGGTGCATGCACGTTTAGCAGGAATCAAAAAACATGACTTAGTTCCACTGGGACTGGCAGAGTCAACACAGTAATAATGCCATTTCCTCTTAAACCAGACACCCCAACAGAAAGATCAACATTTGCTTACGAGGAACACAGAGGCTCGTCTGGCTTAGTATTCTTCTGCAAATCCGAACAATGTTTGAGGCCACACATGCTGCGATGTCACGGTAAGAGCTAATTAAAATGTGCCCAGTGTCTGCTGTTATGCAGGGATCATATGCTGGAGCACGCGCATTCAGTGAATCTCCCATAATGCCTGCTGTGATGCTTCCCTCTCCTCCAACTGCAGACTGGTTTCTAATTGCTTGCCATCTTTTCTTTTAGGCACTGGTGGTGGTCGGTGCGGCTCAGTGGTGCAGCCAAGTGTGGCTGAGCATGACAATCAAATGATCAGACCAGGCGGTGGGGGGTCTACATCACAAATTGTAAGTGCAGAGACTCTACAGGTCTATATTAGAAACCACTGGCCCTCATAAGGACGGGTGATCATGTGAAACGTGCTAAAGTCAATGGTTTGCTAGGAAACACAAATAAGAATCTACACTTTGGAATCACACACTAAAATACACTAACATTTAATAATAATCTAATTAATTAATAATATGTATTAATAATAACTGACATATGGTCAATCAAAATTCCAGAACTGCGCATTTGTGTGACTGCTGTAAATAAATTCACTCATGTGCATTGGAGAGGGTGTAGTTCAAGGGGAAACTGCAAACTATATAGCAAACTGTGTTTAAAAGGTTTTAAAAAAGAAAGATCAAAAACACCATCTGCTGAACACACCAGCACTGTAGGCTAACTGTCATGGGAGCATCCAAAACAGATCACATAGTCCAATTGGTCTGTATAAAGCAAAATGTCCCAGGGCCCCAGGTCAGCTTATTTGTACTCGCTGACCCATGGCGCTGCGGGTTGAATCTGGCTGGCCAATAATTGAAACAAAAAAAAAAAGGTGTTTGCAATGTGGTGTTGCGGGCTACTGCAGCCTGGTACTCAAACAAAGTAGTGTGGACATAATGGATGGAGGCCAGGGCAGGGGAGACAGGGGCAGATGGCTTCATCATCGGGGAGTCTTTGATGTCTGTGCTTAACATCAAAGACAATGAATAAAGTTGGAACACGGTGACCATGAACAGATAAAGCTATATATTCTCTCCCCGTGCAGAGACCACGGCATGAGTCACTGGGTTTAATGTACAAAAGGCAGAATCATGGTCCTGTTTTAAACACTTACATAACATTTAAGTTCCAGTTCAACCGGTGGATACGTAGATCTGGTAAAGACTCTGGGCAATCTCATTTCACTTTGACTAACTTTAACTTTAATTAAACATTTTCTGTCGAATCAATTAACAAACCTATTCATCCAATGCCATTGCCCCTCACCCCCCACTAATTGACACATTAGACACCATGGGACATCTTTAAATGGGTATGGCATTTCGCCTCTGATGGACTCAATCTCGGCCCCCCCGTGTACCGGCACCCGCTCAACATTCGCTCGCCACGTTGACTTTTGATTCTTTGGAGGCAGGAACAGCTCCTGATGTAACTGCCCTCCTTTCATGCTCATAAGTGCTCCCACTCTGACTTCATGACTCTGTTATTGATTATTCAATTAATTGACTAACAATTTCAGCACTTGCTGGAGGGGGACGACAGAGGATGATAGAGAGAGATTGAGTGAAGGAGAGAGAAGGCTTTTATAAGATATGGAGCAGGGAGAGGTTTTCATTTTCCTCTTAATCAAGTAATCCTTTAATCTATAATCTGTCCAAAAAAGTGAGGTGGAAATCCAGCAGCCTGACATCTTTTAACTTCTCTCTTTGTCTGACTCACAGATTGCTGCAACATTTGTGCGAGACGTTCGCGTTCCCCGCAGGATCGATTGAAGTAACTTTTTTGCTTACTTAACTTTTCATCCAATGTCATCGGCAGGTCATCACCTGGACACACGACTAATGCTTTGTTTTCTCCTTTTTCTCTTCCTCCTCAGAGAGCTGTATCCCAAAAATCCTTTCTGTGACCTCTGCACAGCACATCTATGAGATTTCTGCTCCGTCGCCCCCTCAAGCCTGCCAGATGCCAACAGTCCCAGTCTTCTTGCACAGCCCATAGTAACGCCTTCAAATGCCAAACCCACGGGGCGGCAGGGGAAAAGCACATATTATACGGCGTGCGGTTGACTGACAGGGACATATATTCATTTGACAATTAAATGGGAAGGCAGACAAGTGTTGCCGCCGTCACCAGTGTGCCTGCATGTCATTGTTACTTGAGTGTGTGCGGTTGGGAGCGTGAAGGATTTTATTGTTAGAAAGCCTGTGCTCTACCTCTGGGGGTGGACGTGCACGTGTCTGACAGAGAGACAACTCCACCGTGAAGAGGCTGCTGCCTGGTTGGACACCATCCAAAGACTCCATCAGTAGGAAGGCCTGATGGGCATCGAAGTAATTTTAAGCGGTGTGCCTATTGATGGACATTTGAAGAACTAAATGGTGGAGAAATTGCCAACTGCGGCCCCATTTACCCCGTGGTTGGTCATTTTTGGGGCTGACGTTTGCCGACTTGACTCACCACCACCTCCATGTACCCAGGGAAGCAGGTCGCGCCACAACAAAGGGAGCCAGAGGAAGAAAAGCGATGAAGAAAAGTAATCTAGTGATTTGCCAATGCAGAAATTTAGCCATTTACATTGGAGTAGAGTGACGGCTCCCTTTCGTTATCCAGGGGAGTCCCAAACTAATAAACTACCAACCCTCAGGCTTCAGTGGTGAGGTAGAGGTAAGGTATTTAAAAAAAAAAAGCAATAAAAGGTGATCAACTACACACTGAGCTTTGCACCCCTGACTCCACACAACCATTTTCCATTAAGTAGCTGTTTTGAAAGACACCTTGCTGTACGGAGTTGCTTTCATTTATGCTCCAGATAATCTCAGAGTAAGCACCTCAGGACCTTCTCTGGAGTTTGTCCTGCCAAAATCTGCAAAATCGGATATCAAATTATTTTTGATAAACTAAAGGATTATAGGCTATAAAAATCCCTTTTGGTAAAAAAATGTGAAGCAGGGTTGACCAATAAATTAACATAACTTGAAGAATCATGGGCTAACAACACCAAAACAGGCCCCTGGACCGTGGATGTGTAATACACACACTGTGACTCCTGCTTTCGACTCCAGTGGCTGGTCATGAGCAGAGCCCTGTGAAGTGAGCTTACATTTAGTAATCTAGAACCTAATCATTGATGTGCACTGATTTAAACAGCTGGATGAGTCTGCACTGACCTCCAACGTGACGGTCGTTCCTAATGAATCAATTATTAATTGATCCAACTTAATGATATCCTCTGAGGGTGAGGGCCGTGGAGCTTGAGGGATTTAACACAATGGGGGTGTCGGTTATTTTGCATGATTCATTTATCAACAAGCTGGGGCTGAGTAGCAGGAACCTCTCTGCATGATCCCACGCAGAGTGGCGTTTGGGGCCAAAAAATTAAGTCAAAGTGGCCAAAAAAGTAAAATGATCAATAAATGCAGCTTTAAATTCACCTCCTTAAAGAGAGAGCACAAATCTCATCACACTGTTCATCTGGTCCGATACAGAGAGAAGAGGTTAATGAACCTCCTCGATGACCACTTGCTCGTCTTTATCAGTATTGGCAGGTCAGGCAGCTCCTGATGTCGTCCACTGACCTGTGGAGCGTCAGGTGATGATGAGGCTTTTCATGGTTTTTGGCCAAATTGAAGAGTTTGAGGATAGAAATAATTTCACCTTTCAGGTCTATGAAACAATTCCATGCATCAGCAGGCACTTGAGATTTGTATGTATATTTGCATGTACCCATGTAAAGCTCTAGGCATAGTGATATAATAGAGATATCCATGGCACGTGCAGATCTAGTAACTGGGACTTTTTGGTCTAGCGTGTGTTTTCCTGTGTTAATTGTTTTATTGTGGGTCAAAATGCTCTAAGCAAAAAAAAGGAATGGAACAAATGTAAGGTCAGGGTTGCTCAAAGCATCTAATTATTACCAAAAAAATCTATTACACATCTATGAACTGACTTGGTTTGCTCTTCTCCCAGGTTGCAGCAAATATATACAGCACATAGTTCGCACAATAGTCTATATAGAAAAGTGTGTACACAGATAACCCTGCATATTGGTTGTCTGATTGATAAAACGCCCCGCTAATTATACACCCGAGCGTATGCCCTATTAATCAGGACAGGACACGGTGAAAAGTGCACTACAACCTTTGCAAAGAGAACAGATTGATTTTTTTTTCTTCCCACATATGCACTTGAAAGAAAAAGAAACTCGACTCAATTAAAATGTGGAAACTTGGGGCAAAGACAGACTCCGAACATGTTCTGGGGATTAATATTTAATTCTAATGAAAGGATGAGCTTTTATCGCTGTATTAACTTGAGTCTTCTTCCCGATGAGGTCGCGTACCCTTGTGTTTTTCCACTGACATCACAAAGCCAGCCTTAGGTCCACTGCCACCCCAGATAACCTCCTCAGAGTGAGCGTGCGCCGCCCGCGGTCCCAAGACACGACCAGAGGGGGGACATAGCTGACATATTCCAAAGTTCGGAGAGACACAGCCGAGACTCGCTGTGCCAAGGGAACTGCGTGCGTCTCATAATGACTCGGTTTCAAAGGAGATCCTTCCTCTCCTGTCACAGCCATGCATCGCTTTTGATCTCCCACTCCATCCATGCCCTCCACCCCTTCCTCCCCTCACTCGGCTGATCTTCAGAAATTCTAATTAAGAGGAAAGGCATATAATGAATGCAAAGTTCCCCACAACCTCCACCCTGACGACAGAACGGTGTTTCAGAACCTGTTGCTAATTTAAGAGGCCTCACCTTTTCAACAGAAATATAAAAATCAATACGTTCTTTTGCGCTGACGTCCAGAGGGGAAGTGTACAAACTAATGGTTCTGTTTATCGATCAAAGAGGGAATTATATTAATGAATGTAAATGAGCTCAGGCCCGTACAAAGATAGCGGTTGAGTTCCTCGTTATTTGCGCTATCCAGCAAATTGGAAACAACGTTCGATAAAAGTCAGAAAGGTTAGTGTGTGCAAATCTTACCGAGATTAATACGAGAACGAAATGTGACGGTCAGGTTATTTGTGGCAGAGCTGACATTTATACTTGCATGGATCACGTTCCTTGGCATTTTGTTGTAGCAAATAGATGGGATCTTGTTTCTGCTGCTCGCCTCCAGTTATTAACATGATTTTTATCCACAGGGTTTGAAATTTGGGCAGAAAAAGACAAGAGACACGGTGAGAATAAATTAAACGCCTGATTTCTGCAGAAGAAAAGTTTTAATTAGATCACATCAGAACATTGAATAAAAGAGTTCTGAGAGAAAAGAACTCTTTCTCGGATGCTGAGGACCCATGTGCATTCACACGACCCAGAGTCGTTTCGCTGTGGCCTGTTTCCCGCTCATTAGGTTTTGTTTTGGCAGATGTTTTGGGCTGTTTCACGTCTGCACTCTCATTAGACTTGGAAGCTTTCATAATCAACATGCAGGTGCACAATGCAACATAAACCATCAATAATTAACGGATTAAACTTTTAAGCTGCTGCCACTCGGTGACGCTAATACAGAATTAAAAGAAAAAGCCCCACAGAAGGAGCGGCAGGAAGGAGAGATGGGATGGATAACTAGCATGTCGTACCACGATTCCCCTTCCGCTGAAGGATGAACGGATGGCGAGTTACTTACATGTGGCCGAGGATGACCCGTAACCAAACAGGTGAGCTCCAGGGTCTCTCCGTCTCGGATGGTGTAGACTCTCTCGGTGTGCCGCTCCTCCTCCACATTACAGGCGTGCCCTGAGTGTACAATGCGAACAGTCGGAGGTGCTGCAGAGGGGAAAAAAGCAAGAGAAGCGTGTTAGCATGCTGGTGGTTTGTGGAGAAGGGAGTAGTTTAGCACAACAGATGGTATATCGAATACAAAGCTTTGTGGTCATGTTTGCGCTGAACACAACAGAGCAAACTAATCACATGCATTCGTTATTTGCTTTTGGCAGCAAAGTCATTTATTCATTTCATTATTTAGGAAATTGGGAATCTGAGCAAAGCCTGAGATTGTATTGGTTGGAGATGCACAGGCAAACTTTCAAACAATCACGTCTTTGTTTTATTGAGGCATCACAAAAATAAATAAATAAATACTTAAAAGACTTTTAAGACTTTTTTCTTCAGGGTCACACCTGACTCATTTTCTGAACACCATTCTGGTCTTGATAGCCGAGTTTCAGAGTTAGTTTGTTTTGCTTCATATTTAATCCTTCCAACAATCGAGACCCACAACAACAGCGAGGGACACAGCACTGCGGCATCTTCCACACACCAGAGCTGTGACCCAGAAACAGATATCACGCATCAGGACTTCACTTTACTGCTTTCTATTGCAGTCCCACATGGTGACTTCATTTGTGCATGGGAATAGATTTTACTGTTTAATTACTTAGCCTCTGATTCAAGTGAGGTGTCAAAAAATAATAATCAAACAAAATGTGTTCACTAAAAAGGAAAGATAAATCAAACAGTAAAGATCAAATATAACAATAATATTATAATCTTTCAGACCATTGTCTGAAAGCGGCACTGATATAATTTCCCCAATCTTTAAATATTAACCTAAAATATCCTCAGCTGTCATGGGACCATCTGGAGTAGATCGGGGACAGAGGGTGTCCATATTTAAAAGGTGGATATTTCATTATCAGCAAATCTCATCTTGTAGTACAATCATTTTAGCATAATGTTCTAATGGTATGCAATTAGGGATATAAAAATGCCACAAACTGCAATATAGGTTAATTACATTCACTACCTTTCCAGCAGAGGCACACACTGAAGTGCAAGTTCAGGACTTTAAAGTATCCACAGCTGTTCCCCCTGCACTGGGGACAGTCAGAGGGAGGAAGGATATTTAAGTTACACCCGCATACAGACACATAAGGGATGGGGGTTAAACGGAAAGGAGGAATGAGTGATATGCCTCAAAACGACTCGCTTCCACTGAGCTGTGAAAGCGCCGTTGCATGTAAGCGACCCCTGACAACACTCCGCATCTGTTCAGCGTTTCATTCCTCTCCAACTCGCATGATTTGTGAAGAGGTTTGGGATGAGATGATTTGGGGAGCGGATGCAGGATATGATTAGGAGGAGGAGTACAAATTTGTAGAGGGAAAGCAAAAAAAAAAAAAGAAGTCAGGCAGAAATCACAAGGAGCGTCGCGCGACTTTCATGTCGGAGGAGCCGCTTCCTGTGCGGGCCTCTCTCTGCAGATTCAGCCCCGGCAGCGGACTACCTCGATCCAGGCTGCGATGCTAATGAGCACGGCTACACTCCTTCCTCACACTCGCCACCTCCCTGTTCCCGACCAGATTTGTGTCATTAAACTTCGCTAGTTCCGTGCTGCCGCTTGATGAACGTCTACTCATGAAGCGTCGTTGGTGAACTCCTTTGCCTGCTCTTGATACTGTCTCTCTGTATTTTGGAGATGAATACAGTATGCTGGCGAATCCCATAAGGGCGGATAAGGGATTGAGAAATAGGCTCAGTGTACGGCCGCTTCACGCAAGGCTGCCACTTAAAACAAAGAGGGCTTAGAAACGAGACCCCAGGGCACAAGCCAAACAAAGACCCAATGCCATTCACTCCAATGAGCCAGTATCTCTGCAGCATACTATCAGTCCTGGAGGAATGTAGAGAAACACCCCATAATTAATGAGCTTCAACCGCTAAAGCTGCTGCGGCGGCCGCTAAACACACATATATAAACATGCAATCTGTCTTTACGCGGAAAACGCCGCGCTTGCAGCGACAGCAGCAAACAACCCTCCCTCGAACGCACGTAATGAGCACAGTAATGTTCACACGGTCACACATACAAGATCGTTCACATCACTTGGCCCAAAGCGTGAACTCCAACTGCCGTCATTACCACATAATGTCCCGTTTGTTTAGTTTCCATGAAGCGCCTCCTGATAGAAGCCACTCGCAGCGATAGTCAGGAAAGAGATCGCAGAACGGATAATGAGACGTTAATGCGGGCAGCTCAAAGTGAGATGTCAATGCGCTGACAGGTCCCAGATAAAAGACGTCCTGGACGAGGGGACACAAGTGGACAAAGCTTTCAATACGTCACTGCAGGACACACACAGAGTACGTTGTGTTACGTAACCTCCTCAATAAAGGTTTATTAATTAAACTTGGATTCTCCTCCATGCAGGATTTTTATAAAACCAGGCATATACTCATTTCTGGATCGATTAAGTACTACAGTATTTATTTGTTTCCGCTTTAAATCCATGTAATGTTCAGAGGGGAAGGAAGTAATGATGTATAAAATTGAAACGATTGTTTTGCACAGTCTGAGCTCAGGCGACTTATAATAACCTTATCTACTTCAAATTCGGAATTACTGACAAAACAATAAGCATTTATGGATTTGCTACATTTGTGCTTCGGAAATCAAGAAGCATACCTCACATGCTGTACAACACAACAAGTATTTGCGTTCACAAAATGCTCTGTATTACGGAGCTTAGAACGCTTTAGATCTATTTTTCTTAAATGACTTATACTCTTTTTCATTTAACAGTGACTTTGAGTAAAGTCAGTGGAAGATAACCCAAAAGTACCCTCCATTCTTTTACTGCGGTATGCATATAGGACCCAAGGTGAAAGTAGTAAACCAGATTACAACCGAGAGAAGGTACATAATATCTCTGCTAGAGGACACTGACTGTGTGACAGGTAGATAAGACGCAACATAGATTTGTGAGATGAGCCAAGGTTAAGATATGTGTCCAATAGAAGATGGGGCCCCTGCGACGAGGGTAGATTCTAATACTTAGATTTGATGATGATGTCAACATCCATCTAGTCTCCGTGATGTATCTGGTGTAGAGAGTTAGTCCTTAATCCTGCACTATTTCCCTCACCCTTTCACTGTATCTTTCCCTCAATGTGTCCTCTGGTGTTTTCTTCGGATATGTTTACATGTATCATGTTTTTGCAGAATTTCTCGTGTCAATACATTGCTCCAAATAAATACTGTAGTACTTAATTATATGATAATAATCATATAGTATAGGAAAGCACAGTCAGTTTCAGTGCTGTAACCGGTTCAAATAATAAGGTAATTCCAACGATAATGTTGTGTATGAGCATTTTTATGGTCAATTAATCAATAGTGATTTTTTCTAAGCCACCCACCTCCACTCCAGCTGTCATTACGAGGCTCCATGCAGGGCAAAATTACAAGATGTTAGGAGAGAGAGTGCTCATGTGGGCTGAGCAGCTGAGCAGAGGTCATTTGGGAGCAATGAGCTAAAAAAACAAGTGTGCTGGTGGCACATTTAGATGTTAATTAGATACTTTTTTCTGATGTTTTTTTTCCTTCTTCTGGCCAGTCGGGGAATTGGCTTCGGCGTAAGAAGCACATCTGCCACTAACACTGATGCACGAAGTGCAAAACAGTGGAGGGGGCAGAAAAAAAAATCAATGCTTAATAGGAGTGGATCTATATAGTCTCACTAATAAATAGTTCTGCTTGTTTGAAATGTCAGGGATGTTGTCATGAACCTGTGGGTTATGTGGGTCACCCATACAACCATCTGCACCCACACACACACACACACACACACACACACACAGATGCAGCTTCTTGGTGGCTAAAAGTGAAACAAGCATTGCAGCTCAGGGATGGAAGTCTAAAAATGTGCCCGTACTACTTTTCATTTCATTACCTCATTTCCATAACAGTGACATAATTTCCTTCTCTGCAGAAACACAATAGTGAGAGAATTTATATGCATGTGTGTGTGTGTGTGTGGGGGGGGCAAAGTTTTGTTTGAGTGTGCATTGTGTCCTTGTGTTGAGGGGGCAGCTCCCAGTGCAGTGCCGAGCCTTCCTTGGAATCAGTTGGGGTATATGGAGACAGCTTTATCCACTACCGCCAGTGGAAATTAAATTGGATTTGGCTAAAAGCACTCTTGTCACCGCGGTACTGGAGTGGCTGAGAGGCAGAGGGGGTTCTTGGCAGAGGCAGAGATGCTAAATTTGACAAACAAATGAATGTGAAAAAAGAAAAACCTCCAACAGCTGGGGCTCGTTGTCGCTGTGGGCTTAATGTTCTCAGACCAACCCCCGAGGACCACTAACCATATCCTGCTAGTTTTCTGGCTCCGTAATCACCTCCTCCGACTGGGCCGGCCAGATAGAGAGTAACAGGAAAGAGTGAGACATGCGAGGGGGAAAACATATGCAATCCGAATGCGGTAACAATTTAAAAAATAATTGTTTTTGTTATCACACCAAGCTTATTATCGAATCTGTGCCAGGACCACTGGAAATAAACTTCTCATTGGTTATAAAAAGACTGAGGGGAAAAAGCCAATTTCAGCTGTGTGATAAAGCTGCACAATGCCAATTTAGAAAATGCTCAGTGATAACAGGAAATAAGTTCAGCGTTAGTGGGCCGTCCAAAAAAAGTCGGCAGAGTCTCATGTGCCAAATGCTCTCAAAAATAGAATGCTCCAACCTGTAGTACTGTACAGACAGCACAATCTTCTCATGTGGTTGATGAACATAGGTTAAAAACATGTTTTGTTCATTTAAACCAGAATAAAATAATTTGACCTGAACAAAAGAAACCCACAGCGAAGGGCCAGATCAGAATCGGGCCTACTTCATATGGTGCAATATACTCTGAGTGCTGGGAAAAAAGCCTCAGAGAGAGCCACAAACGAGGGATCCCTCTCTCCCAGAAAGGACAGAAGTGCAAATGCTGCAATGTCTCTTATAGTGCAAGTGGTTAGAGCAGTGTTAATTGGGTTTTAGGCTACTTGGGGGCAGCAGACATTTCCCAATCAGCCACAAAGCAAACTTTCTGACAAACGTCCAACATTCACTCAGCTTTTTTGCTTTATTCTGCCCTGCTAACTCCTACAGGATAAACCTGGCTCTTAAGCTGCCAAACGCTCCACAAATCCATCAGCTAGGTGCTTATCGGAGCTGACCAGGAATTATTTAGTGAAAATAACTGGTGCCACTGAAAACCAGCGAGTGAGTAAAATAAGGATGAGCCGGAAGATGGTAAAGCATCAGCCGAGTCCAGGATTAACTCTCTGGGGCTTCATCAAAATACGTGAGTCCTTTCGATCCACACACAATAAATATTGATTCATGTACGTATATTAATATTGAAAGGAGCATGGTTTATGCTTGACTAGAAGATAGGAGACCTCCATCATTATCTACTCTTAATATATAACAATCACAATATAGTAATCCCACAGTGGCCAGACAGTAGATAGTAATGTTATTTCAAATCTGAAAATGGGATATTTTGTCTCATTGCATGTTGATAGTAAATTTGACCATGAGGATGCTGTATTTATGGATCCTCTCGCATGATGCAGAACATGGCCACAGGTTATACCAGTGCAAATCCAATGAATGTTAATTTTGAAAACGGGTAAACATGGTACGTTGCCAGAGGCGCCGCACATTGCAATCTGTTATTTTCCTCATGCCTCGCACTTTAGAAAATGGAGCCTTTCCACTACACCTGGCTCTTCCTGCAGTATAATCGAGAAGCAACCCATCCACGAGGTTACCCATGTGTGTAAAACCTTGAAATAGTTTGCCAGCAGCACATGCATATTATTACATCAGGCGTTGTCAGAGTGTATTGATTACACACTGTAATGCACTTGCATGCACTCCTGGGCCCACACTGTTATTGTAAACGAGACTCTGTATAGATCCAGCTTCGCGCTATCAGCACAGATCATCTATCAACCGGGCGTGCACCGCTGAGCTGCAAAACACTCCGAGGAGGCGGCGACTGCAGCATCACAGACAACATGTTTGTCCGGCAGAAAGAGAGGACTGTGGATTATTTAAACCAAAAGAGCAATGTCAGGTGGAGAGAAAGGGGACATACAGAAGTGTACTGTAATAAATGAGGTTCTTGATGAAAATTGCTTTTCCATATCTGAAATCTGTTTTTCTCATTTAGCTTAATTCTCTTCCTAATTACTCGGCGTTGACTCATTCGAAAGGTCTCTTACATAATGCAAGGTCTGAATGAAGTTACCAAAGTCCAATAAGTTCTACAGTGAAACGTACAGGCCCCCCATTATCATCAGCAGTTACCATAGCAACCAAACATGATCCAGTGGGGCAAACAACTGAAGGGAAGTCTGAGCTTCCTCTAGAAATATGCGCGCTGACCTTCCTCGAGACAAAAGGAGAGCACACTGCCCCTCTCAGCAGGACACAAGACAGGAAAAGTTACATCATATATTAGGTTAATAATCGCCTGAGAAGCCCATTTGAATCTCAACTTGAAGAGTTCCTCATACAAAGGAAAAAGTACAAGACCACTGTCAGCAAGTTAGACTGAGTATATACCCAGTGTTCTTTCAAGGACAGCCTCAGCTAAGGGATGGCATTACCACTCTTAACGTGATAGAGCCTTAACTGCTCCTTCATGCTTCAAGACTCCAATAAATGCCTCTGCCCAAACATAATTCTTAGCCTGAATCTTCATTCCTCCAGCTCACAAGATGTGCACCAGACTTGAGATAAGTTATTACCACAGCAGAGGGGGCAGTTTGTTCAATCATTCAACAGACATGGGGCGCCATGGGAGCACGGAACAACTGTGCACATCTGTGGCTCTCAGAGGGGCTATTTATAGTCGAGCAGTGTAGACAAGAGCACACACAAAAACCATACAAATACACCCATGAACACACATGCATGCAGACACACACAAACTTGTGAAAACCTTATTCCCAACCATAAGCACTTCATATCTAACCAGAACTCTAACTTCTAACTTTAACCAGCTCTTCAAAGACTGGATTTGGTCTCATTGGGATCAGTCTTGATTGGATGAGGTCTTATGATTCTGACAAGATCAGCTCATATGCCAAGAAAAGGTGCTACAAATGTAGCTGTAATGAGTGTGTATATACGTATACACACACACACACACACTGCCAAATTAGGCCAGCGTGAACCTGCCAGAGCCCTGCTGAGATGGATAGAGAGCTGGCTGCAGAGGGTGAAGGTGGGGGAGATTTAGAGGACATATTAGTCGTTGCTCCAACATATTGCTGCTCCACAGCAGGGGCTAGAGCTTGACTGCGTGCAGCTGCATCCATAATGTTAATGCAGGCTTGTTGTCGTGCGAGCCGTCTTGAGGAAGTGACACAAACGAGCCTGTTTCCATGTCCTGTATTAACTAAAGCTCGTTAGAAGGTGCATGGTTTTCACTCCTGATCAAATTTGGAGGTTTTCGCTGTGAGCCGTTTGTCTGGAAGCGGTGCAGACTGTGCCGTCTCTGTCCATGGTGCTGAAGCATACAGCTCTCACACGCCACTTAGGCTGCGAGAGCCCGCTGCAAAAACACAGCTACACCTGCTGCCTGCACACATCGATGCATCAAATAAACTAAATCCTGTTGTTTGAGTGGCTATGCCAAAGTAGTATCTGACTGAAATCAGCAAAAAGTTTGATTAGCACTTTAAGCAAATCTGTCCTATCCGGTTTCTCACAATGCACATTTTCCACAATTTCTGGACATTTTCAAACCACAATAATTGCTTGATCAATATCAGATGAAGTGCGTGATGTTGATAGCAGAAAGTAATGGTACAGGCTACACTTTGGAAACCAGCACCACAAGAGAAAAATTTATGTTTTTTCTTGAGTTACAGATCTTTTTATCGCTGCAGATACTGTGACTTATCATAGCAGGAAAAGCACAGGTGGAACTAATGTCATCAGTGATGGCTCAGCACCAAGTGTCCCTGTTAGCCAAACCGGTGTGCCAGCACGCACTGTAATAGGGTTCTGGATGTCTCTCCCCTGAATTTCATGGAGTAGTTATATCGTAATCAGTTACACTTGTGTTTTTGTGACAAAATGTCTTGTGTGGAAAAAAAAGAACTGCATGGCTGTATCTTCCTCTGGTCTTCCAATGACATGATGCTTATTAGATCCTTTTTTTAGTGTTTGATAACATTTCAAAAAAATCACTGGCAAAACAAAAACCGCACAGCTGCTTAGATCTACAGATAAAGAATCTGCAGAGTAGAGTGTGCTGCAAAAACAAGAAATGAGATGAGAGTGTGAATCTAATTTAATTGAAAATTGGAAAGCTGTGCTAATTCTTAATGGGGGTGAATATACACCGATTGGGTGGAAGATTAAATGTGCACACACAAACTGGACACTCCCACCACCACACACACGTGTTGGTGTATCTCATTTAGTGAGGACACTCAGTGACATAATGCAGTCCCTTACCCTAAAAATCAAAATTGAAAGGCTAAAGCTAAGCCTAGAATAAACCTTGATTATAAATCTAATTGTTAAATTGGCATCTCCTCACTTGTAGGCTCAAAATGGTCCCCACAGCAACATCTGTAGAAGTCCCAACTCGCAGACACAACATGAAGTACATTTCAGTGGAGACAGAACATCAGATTGACAGTAAAACCTCCACATCATCTGATCTAATGCCTGTCAACCGCAGGTGCAGACAATTGTTATAGGCCCATCAAAGAGAACATGAGCAGAGTTCACTGAACATGTCCTTGGCTAGTGTAAGCCAGAGCAGTTTTATGAGGAATAAACTTACTGGCCTTTACGAGTACACGCGTGCTGGTATATTTGGAATTTTATGAAAGAAAGACCTCGGCAGCCAAACGATGCCAGCTCGCTCACAGAATTATCAAGAAAGGTCACATAGCCGAGGTGTGGAAGTACTACCTGTCTGCCAACATCGATACACAGACAAACAGTCAATGTCAGAGTGTCAGCGTGTTACAGTGAATTAGGTCTTTGTGGGTTTCTTCCTATCCCATTCTACCAGTCTCTCCATTCACAGCGCCACATTGGCAGGGCAGGCCTGTTGTGGCAGGTTGATTTCCCTAAACAGCACTAATCGGACATCTGTAGGGAAGGATAAAGCCCAGATTGGCTGTAACCAAGCAGCAGTTCTCTGTTGATAGGCCTAGCTCTGGCCAAAACTCACACCATTGGCTGACAGAAGGCAGCAGCTTTCTTTATGGTTGGCTTGCAGCGGGCCAGCAACCGGCTCACCGAGGATAAGAGTATCTGGCGAACCTCAGAAGATTGGGTGCCGCCCGCCAAGAAAGTGTCTCACGATTGGCTGTGGAAGGTCCGGGGAGAACTGATTGTCCTATCAATGCCCACAGCAGAGGCTGGCTGATGGTGCTGCCTGCTGGATGGCTTTGCAAAATGCAGCTATCCATAACACCTCCAGGGGGCATCTGTCCATGTCTTTGAGTGCATGTGTGAGCGTGTGCCCATATACCATCCATAACTTTTCCATTGGGGAGGTGTGCAGCTAAACCCAGCCAGCAGGCTCTAACACCTCATTATTCTAAGCCAGGCAGGAAATGGGTTTTAAAGATCGCTCACTGAGCTCTGCTCTTGGAAATGAGGGCTACAGTTCTCCCAGTATCAGCAGCACAGACCCAGGGAATGCCTCTCTAGTCCGAGTTAGCTTCACTGCAGCACTACACTGGAACTCAAAACCGATGGACTCATCAAGTACTGTAATAACATGAAACACAAACTGGTACAGTCTTGTGCAAATTAATTTGCGTATGAGAGTTTTTGAGATTTAATGAATTCATTTTTTTTTTTTTTCCTATTTCCACTGAGCCTTGTTAACTGAAGGGTGCTTATTCCATGTGATATTAAATACAGCTCAGCAAAATGATGAAGATGAAAAATAGCAGTGCCTAAATCCTCATTAGGGGATTTTCTACATTTGGGTGAAAAACTTAAGTAAGTTAGCTCATAGGCACTGACTGGGGCATTTAAAGCAGGAGGCCCAGAAGAAGATTATGAGGAGCGACAGAAGAGGAGGAAGAAGAAAAGCTGTTCTAATCAGAATGCATTATGTAGACAACTATTACTATGGTGAGCACTGTCGCCTCACAGCAAGAAGGTTTTAGGTAGGTCTGAATCCCATTTCGCCTGAATGGGTGTTACTCTGTACTCCAGCTACTCCGCAAGTCAAAGACATAGAGACCGGGATAGATTAAATGGAGAAATGTTGTTAAAGGAAAAAAGGAAAAGCTCCATTTCAATTTTGAATCTGTTGCATGTTATGCAAGTGACCTCCTTGCGTGTAAATGTAGCAGTACATAAAAACATTTCAAAACACCAACAAAGGTCAAAATGGTGGAAGAGAAAAAGCGAGTTGTTCTTGGATGACTTCAGCTGTTGCGGCAAAGTTTCCCCTCAGGCTAAAATAACTTCTGACTGTAACAGGATCTCTATTAAAGAACACAAGAGTACCGTGGTTGAAGTTATAACAAGAGCAGATCTACTGAGTCTTGAGATTAAGACTTTGATGTGCGTGCATGTCTGCCCACCTATAGCGCGTTGCTCACCACGCAACCACATTCCAAAATGAGCGATAAAGAAAACCAGAGAGTCGTTTAAAGAAACCTCCCTATAAAGCTTGTTACACAGATAAGACCCCTGCACTGTGTAATGGAACACAATAAGCTGTTTGCCAACAGTGGCCACCTGATACTGCACCGCCCTTTATCCCGGAGAGCGCCGTAAACACAGAAGCCACAAAAACCACAAACAGCAGCTCATTGTATTTCTGTAAACTAAACCAGTGCAGTACTACATGTTGTATTGTATTTTTACAGCTACTTGATGCACTATCCAAAAACTAAGGCAACAGAATGAATGCTTCTTTTCTGTTCTTAAAATTCAAAATAATAAAGAGAAGGAATTATTGTCTTTTTTTTCCCTTGAAATATGTTTTAACTGACCACTTGAGTATATTCAGTCAATGGACACCAGTGGTACTAGATATAATATATTTTAAAATATGAGGATTTGTGGGGGGGCTCCATTTAAACATAAAAATCATATTAAAATAATATTAGTTAATTTACTTTTGCATTCTTCTTTCACCGTCCACGGATCTCAGCACAAAGGCATTTGAAAGGATCCTTTTCAAATTCGCTTCATAAAGCAATTAGCACCTCATCTATCAAACACAATTATTCCCAGAATGGACAGTGTAACTGGATCGTGCCTTAATCAATTGCATTACTACAATGATACACCTGATTTAATTTACTATTCTCAAAGCTCGGACGCCTCTGGTAATTCACACCAATTAAAACTGTGTATGTATTTAATATATTTGTTCCTGTTTATCTGAATGTCAGTTAGTGTGAACAAGATGTTGCCTACTTTCCTGAGATTGACTCCGAGAGAGGAAAACCCTGAGAGGGAGACAGGCAGAGGGCTATGATAACAACGTCTTTTTAAATCTTTTTTTTATGATTTTTGTCGGAGAGAAAAACAAATAAATGATTTACTATGGTAACAAAAAAATCAACATTCAACTTGAGGAGAACTGAGTCTGACAGTGAATAAAGAACAAGAGAAACACCTGGCTTATTCCAAGACTGGCATGTAATGAGTCGGACGAAAACTGCAAAGCACATTATAGTTAATTGTTATTTTGACTTGGGGGGGTCACATGACGTGCAAAGGCAAAGGGAAGGGAGAACAGGTAGGACACGTGAGACGGGTCAGAGGCAGCGTGGTGCTCATGGCTGCCCACTTCCTGGCACACACTCCCACTGAACACCATCGTAGCGATCCTAAATGTTAAGCATATTGTTTAATAGTCCATTATGTAAATTGATATTGCTCATTGACTGTTGTCCTTGGCTGCCCACGCAGTGTCAGAGAGAAAGACAGAGATGTAGTCTAACGCAGCAGCGGTGGCTAATAGGGTATCGCCACCGCTGCTGTGTGGCGCTCGGGGGACCGTGTGCCAAAACCACCCATCTGTTTCGCATTTCTCCCACAACCCCATCCACCTATAAATATTGTCAAACTGATGTTTAAAATCTTGTCTTCCCAAGCCGACGAAAGTGACAGAGCATTGTGAAACTGGGACCGATCATTGATTGAAAAAAATGTTGCCAGTTAGTTTTGTGTGGATCTGTGATGGAGATGATGGATGAATCCTCTTAAAGCTTCAGCTCTGATGCAAAATTACACGATGAATTATTTCATTTTCATAGTTTTACGCCACCTGCTCCCCCAAAAATATAAATGCAGCTTTCTTTTTCTATTTACATCCACGACTGGATGAAAGATCACATTTTACGGTCTGCAGGTGACAAAATGTCAAACATTTTTTTGATTTTACGATTATTTAACTGTCCCTCACTCTCGCCTTTCCCATCATATTAACTGACTGTGAAAATAATACATGTCAGCACGGTGCCACAGTGCACGTTTGGGTATTCACCCATGAAAAATCCTTTATCAAGTCAGAATGGCTGCAGCCTATAGTAACACGATTTGTCCTCAAAATGATATATAGGATATAAAAAATAGAATACATAGATATAGAAAAACAAAAACTGCATAGGATGACGTCATGAATTATATTTTCATAATTTTTAAACCATTTCCTGCCACATATAATGTATAACAAACTAATAATAATCCTTCTAACAAGCAATTAAAGTGAAAGTTCAGTCTGACATTTGAATTACAATTAAAAAACAAATACACCTGCTGCTGTTTCTATACTGATCACGAAGCTGCCGGCCATAGTGGATATATAATTATTTCTTCTTACCACTGTTTTTCAACTAATTGGACACACTGGCTTTCATGCTAATGGACTCTGCTCCTCTCTGCTTCAGTCAGTGTCGTTTCAGACTGTGGTCAAATTTACGTTTGAATAAATGGCAGCCGTTTACTTGGATTTTACTGGAATGTGCTGCAACCCTTTCAACGAAAGGAAGGAATCAACACAATCAATCATAGAGGGAGTTAACAGACTACATAGTGTAGGATCAAAGGCTACAGTTCTTTTACAGTGGTGTTACAAAATTCAAATTAGTTGAGCACTTCCATTACCCTGTATTTTTCAGTCCCATGATCCCCAAAACCCCCCTTTACTTCTCAGACCCTTTGGAATGCATTGTCCTTTGATGTTTGACCTATGATGTAACATTATGCTAGTTAATGGTACGGTAGCTCCAGTCATGCAGATACAAGAGTTGGGATACTACAATGACGGATGAATTCAAGGCACTCTTGGCCACATTAACGAATTGTGTATCAATCTTTGATGTGAACTGGCTGTTCATAGCAACCCTACATGGATTTCACTTTTTTACCGACTCCATCCTGATGGCCCTCTGCACAACCCAACTCTTCTCGTTTCAACGCCACGTCCCATACTTGCTGGCATCCCTAATTCTAATCATTCTACCAATAGCTCAAAGCTGCATCCTCATGCAACGTTACGTCTTCAACGTCTTGCTGTTGACATTCATCATCTGTTGTGTGGCGCTCTGCTTCAAGGTGAGGAGAGTTAATCTGCTGGTGAATTTGTTTGGTTGCTGACACGATCAGAAACTTCCCGCTGAGTCAAACAGTGATGAATTTTTGCCACTTCCTGTTTCTCGAGCTCCAATCTTTGATGATAGGGTCCAGTTGATTTGTGCAGATAGGTCAGAAACAGTGATGATTATGGGTTACTTTTTTGACCAGTTCCCTTTCAGAACTGTGGAACTGTATTTTTATACCAGGGGTTTCAATATCATTGCACATGGGCTCATTAAAAAAATTCTATTTATATATAATATTTATATATAAATATTTATTTATTTTAGGCAATTTATCTGAGAAACAAGACAGCTCAACAGACAGGACAGGCGAATGTAACCCATTTCCCCCTGCAGGTGCTGGTGACGGTGACCATTTACATCCTCCACTTAGTCGACGGCTGCATCAATGCCCAGTGGGAGAGCCTGGATGACTACATCTTCTATACATGTTGCACAGGCAACGTCATTCAGTTGCTGTGTAGCATTGCTACGCTCGGGTGCGGGTACTACACCATTGTGAACAAGAAAGACAATTATTTGCGTCTCTTCATATTATGCACAGACGCCTTCTGGGGTATATGCACGCAGGCCAAGGCGTGCATGACAAATTATGAGAAGCGCTCTAAAGCCCACAAGACCATTAAAAACCTGCCAGAGGTAAGTGGAGACCAACTAAAGGACATCGATGACGTGTGTGCCATCTGTTATCAGAGGTTCGAAACCTCAGCCCGCATTACACCCTGCCACCATTATTTCCATGCGGTGTGCATGAGTAAGTGGCTCCTCATACGGAACACGTGCCCATTATGCCACCGGAACGTTGACATGAAGAGCAAGAGGGGAAAGGTAGTTCAACAATGAGGTGCCGAATGACTGCAACACATTTCCCTAAAGATGAAGGAAATACGGACCAGTAAAATATCCAGTCCCACAGCCTCGTTCAGCACACGTTCAACGTAAAGATAGGGGAAAGCAGAATAATAATAAGGGGCTGAATGAAGAAGACAACTGCACAACTGTTGCACTTCTGTCTGTCCCCTCATTTTTCCCTCACTCTAACTGAAATTCTGCTTTGGGAATATGCAAGATTCTATCGAATAAAATTTGATCGATGGGCTTGCTTTATATAGCATACTGATACATTGCATTTCAGTCTCATTACTTCTGTTACTCACTGCGTTTGATACTGCACTGGCTTTAGGAGAGGCATTACTCTCTATTGTGCAAGTCATTTTCAGGGATTTTCATTTTTAACTGTAAAAACATGAACTTAATAAACTGAACAGTAAGGAGACTAAAATAACAGCACAATGGGAAACAAGTGGCTGAGAGTATTAAACTGTAAAAAATTGAATTCTATTCAGCACAGTACTGTGATGTGTAACGAACTGTCGATTACAGTAGGTACTCTGAAGAATATGTGCCACCAGGAAAGCCTCACACCAGACTTTACGGTAACTCGGACTCTTTTTTTTCCTCTCTCTCTTGGTGGCACTAGAATTGACATCCGAGTGAATGAGATCTGCTTTCCCCTGCAGTTGAAGTAGCTTTAGGAATAAAGTCCACCCAAATGGACAGGTCATACATCATTGAGCATTACTCGTGCTGCTCTGTGACTCTAAATCAAAAATTGGATTACCTGTGCATCCGCGCAGAATACAAGCATCAGACAGAAGGATAGATGCACTGATCGAATACTGACATGTAGAAAAAGAACATGACGCAAACATGACGAAATTTACTAATACTTCTGGTTAAAGAGATTCCGCGTATAGGCTGCAGCTCTCGAAGACACACAGTATAATTTTTGCTCCTCTATAATAAATGCCACATTACAGTGATGTACAGCAGAGGGCCACATCATGTAAAGGTTGCTGTGATGGAATCTCTGTTTGAAGTTGCCGGCCTTGACGTATGAGATCTGCTCCTCTAACGTTTTATGGTGCTGTGAAGCCAGACAGCATCCTTCTTCTCCTGTAAACAGCCCACTGGACGCCGAGTATTTATGAGCGAGGCGACCAATAAATCTGAATACTCATCTCTCTAAACAACCCATTTCTGGATTCAGAGTTTTTGTTCTTAACGGCCGAGACCCAGTGTTTTACCGCTAAGATCATCAGTGCTGCACCAGCGGCTCTTCAATAATGAAGAGCGGAATTTACAGCCGGCCGCTAATTGACCCATTATTAATATTTGAAGCAACACGTTTTAAATGGAGAAGAATCGGTCAGACCCTGCGTAAAGCACCACATTCCCAAGGCTCTGGAGGGCTGTAAAGGACACAGTGACTGTTTAAGTGAAATGGAAAAACAGATTTTGGTGAGAAGATGCGTTGATGGCGTGCGCGGAGCAGCAGTCATTCATTTTCGGGCTTATTACATGCTCGTACTTGTATCAACCACCAAAGTCAGTCCAGATACCAACAGTTATATAAGCTGCTGCCTGACATCACAACATGTTCTTGCTCGAGGAAAAACAGCAGTGTGGGGAGTCGCAGCACAGCTTTAATGTTTTACTTCAAAATAAAGATCTTTACTTCGTGCAAACTCTTTCAATTTAGCTAGAAAATCTTTTTTTTTTATGATATTAAATATGGTGTTTAATTTGAAGTGAATGTCAGAGCCAGAAGTGACTTCAAAGCATTAGATGTTCAGAGCAAAACTCAAAGCTATTCGGTTTACATATGGTCATTAAATATGACATTTATTGTAATTATCAGGATGCTGATCAATTGTTTAGAAAAAAAAATGTAAGCTACAGTCCAATTCATGTCAGTGCTGCAAATATTTAATGGGAAATATGGTTTCTGCTATTTTTGGGATTTAACTTTGGGACGGACCCAGATCTCCTGCTGGTTAAAAAGCCTTATCTGAAATCTGATGCTAAGCGAGTTGACAGCAGCCTGTGGCCGCTGTAATCTCCCCAGAATGAGATTATCCCTATGTGGAAATAGAGGGCTGTGGCGAGTGGGGCACTCCCATTGGCTGCGTGTTGAAGACAGAGCCCACTGAACCCCTACCACTAATCTCTGTACACTGACACACCTTGACAGGCCGCATATAAACTCAGCCCCGACTGGGCTTCGACAGGACTCGCATCTGGAACTCCAAACATGGACTTCAAAACCAGCACCTCTCTTCTTCTCCTGCTCCTGGGCCTCTGCAATGCTCACCAAGGAAATGTAAGAATGAACGCACTAGAATTATTTTTGAATGGTCTTCTATCTCTGAAATACGTCCCCTCCCTCTGGGGTCTCCTTGTCTCAATCTTTGCATTGTAAATGCTATTCAGTAAATAGAAGGTTTTCTCCCACCTTTGTTTCCACAGGATCACGGCCCTGACGATGGTAAGCGTCTAAACCTTTGCACACATTTTCCTGGAACTGTTGAAATAACCTCTATACTGCATCACATGGCTGAGCTGTGTGACATCTGCTATTCTTCTATTCATTAGACATTTCAATGGACAGGTCTGAACCAGAAGACATCACTGCAACCATTCTCAGAATGAACAATGGTGAGCATTCGAACTCTGCGTTGCAAGGACGGCGAGGGAACATTCGTGTCTCACTGTAGTTAGCCACGTTTTTTGGAGGCGCACCAACATCTCATCGTGATTTGACTAATGGGTTTTCCTAATTTTATTGTAATAGGCTCTACTGATTTTCTGCTGGAAGGAGACGTGCTGATGCCAAGGACGAGGAACTCTATGAAGTGTTTTGCTAAGTCATACACCTGTCTGTGGCCAAAGTCTGCCAACGGGAACGTGGAGGTCCCTTTCCTTTTAAGTGAAAAATACGGTAGGTTTAAATTTTTGAAAGCAACACGGGGACTGAAACTGGATTGTGCACGGCGGCACGTCACTGAGTGGATTATATTACTGATTTAATGCTTTAACCCGCAACTGTAGACAACTCTGAGAGGAGGGAGATTGTGGCCACCCTGAGGGACTTTGAAAGGAGAACCTGCATTCGCTTTGTGCCACGCGTTAGGCAGAGGGCATACTTGAGTTTTGAACCAAGATACGGGTGAGTCAAAAACAACTTGCATGTGAAAGGAGTCGGCCATGTATGTATACGACAGTAATGAACTATTATATAGAGACTAAAGTAGTGGGATGCTACTGAAAGCTGCACAAGAGAAGAGTGAAGAGTTAAATGCATCCTCTTTTTTGCTCACAATTTCCAAATCGTCCTCTATTGCGCTGAGGATCCATCTGTACTGTAGCACGTGTCTGCCCAAGAATCAGTCATATTCCTGATGATATACAAATGGAAAGGTGTGACCTGATGACAGATATTTTCATCAACGCTCACTTACATTTGAGGACCCCTGAGCCCTGAGACTTGCCAGCTAGTTAAAGACCTCTCTCTTCTACTTCACTAACATGAACAGCAGGTTTCTTTTTTTCCTTTTTCTCTTCGATGTCCGTAGCCTTCAAGTCTTGCCTCAGTGAAATAGTTTGAATGCCACCATCAGATGTCAACTCTGTCTCTCCGTCGCTCTTTTTTTTTACACAAAACACGTGTGTGCCGATGTAATGTGAAGTAGATCAGCTGTTTGAATGACACAGAGGATTCAGTACGTCAGAACATTTCAGATCAACAATATCCTGTTTTTTTCGAGGGCTTTCACGCATGAGTGGAATTAAGCATGAATATAAACACAGCTGTGCACATCGCACAGTATGCATACTTATACACGCATCTTTTGAATCCATAAAACATTCATGGCTGCAGCCCTGAACGCCCCTGTCTAATGGCTCCTACACAACACAGATGGCACGAGGGAACAATTGAGCAGGTCAATCATAATAACGGCTTAATTGTTTCTTTTATGTATTTAATGTTCGATTTAACATCAGCATCTTTTCAGCAACACATATTAGAAAGCCAAAATCTGAATCAATGTTTAATTTAAAGAGTGCATGGTAGGTGGCTTCCTGTTCGATGCCGTGTAATGCAGTAATTAGTATACTGTCGGAAAAAGATAACCAAAAACATGGGTAGAACAAATACATAGACACAAACGACCAAGTAGGAAGTGCTGCTCTTGATTCTCACACCCCCCATCCCCCCAAAGTGTTGCTCCAACATGTCAGTCCTCTCTTGTTAAAGTATCACACATCCGCAGTTGACAGCCTCATCTCAGCTCCCCACTAAACACCATCAGAAAACTAATTATTAAAGCATGTAAGCACAGGGTCCCTGACAATGTAAATTCCATTACTGTATTAATCAAATGTCAAGTTGCCCACTGCAATATTAATTATCTCCGTCGCTCTCTGTCTGCTGTTAGCTGCGCCTCTTTGCTGGGTCATGTCGGAGACAAGCAGGTGGTGTCGCTGCAGAGGTTCGGCTGCGTGAGCCGCGGCATCATCCAGCACGAGGTCCTGCACGCGCTCGGCTTCTACCACGAGCACACTCGCAGCGACCGCGACCAGTACGTCAGAATCAACTGGGAGAACATTAATGAGTGTAAGATCCTCGCATCGTTAATAACTGTTCATTGATTTGGATCGATCTATATTTGTCTATACTGTACTAACTGTTTTTTTGTTTCTCAACAGATTTCGTTAATAACTTCCGAAAGATGGACACGAACAATCTCAACACCCCCTATGACTACTCCTCTGTGATGCACTATGGAAGGTAGGGACAGCAGACATGTCACACTTTGCTCAATAAGTCTGAATCTAAACTTGTGTCTGAATAACCGTGTCTCCCGTTACTGTGGTCTGTAGAACTGCCTTTGGAAGGTTTAGAAAAGAAACCATCACCCCCATCCCTGACTCCTCTGCTGCCATCGGCCAGAGAACCAGCATGTCCGACATCGACGTTCTGAGGATCAACAGGCTCTACAAGTGCTGGGGCTACATGGGATAGAGGATGATCACCCGCCGCGTCGATCTGCTCCTGATCCGATTTATGGCATTAATGTGACGGTACAGGAATAAAAATGCGACTTCATGAATCTTCTGTCTCTTGTCATTAAGCGTTGAGTAAATGTGTATTTTTTGGGGTTCTGGTGACACAGGAAGATGGATGTTGAGAGATAAGCCCGCATTTCAAGTTTGATAGATGTGGGTATTTATCAGGCAGGAGGGATAAAGCAAAACACACTGAAGTTGCATTATGGGAAACGTACCAACATTAGGGTGTCATGTCAGAAGCCCTGACAGTTATGAGTGTTCTTGCTTTATCTTTCTCCTGCAGTCTGCCAATGTGGTAGCAGTGCAACAGGAAATCAACAGGGTTACACCACATTTTAGGACCTCATGCCCACTGGTGTGTTTAGGGACAGTTGGAAATTGTAATTATTTGTGCTGATATGGTTCCAATAATTCAGTGGAGGATGTCAACAAAGCTATGACTCTATCTCAGTTCATTAGGATCTGTCTTGCGAGAGTGCAGTAAAAGCCTGTTGAAAATGTATTTTGTAAAATGAATGCACTACATCCATTATTGTTATATGTTATCTCTTCATATTAGTGAAAATCAAACTTGGGAAATAAAGGCAAAGACAAAAACACATTTAATTAGATACCAAAATGACTGAAGGGCAAATACGCAGTAATATTTTCATAATGGAGTTCATTTCCATTTTGTCTCATAATAATTAAGTTTGGGATTTGAACACCAGTAAAGAGCACACAGTGTTATCAAAGTGAATCAGCGCTGCGGTACGTTCACCAAGCCAGACTTTGCAGGGCTGCATCTCCGTGGAGAGCCATAGACGTTGCTCGGACCCACAGATAAACCTGACTCCGACTAACTCCCTAACCCTGCAGAGAAATCAATGTTTTTCTCCACTTGGCCACATCCCACACTCTTGAGCGTCGTTTTTTTGTTTTCTCTCTCCGCCCTTTGAAATCCTACGCATTCGTATTCTTCTGTATTCATCCCAGTGAGAGATAGAGAGGGAGAGCAGTGTTGGGTGAGAAAGGAGTAGCAGGGGAGTGTTCAGGGGGGAGATAAGGGGAAATGCCTCGGAGTGAGAGAACAGATTCCTATTAAGCAAATTTTCCTCCCCCCATGATGTATGAGTGCGCTAACAATCGTGACAGCGCTGCTTGTTTTTTCTTCTTCTTAAATACGGCTATAGAGGCCACGGCACAAGCCGGGCTGGGAGCGAGCGAGTGAATCTGTATAGTTCAGATGGACACGGAGCCTTTAATGTTTCATAACGCAGTTTCAGTTCGTATCAATCATTCCGCCCATGAAATATTAAAGATTTACTTGTTTATTGAAATATTTAACGCTGCGGCTCTGTTCATGCTCCAAGAAGCTCAGAGCCCATTTTTTTTTCAAACAGAAATAAATTAAAGTATTTTCCTTCGAATCCTGATTAAAGTGAAATCACCAATGAGCCAGAGATCCTATAAGTGAGGGATAAACAGGACGCCCCTGAACGTTGGATAGAACTGAAGTCTAATGAGAGTCGTACTTCTGAACTGTGGAGAAATATGGAATATTTGATCTGTTCTTTGATTGTTCACAAGGGTGCCTCCGTTGGTTTTGGTGTAGCTGAGGCCAAATAATATGTGAAATACATAAAACAGGAGCCCGATCTCTGGTGTCCTTACGTTAACGTCTCTCATCAGATAACAGCTATAAAGCTTTGTCTGTTCTGAGGATGCTCTTTGACTGCACTTTAAAGGCCAGTGTGTATATGACCAGCAGAGTCTCCTGTAGGATGTCTGCTCTAATGAGCGCAGGCTGAGCCGAGCCAAATGCAGCCTGATCTGCGGTGTCACTGGTAATACACTGGCAGGCCATAACTGCTGGCTGGCTGAGCGGCTCTTACCAGCACGTTATTAACACAGATCAGTGTACCTGCCTCTCTTCAAACACGATAAGCTTCAACACACAGCCCTCCTCAGCTCACTGTGGGATCTACCCGACCCCCGCCAATAGGAAATTAAAATGTTCTCTCCGAGTGGCGCTACCATCTTGGCCAGACCGATCCTGGAGATGGGTTTCAACATTTTACTCTGATTCTGAACTCTCCTAGAATGAAAATAAGAGCTTCACATCTTTTTTTTTAACAGACCTCTGTGAAACGACTCCAGACTGGACATGAAGAGATTCCTTCCACTCCGAGGTAAAAGAAATGAAGTCATTTTTCAGGCTATCACGGCTTCAGCAGTCCAGGTTAGTCAAATTATATTTTGCAACCATATACTTTTGAGTCAAAAATTAAATGCCTTATCACTCTAATCCCAACACTTCTCAGCATCAACACGGATCTCATTGATGTCCACTGCAAATAAATGTTGATATGGAAATTGCCACTCCAGAACCGGCAAATCATCCATTTGTCACCATTCGTGGGCTGGGGGGAGGTGACGCTAATCCCTGCTGACTCTGAGCTCACCAGTGAAATGCAGGGCCTATGTATAGAAACAAAAACGTGAGTCACATTCACAACTCCGGCTAATTTAGAGCTTCCAGTTCAGCTAAGCTGCATGTCTTTGGACTGTGGGAGGAAGCCATGCCTGCAGGGGACACAGGGAGAACATACAGACCCACAGAAAGGCCACAGCCACAACCTTTGGCCCCCGAGTCGAACCCAGGGCCTTGTGAGGCAGCTGTGCTAACATTACGTTACATTTCGACTTACATTTCACTAAGCTGATAGCACAGAATGGAACCGAATCATATTCAAAATGTCCATGCGATTACTGTTAAGCCTTTTTCAAAAAGCATTTAGAAAACAGCAGCGGCGTCTGTTTGTGTGCTGTATGTCTGTTTTCAAACGCTGTCCTGGTTCAGCAGAACGCCAGTTGTTTGCATGCCCCTTCTTCGAGAAAGATGAAAGCGACACTCACGGAAAACGAGTAAATTTAGTAAAGGAGCACAACCAAAGGAAGGAACAGCTTGCCTTTCTGGAAGTCTTTATTGTTGCCCTGTAAGACCCAGTCAAAACAATTAGCCGGCCAAGGGATCGAAGAAACCAATATGTTATTGTTAAAGCTTTCATGAAGTTTGACTCGGCGTCTCTTCTGCAGATCTGAGGAGCCATATGCAAACTTCTAAGACGTCTGATCCTTGAACAGCTTCCCGAAAAAGCAACTGTCTGTTATCGCCGAATTCTCACATCTCATAAATATGTCATGCTTGGTTTTTCTGAAATGGAGTTTGCATCTGGCATCGCTTTAAATACAAAAAAAAAAAAAAAAGACATTTCAGACGACAGCGAGATGAGGCAACGCGAAGACACGAAAGATCGAAGAGGACAACGTGGACGAGCTTGGCTGTGCAAACACGTGTCTTCACGGGCCAATGCGGCATTCCCGCATTCAGCCCTGGCACCAAGAGAAATAATGTTTTAAACCGGCCTTTGTAAATGTGTAAATCAGACAGAGGCATTAGTCTACAATCCCTCTGAGCTGTGTTCTCTGAGCTGCACCACATCTCTGTCAGCACTGAGGAATTGCAGCTGTCGAGAATGATGCGGTCCCATTAGTGACGGAATCCGAGCTGAGAAGGAGCCAGACAGAAAGGCGCTGTGGGGACAAGATGATAACAAGGTACTCATTGGAGGTTTGAGGGATGATGTTTGTGCATCACTCTCAGTGTGTGTGTGTGTGTGTGTGTGTGGGTCTGATGAGGAGGAGATGGAGGGGTTAAGATAAAGAGAGAAGAGGAGAAAGTGAAGGGGGGGGTGCAGTCGCAGGAGAAAAAAGGATGTGGGAGATAAGACGAGACAAATGGAGATGGGAACAATGAGAGTGGGGAGCAAGGAGGAGTGACTGGGGCAGTAATCATGGAGAGGCAACAGTGAAATACATGAATCAAACTGGGGACCGGAGCAATTGAGGTAACCAGAGAGGGAGGGAGGGAGAGAGACGCAATACTCAGCGCCCTGAGCGACTGGCAGGTTATTCACCAGGAGCTCCTCAGCTCTCAGCCCGCACATCATTTCACCTCTGAACTGAGCCGCGTGCATCACAATAAGAGGACGGCACATCACAACAGGCACTGTGGCGAGGACTTCACACGCTGTAACAAAAATGCCTTGATACACAGGCAACAGAACTTGCAAAGTGGACCATGACTACTAAAGAATCCACATCTAGTCCAGGGTAGTGCCATAACTAACCTTACTGGTCGATAGTGGGAGTAAGTGTCGTCCATCTTTACATACAGTCCATGGGTGGCACGTCAGCATGTGAGCAGTGTGTCGGTGCATTTAAATGCAGCAAACAAAGATGGAATCGTGTAATTACTGTTATAGAAATATAATTGCAACCTTGAAATGTGGCAGTTGAACAGGTTGCATGAGTCCGACTCCTCTGAGCGACGGAGTGAGATGACAGCTTCCGAGCCCCATGACGTCTTCCAGAGACCATTAATTCTATGCCATTAATAGCACCTCTCCAGCTTTCACATGCAGGATGCCTAGTCTGGGTATTCTCAGGTAATTATCATGGCATTAGGCTGCACTTCACTCTCTTTGTCTTCAGTGGACTCGCCAATAAACCCATGTGGATTCTACACGTCCACCAGCAGCTTCTAATTTTGGCTTGATTATACATCCCAGGTTTTGGGCCCCTTTTTTTTTTTTTTTTTTTGAGAATGTGCTTCATTAACTTTTGGGGGGTTGCTCCTAAATCACTTTCGAGCCAATAAATTGGATCGTGATTTGCAAACTGTGAATCGCAGCACAGTTGGAACACCAGCGCACAATAAAACATCTTGTAAAATGGGCACGCGGACAACGATGAGATGACAGAAAGATGAAGTTATTCCCAAAAGCAAGAGAACGGGATCCCCGATGGTAAGACGATTACTCTTCATAAGTGTTCACCAACAAAACTCTTTAAGAATTCAGCGCTCCCAGATAGAACCAATAAGGGAAAATTATATTCTCCTTTTAATCTAAATGTTGCTTTTTTCTTTGTTTACAGCATAATTTTCCTGGGAGGACACACTGTCCCCGCAGAGACGTGGCGCACACTTAAGATATTTTTAACTTTGTGTACTTGTATGTTGCTCAATTAAAGTTGTAATTAATACAGCAGCACTGCGCTTCCAGGAAACTGTGAAACTCAGTGCACATGGCAAACAAAAAAGATCCCTGAAACCAGAGACAGTGCTAGAAACAAAGACCACAGAGGTCAAAAGTCTCTGAGTGCGATTGAAAATGTAATTTCAACGGCGTGTTTGTGGGCTCTCCTCGGAGATGATTGTGCGTCTCCACACATCCTCCTCATGCCCCTCGTGTCCTCCCGTCGTCTCACTCGCAGACTGACCACATCGGAAAATGTAATTTCTTCTTGTTGAATGAATGGGTTGGAGTGCACATGAACGTCCGCCCAAGCAATGCACGTCTCGGTTGGAGCGGGGCACACTGTCCACAAGGACATGCCAAATCAGTAGACAGGTCAAACAGTGTGCAGCACAAAGTGGGGTCTGTATAGGGACATTCGGTCTGTTGCATTGTGGGTGTCCAGTCATTGCCCCTGGGGAACAACAGGCACTTGGAGCGCTATCATTTTCACAAACAAGAGATAGAGGTTTTGTTTCTTTCTTTTATTGTATTCTCTCCTCCACTTGTGTTTCCATTCAGGAAGAAACTTCACAGGGCTCTCGCTCCTGATCTCTCCCCCCTGCCCTCATTGTACTTGTGTCGCGAGCGGAGAAACTTTCTGCCCCTGAACGCATCCGTTTCAGCTGTGCTTGAAATCCAAATGGAAAGTTTTCCAAGCGGCAGTGAGATGTTAAGACACTACCCATGAATCCAAAATAAGAAACCTCTCGGCTCCGGCAAAGGGAACTGACAGCGGTGTGTGGTGTTGTGGATGCGTCCCCCTGCTCTCTGTTCATCACATCTGACACAAAACTGGAAAGGGAGGCAACAAAGGATCTCGCGGTTTTTCTAGCAGTCCTCGACTTTAGGTTTTGAGGAAGTGCACTTCCCAGGATGCCGTAAACGGAAGCAGGGAAGCATGTTAGACTGCAGCCTACAGAATAATGCGAGGATACAGTTGTCTCATGGCGAGGAACAGTGAGGACGCTGCTGGTGCATTACAGCACAGGCTTGTTAGCCTTCTTATCAGTTCAGTGGTTCTGATTACACCGTGTGTAGGTTTGTGTGTTAACTTGTTTTTTTACAGCAACAGCTGTGTGTGGGTGCAATGACACAAGAGCCTCGAAAGCCAGAGTGACGCTACTTTAGTCATTTCCCTTCTCGTGTGCGGGTCTCTCTGAGAGGTAGCTTACTTTGTGCCTCACTGATAAATGGATTTATCAGATCTGAAAAGCCTGAGCATAAGTTTCAGCCCAAATTTGTGGCAAAATGAAGAAGCAACACATTTTGAAGAAGAATAGCTTTTGTCATTTTTTTTTTCCCCTCTCAAATGGTTGTTTGGAGTGGGCAATCTTCCACAACCAGTTAGTACAAGAAGCTAATTGATTCCTCCCCTCTTCTCATAACTAAGTTGACATGCAGTTTGCCGGTGTGATACCTCATGCGATGAGAGGCTCATTAGACCATGAAATTGAGCAATGTTACCTTCTCTAGCACCAAACTGTTGAGGGAGAGGCCGAGAGGGGAAAAGAAGAAGAGGAACGGTTTCTGCGTGGAAACGGATAAACTGTCAGAGAACTAAATCTTGACTAATGATCAGCAGATGTCACGGCGTCTCACTGCTATTAGTAACACGGGAAGAAGCACTGTGCTCCTGTTTATAATCTACTATTAGTAACAAACGATTTATGGAAAGTGAAAGTGTGTATTTCTATACACACAGTCAGACACACCCAGAATATATATTATGATAAACAAATCTAACCACTCAATCGTAGGTTCTAAAATATTGTAATTATTACACGGAACAGTTAAAGAAAAATAGAGCGAAAACACAAATTCAGCCAAAAAGAAAAGAAGAAAATACATATGTTGGGTAAAATATAAATATGAATATTTTGTTTGTTCTGTAAAATAGGTTTTTAGATATTTTTAAATAATAATGCAGATACTAAAATGACTGTAAAAGGCTCCGCCAATACGATAAATCAGTCCATCTCGCTGTAATATTATTCATGACTGATTTGGCGTAATCAATGTGGGGTGAAAGCCGTGTGTACACGAATATTTCGAGCCCAGAGCGAGAACGAGGCCTGCATCACCAACGCCCAGAGGCTCTTCAATCTGAACGTGAAGGAAAATGTTGCAGTGACATGCTGGTGTGGGGGTTGTGCCTGATCTGAGAGCAGCAATAAACTTCCACGGTGACATATATTGCACTTCCAGCTCAAACATACTGCAGAGCAAGAACCACAACGTTTGTGAAGTGGCCGTGTGAGGGGAGTAGGAGGGTAATAAAAAGAAAACGTGTTTCTCCATGGAGTGTAAAATAGAAGGGTTTGGCTGCGTGCAGAGATGAAGGACGGCGGGGGAGAGCGGGTCGTCGGGGTAATTCAGCTCTGATCGCATTTTCACCAAAAACATGAGGAGGGAAGCCAGTGCATCATACCACGGCTCTGCCAGACCGATCACCACATGCTGGGCTTTCATTTCAAGTCAAAGGCATCTATAGATACCTGTCAGAGCGGGGCCACCTGTAATGTCCCCTCCTGGGCGTGGGCCCTCGGTTCTCCGAGCGAGGAGCCACCCAACACCTCGGCGAAGGCGGAGCCCCATGAACGCTCCAGGAACAAAAGGGGAGGAGAAAGAGCGCAGCCTGGTAATATGTGATTTAGAATTACCAACTAATTGAGTTTTAACATCCCTCAAAACCAGTTTAGCAGTCTCATTGTGCTCTGATGGAATATTTAGTTAAAATCAAACTGATCTTTATTTTTCCACATTCATCTAAATATCAGGGGAAGGTTGCAGATTTAGAAACAGAAGGGTTTTCAGAACTCTGTCTTTTCATGCTCGGGTTCTGGAAAATGTATATTCAGAGATATCGACTCCTGGAGTTACAGGGGCGTGATGCTCACTCTCAATAAAACTCAAAGACCCTTTGCATATTCTGTGAGAGTTGTAGCCTTGAGGTATGGGCCGAGTGGGCTCTTTTCTCAATCATCTTATAAAGATTATTTCTATATTTTTTTATTTGTATTTGTATTTATATAATACAAAAATTGGATCCCAAAGAAAAATAAGGTTACTGCATATAGGACAAGTTGTCCTCGTGCACATTGCGAGTCTTTAACTTTTCGTATTACCAATGACGGCAGAACCTCGCAGATAAGGTCACACCCTTGAACTGATTCACATCCGTCAAGAATTGCATTTAATTCTTGGCAAAGACTTTATGGATCCTCTAAATCACTGACATGAGAACAAAGAGTTCATCCATTAGATCGTGTGATTTAAGACCTGGAACACCGACGTGCCTGCTGTATTTTCAGCTGCTTTACTAAAAGAAAAGGGGGACAGAACTGTGTGCTTTTCTCCTGCACTTATAAAATATTCAATGTTGTATCATTAATAATATAACAAAACTACAATATGGATCTAATATAAATGAGAACTGGCTGAAATTAATACTTATAAGTAGGCAAGCTTTTAAAAATCCTCTGCACCATCCTATTCCCCTGCTCTTACAACAGGGCTGCCGGTTTTTTTTTTTTTTTGTGGCCTCGGCCTATCACTGACTTATCATTAAAGCAGACCCTCAGGGTCCCTGCTGGCAAAACCTTATCCTCATCCGTTGTTTGTGACCTCCACTCTTGCATTCGCAATGCAGGACCTTGCCCTGGAGGGCATGACAGGCACCAGGAGGGCTACAGGAAGTAAAGTAGCCTGGAGTGGTAAATATATGAATATTTGACACTTTCAGGGGTGAAAGGTCATGGACTACAGCCAATGCACAGCACAGAGAGAGTATGGACCTGCGATCTGTGGATTCCAGTGTCAACTAGGGACTATGCTTTTCTGAAATCTGAAATAATATTTGAGTTCAGGTTACGATGACAGTTTTTTTTAACTGTACATGTCTGCAATAAGAGGAAACAAGCACTAATCACGCGTGTCTTGGACAGAGGAACATATGCTCAATGCAGCTTTAATGGACCGTATCAGGCTCGGGTCAAGTTTGAACAGAAATAACTAAATGCCTGTCCCCCTCAGTTAGCTTTCTCTCAGGCTCCAAACTCGTCATATGCCACATTTAGCTAGAGAAAATTGTGTGGTCTTACAAAAAAAAAAAGGAGACAAACCTCTTCTGTTTGCAGCACAGAGCAGGCCAACACATTAGCCTTGAGCTAACTAAAATACTCTCCACCCACTGCAGGGGAGGAGTGCACGTCTATTTTGTTCATTTCATGCACAGTAAACTGTCTGATTGTGCCATGTCACCCTGTTGCTCTGAATCTGCGTCTGCACTTGCAAACTTGCGCATGTGCCGACATATTGTATGTCGGCGTAAGTGTATCTGCCATACACGATCACATTTTTGGACACACTCCATTTCACTCTGTAAGTGAGATAAGTGCCTTTGCCCCGATCATCGGACCAGAAAACACACAGGGAGTAAATCAATGTCCAGTCATGACGCCCAGGGGGCCAAAGGGAGGGTCTGGTGTTGCACAGCTTTAGTCAAAGTAGGCAAAACTGTGCTGATCTCTAGCAACATGTTATGACTACACAATGCTTCCCTGTTTTGGAAATGGTGGTGCTTATGTTGAAGTGGCAGCGTTTTTAATCACAACAACAACACAGCTTTCAATCCAGATTTGCATGAATTTAATTATCGGATGAACAATCCAGTGAAGTGCTTGAATATCGCCCGACAATATTTGAATCTTGTTAATAAGATGCTGTATTTCCTGCCACACTCGCCCGGGCCCAGTGTCTGAATTGGTCCGCTGAGAGGACGAGCCCGGGAATTAAGTCATTTATCAAGAAACAAACACATAAGTCTCGATTAGCGCCCGACCATCTTGCCGTTAAATTGACTCATTTGGGTGGAGCACTCTTGAATCCTGAGTGAGACTGGCCCGCTGCACCTGATGCTACACACATCAGCCGGCTACCCGTGATAAACAATAGCAATTATGCACACACGTTCACAGGCAGGTTTATTTTAGCAAACAACAGAGTCACCTGATCGATATGCGTCCTTTAACGCTGCTTTTTAAAACATATTTTTATCAAATATATTATAAACGTACATGTATGTGTTGAACATGGCTCATGTGAACACCTCCAATCGGACCTGGCAGAGCCAAGGCTTGCATCGAGTCGACCGTCAATGCATCATGACATTCATCAGGACTCTATATGGAAAGGTTAACAGCCTGATGAAAGGGGCGGTCCCTTCTACCAACGACTCTAAGAGTGACTTGTCACTGGGAATCATTTTCAAATCTATTCTGAAACCAAACCCCTGAACTAGCACATCGTCTGCCACCTGTGCCAGCGGTTTGAGCAGCTTGGGTGCATTCTGCTCCTCAGACACTGCTGCTTCATCCCCGGCTGTCTCATCACCAGCCATCGGTGCCAGAGGCTCCAACGGCCTGCGTGTGCACGTGCGTTCCCTGGAGATGCACTTCAGAATCTGCTGCATTAACACAAACACGTCCAGCGGTTCAACAGTCAGCATAGTTTGGCGATCATGAAGGCGTCTTTTCAACTCGCACATTCCATTCACCGGGATGAGTTCGAGAGTGTGCGTACGCCGCACGTTCATCTTGGGAGCGCCCAAGCCAACCCGGTTCCTGCTCTGTACTTAACGGCCCACTCCATGCCACGGGCATGACAGAGCTCCTCTAATAGTCAGTGCTTAGTCAAAGTAGGCATCCCTGAAATGTGAAAATCAATCATGGGTGACAGCTCATTTGGGCTATCTACCAGGGGAAGGCAGAGAAAGGAGGGGGAAAAAAATGGTAGAAATTCCAATTACACAGTCAATGCCCATTTGCTGCATGGATATGTGTAACCTCTGGCGGTCGTTGTTGACGCCTCCGTCCAGTTGTATAATGAGCATGCTGTGGGCGTAACTTGTTCAATGGAGATAAGTGTTAGAGGAGCAGAGTGAGTGTTGCATTGTTAAAGAGATCCAGGTGCTGTTATGGAGCACTGGGGACGGTTGAGAGATGAGATCACATGGGAGCTGCATTATCTCGCTGTCACGCTGTGAATGGAAAATGATCCCATAAATCTGGCTGAACCTTTGGTCCATTGTTACTGTGTGGAAACCCTAAAGCAAAATATGGTTTATTTGATCAACTTTAAACACAAATCAAATCCCTGACTTCATCACGTCCCAGACTGACATCAGGTGACCTGACCCATTTAACCTTATTTCTAGCCACGCGAACCCGCAATCTGTTCACTGACCTTCACGCCACCTGTGGACCGGGGCACTACGGCGAGCGGGCCCCAAAGTCAAACTGCTCACAGCTAATGTCATTTTGTCTGGACAATCAAATAAAACCCAGGAGCCATTCCCCAGCCGCACTTCTGTTTCTCCTGCCCTCCTCCCATATATCCTGATGGAGCCGCTATGTTTCATAAGCGCTGTGAATGAAAGGCACCTTGGGGAATTTTATGATCCATGACGAAGCGTTCGGGATCATTTTGGATGTATGCATGTGTCACTGCATATTAATAATGGCCTCTGTCTCATGAAAGCGGCAGCACACCTTCAAAAGAGATAATTTAATCTTCTCCCCGCTGAGCCTCCTCTCCCCTCCGCGCCTGCTAATACTTTCCCTCAGAACTCCAGTCAAAAGGAGCCATCGCTTACATTGTGCACCTTGGCTTTAGGAGAATAATAAAAAAAAAGAAACAGGAAATGATAGAGGACCTAAAGCCAACCAGGAGGAGGAAATGAGCCCCAGATTCAGCGCATCGCTGAGGAAGATAAACACAGAGCTGATGAAGAATATCCTTTCTTGTCTTTGTGGATGTAAATTGAGTGATCATGTTATGTTACCAAGGGAAAAGCTGTAGAGGAAATTGACATTTTTACCTTCCTGGGTAATCTATCTGAGAATAGTTTGACAATTATGTCCAAGCACAAAAATCCCCTCATTAAAAATGACTATTCTACAGTGCATTGTTCCCCCCTCCTGTCTCCACTGTTGCACTGGAAGGCAGCAAACAAGCAAACGAACAACAGATAGATGCTCTTAAGTGAGCTCCGCGAGCCCTTTGTCTCACAGAAAGATTTCATTCTTTAAAGAGCTGGCGCCCCGCGGTGTTGTCAACAAACGAGGAGAGCATTGTTGGAGTCTGGGCATGTTTATGGGACGCCGCGGCGAGCGCAGCCAGAGCTAGCGCTCCGATGCTCATTACTCAGTGACTGCACAGCGCAAGCAGAAGTTGCCGAGCGCGTGGAAAAATATTCAACCCCAACGCTTCACCTCTGATATATGGAACATGACGTGATCCAATAATTGCATGTAAAATCAAAGTTGTTAACCTTAAATGTCCGCTTGTTTTATTGTCATGGAGGACACGGGGAAAAGCACAGACCCAGTAACGGTCTGCTGTAAAAACACAGAGCTTCCATTATGTAAATAGATTCACCAACATATTCCCTGCACACCGATAAAAGATTCACAGCGGCCGCGTATTAGCACGCATGATGACATACTGCTGTTAGCTATTCCTTTATGTCAGCCGGTGATGCAAGTGCATTAAGACGACCCGTAAAGCTATGAAAGAGGACAGTAATTGTCCATCTCAGGACGATCCATCCCGCAAAAAGGCAAAGTCAACGTCGGACACCAAACACGACTTGGCACATGATTGCATATGAATACAAACCCGGTCTAAATCAATTCCAGTGATGCACAGAACACTTGGAATATTAACGCAAAGCCTTGATCTGTTGATCTCAGTGGCTGCTGGTTTGACGTGAAAAAGCTTGGCAGTATTACAAGAGCAACAAGTGTCTTGTGTGTATCCCTGAGTGCCAGTGATTACCAACAGCCGTTCCACTTTTTCCCCCTCAAGTTGAGAACACTGTCCATTAATTTTCACCCTTATCTGATGGCAGCACTGGGAGATTAGCATTTTATTGAGTGTGCCAATATATCTGGGGGGGGGGACCACATATCTGAAGAGAGCAGCAGGGACAGAACACACACTATTATTATACGTTAAGGATTTCTGGCGCCTGCATTGCATTGGGGCAGTCATGGATTACAAGACCCAAAACAAGCTGAGGAAATAGAAAGGCGCAGCTTTGGAAATATCACACAAAGACTAAAACGCAGCCTCTCACAAAACCTGTCCTGTTATCGCCGAGCAGAGGAAATCATCTACATGTATCAGTGAGCTCTAAAGAGAGAATAGACGCAAGTAAATATGATTCAGATTGAAGGAGCGCGTGCTGCATCAGAGGCCCTTCGCCGACCAGAGGTGTCAGGTCAGAGCAGGGAAGGATCAGGCGGCTACAGGATTGAAATTGTGGATTTTTATTGACCAGCCACCTTCTTGTTTTTTACTTCTCTTGTGAAGAAGAACTTCTGGGCAACTGTAGAGATGGTAGTGAGGGAGTTTTCACATGAAAAAGGTTTCTCAGGATTCGTGCCCTATATGCGAGGGAATATATAAATCATCTACTTTAGGTCGATGAAAGACTCTGACTGGTACATATCAAAGCTTTTGCTGCATCAGATGCAAAAACAGTCATTAAAAGGATCTAACTCAGGGGCACATAGCACAATTATGCATACTGTATACACGGCTTTAGAATGTGTTTCTGATCGTGCTGGAGTTGTTCCCCATATGTTCTTTATGCTAATGTTTATATATTATTTTAAATCTAATTTTAAATGTATTTTTGAAAAAGTGCTTTCCTTCAAACTAGGCAGAACAGAATTTTGATTAAATATTTAACATTTGCAAATGAGAGCACAGATATTCATAAATTTACTCAGACAAATTTATGTCTGATGTTTTTTTTTAAGTTCATTTATCTCATTTTTCTTACAATTAACTTCTCACTAATTGAAAAATCCAGACTCTATAAATATGAAAAGGCATTTGAAGGTAGCTGCCTCCCACTACACTGAAAAGTTAACTTTTTAAAAAAGACTTTAAGTTGTTTACTGGACTAGCAAGAACACTATATAATTTCTGCTCATGCACACACACACGTTTAACTTTTAAGATATTTAAGGTGAGCACCGAGAGACTTTCCCCCTGAAGCTCTCCAGTATCAAACTCTGCATGAGCGTCATCCGGCACAGTGAGAGTGAAACGTCCCAGAGACACAATGACAAGCTAAACAAATCTCTGACTGGAGGGGGACTTTACAGGACTCTGTGGAATCTGAGACACTTTAGAAAGTCGATGGACAGCTTAGAAGTCAGATCAAGACGTGGAAGCGTGGACTCACTGTAAAGATGACAAGCAAAATCACTGGAGAGGAGAGAGGAGGTGCCCCTGGTGTCTGCACCGACTTCGTGCATTTACCATTGTGTTCAGCCAATCAGCCAATCAGCAAGCGGGATCAAATTCATGGTGACATTTTGGATTTTAAGGAGATTTGTTTGCCACATGTTAAATCCATTGGTTCTTTCCTGATTGATTATCATCAAAATAAATGTAATTTAAACTCATTGAAATGTTTCCTTGAATGGAAAAACAAACCTATCAGAGCTCGAGCTGCAGATCTGTGTGACCGTGCAAATTTTATGCAATGAATTAATGAGTTTGTGCACATTATGTCATTAGACAGGGCAGTGAGCAATTCCCACAGCTCTTCCCTCTTGGTGCTCTAGTGACGTTATCATCATGGCTGACGTGTGCCTGGGCTGCAGCTACGATGACAAGTACAAAAGCCACTCAGTGGTGATATAAATGAATCAGAGGCCTTCTGCGTCTTGTTGTGTCTGCACACGTGTGTGTGTGTATGTGGAAGAGAGTGAGAAACAGCAATGGCCAACCCAGAGGAGTAGAAAGCAAAGCCATGCAAGTGTGAGCCGCTCTATCTGTGTGTGAATGAACTGCACGCCTCAGAGAGTGGCGTTTTATTCACTGGCATCCCTCTCACTAAAGCGTGTTTGTGGCTATGACAAAAATCCCCTGCTGTCTTTAAGGTTTCGTTCTATCACCTCACCTCCCCTCAGGAGCGTGGAGGAGGTGAGAGGGAGAAAGCCTCATCTGTCATCACAGTTTAGATCACTGTTCTGCCTCCACACCCCTTACCCTCCACCCAAACCTCCAGCAGCATATTATGCAACATCTAAAAGTAAAACACGGTCACGGAAATAACCACAGAGGAATCATAGCTAGATAAACAGCAGGGTAAGCAAAGGAAAGTGAGATCCTCTTCCTCCACTCTCTCTTTCTGCCCGCGCCCATTGCAGTGTGTGATTCAGCAGGAGGTCAGACTAGTGGAAAGAGAGCGCCCCGCAGCATCCAGTGCATACAAATGCCTTTGGACACACATTAACACTCAAACAGGCAACATGCACAAACACAACATTGACACATACACGTCAGCCACTGACAGCTGCAGAGATCAGAACAGTTGCAGCCAAACAGACATGGTCCGGTGCTTGTGTGTGTGTGTGTGATCAGAAAGGTTAATTGCTGCGAAGGCTAATTCTCAAACACGGTTCGGATCAAAATTCCCTCAAAGAGTCATCCTCTTGAGTAACAAACCTTATTCTGATCCCTCGCTGTCATGCATTATTAATAAGACTGCAGGGTTAAAAAAAAAAAAAAAAGGACACGTTGCTTCTGCATTGCACAGGGGATTAGCAATACCAATTACTGCCAAGGAGAAGAGAGGCCCATGTGCCTTAAAAAAAAAAAAACAGTAACCTAAAACATATTACGTTGAAGTCAATAGTGCTTTGATAGAAAACGTATTAGATTTGCATGAGAAGATGAATTTTTGAATGCTCAATTAGTCACGAAAAATGAACCAAAACCTGAGAGGCTGCAGTTCTATAGCTGGTGCACAGGTTTGAGCTAAAGGCCATCAAGGGAATGCTCCTGTGTTGATGCTTAGCACTTTGCTGCCATCTAATATCTGTTTTATTGGAAAAGAACAGCAACACTGTTAGACATTACAAACTGTGAATACTGTAAATATAGTTCTCTTCCAAAAAAAATTATTGAAACTTTAAACCACAATTTATGATATTAAGACTTTGATATAATGGGGGAGTACGCTTGAAAAGTCATGGAAAATATTTGCTCCTATTTCCTGCCATTTTGAAGGAGTATGACCAGCACATTGTTCAAATATCCAAGTAATCATTCATTATAAAACGAAATGTCATTTGCGGTGAGGTTTTTGTCAGAACACAAAAAAGCAGTTCAACTTCATGACATCATCTTGGACTCAGGACAGAACTTTTCACACTTTTCTGACATTTGTAGATTAAAGGAATAATTGATTTCATTGAAAACGTCTGCTAAAGATAAATCTGTAATTAGCTGCAGCCCTTAAAAGAGTCTTGGACTGTTGACTGCTTGGAACAATTAATTGGAAAACATCAAACATGGCTGTGGGAATATGCAGAATCATGTTTTCACATTTCTCATTTTTATAGAGCAATCAATAAGAACTTTTAAACAGATAATGAGTGTATGTGTAGTTTCACCCCTCAAATAGCCAAATAACTGCATGAAGTGACCACTATCATCACAAACACAGCAGCTCATCTCTACATGAGTATTTAGTATTATAATGTGACACTGTAAACATCAGCTAATTGCTAATTACCCTGGTTATTTGAATTCTGATGTTGTTGAGTCAACTTAGTTATTTTCTATTTCTCAGAATGTCAACAGAAACTGCTTGTCAGTCCCAAATGGCCAAAACATCATCAATTTCATTTGGACTGAGTCAATTTCAACAGTATGCCAGCGTTAAGGAACATTTCCTCCCATCAGGAACAATTTAACACTCATGATTCCTTTAAGTACCTGCCCCAGAGCTCTTTCACAGTCCACCCAGAATTCATTTTCACCAGAAAGCCGACATTTCTTAACAAGAAGAACCGCGGCGCTCAGCTGTATGTTTCCCTTCAACTGCCACGCATGTGCATGGTCATGTCATTACATGTTAATGGGCTTCCCTCTGATGCTACAGCAGCAGCAGAGAGACGGAGGCTGTGATGGGGAGAACAGGGAACCATTTGATGTTTGCCAGTTGAAAGAATAAGCCTTCCTTTGGGTTGTGCTTTCCACTGAGGCACGCTGGGATTGAAAGAGCGCTTGCCCAGGGCTAAAGGGGATTTTTGGTGGGCGTCACACATCCAATTACCTCGGTAGCATCACAGAAATCCAGGGGGGGATGCACACAAAAAGAAAGATGCACATTCACTTGGGCACCCACACACACACACACAGCAATATGTAAGACGCCCACTGCAGGAGACTCTCACCGCATAGGGGGCACAGCCAAATATCACTTCTCCACTGGGTTGGCTGCTGCGGAATTCATGAATATTATCAGCATGTACTGATGTGAGGCTTTGGATATAAATATGGATAGCAAGATGGAATCACCAGCCAGGTTCCACCTCTTTAGAGAGTGTTATTAATACATTCAGAGCAGCTATTACTGGATTTGCATGGACCCCTCTGATGAGCCAAGAGGACCTGCAGATCAACTAATATGTCGAAGTTTATTGGTGCATTTCAAAGCTGTTTAGACGTCTTCTGTTCAATGGAAAGCTGTAAATTCTGGCTCCTTAAAACCCCCTAACCCAACAAACTTTAATAACTGCACGGTCCCACATCAGCACACTGAATACTTAGCAAAGTCAAACCTGGAATTAATGCATCTGCACCTCTTATTTCCCACTTCTACCTACACAGGTTAATGACTTTAATATTTTTCTTTTTCTTTGAAACGGGGCCTGAAGACCACTGGGAAATCATACTGCACCAGATGTTACGATCAAATTGATTTTTTTTTTGGGGATAGTTATAATTACACAAGATTAATCTTTTTTCAATCATCTGAACCTGATAAAGCTTTAACAGCGCTTTGCAGCTTTATATAGTAATAATCATAATAATAATAAAAAATAGTAATAATACTTTTCAGAGCACTTTACAAAACACGAGCAGAGAAATTAAGATATATACAATTACATGGGGGATAAATGCACAAACTACAAAATATTAAAGTTATTAAAAGGGATTTAAAAGAAGAGAAGTAGTTTGTCTATGTTGAAATGTGAATTCCAGAGTGTGTGCACTTTTATAGCTAAAGTTTCATTGCTCTTAGCTTCAAGGTGAGCTTTGGGAGTGACCAGCAAGGCTCCGTCCGTGAAGCACACCAGGTCAATAAATCTGACAGGTATTTGAGCGCAATGACATTTAAGGCCTTAAAAGTGAGCAATTAAATTTCCAAATCCATAAAGCTTTAGGGGAAAATGTACAAAACAACCATTGTTTTGTTTAATGCTGATGGAGGGGTCAACGGAAAGATCCAACAAGCTCATTCCTAAAGATTAGTATTATTGAAAGATCTTAACCGTTCAGATATGACGACACTCTGCAAGGCATTACCACAACCAAAGCAAAAATAACACTACATGCAAAGGAAAAGGCGATGTAAGGACACGGGGGGACATGAATTGGAGGGAAATGGTGAGAAGTAGAAATGATGAAAAAGGGCGGGAGGTCATCTCAAGCTGTGAATGTGGCATTTGAGGAGGCCCCCCTCGGGCTTCAGTCATCTTCAGATGAAACACATCTAACTGACATGAAAGACAAGGGAAAAGGACCACCAAGTGTGTCTCTCGCTGTGTTCACATTTAAAGGCATGTGATTTTTTTTCTTTTTTTTTTGCGGGGACCACGGAATAAGTGATTTATCGTGTAGTCGGGATAACACACCCCTCTCACTCCAGCAGAAATGGTCCGGACACGTGCACTAATGCCACACATCACAGGGTGTGAAGGTATCTTGATGAGCTGGAAAAGTATTTTCTACAAGAACCGATGCTGCGTGTAATACAGTTCCAACATGCAACAGCAGGTTTGAATTAACCTGTCATGAGACTTGGGTTAATATGAAGACACTCCCCTGATATTAACCATGATGATAATATGCCATGTGAACAGCATGTTCTTATCATCTCAACCTAAAGAAGGCAAAACTAACTAGGCCCGTGGTGTATTCTGACCTTAGTTGCACTATGTAGACATGGATTAAATGGTCTGTTGGGGTTTTCCCAGCATTTTGGGCTGCATGCTGTCTTTAGGGCTCGACAACACATGCCCTGTGCGCACATTGGCTGCTACTCTGAAGAAGTCACATTTCTGAGGTTACAGACAGACCTTCGCTTACGGCGATATGTTGAAAAAAGATCGTCGGATGTATGAAGGCTGCGAGACATGAACAGACTAAGCTCATGGAAAGGAACTCCGGGCTGCAAACGGTTGATGTGAGTGTTCGCTGAGGCCAGGGATTCAAGTGAGAATTTTACTGAAGGCTGTGAGCGTGGGCTGATCGTGGCGAGGGAGATGCTCTCCAGAGCACACCTCGTACACTGCTAATAACTGAAGGCCGAAGCATAAATTAAAAGAGGATGCACCACACTGTGAAGAGACTCAGGCACCGTACCTAGAGTTTTTGTTTTGTTTTATCTGGGTATTGTTCTCCGCAGCTGAAGCGTGGCTCCCACCAACTCCGACACCTGCAGTGTATAAACACAGTTTATCTCCAGGTAATGTGAAATGCAACGCTCTCACTGCTGCAGATGCCCGAGTCCAGACGAGGAGGGAGACGGCGGGCAATCAGAAGTCCACCAGAACGCCAACATCTGCATTCAATCTCGCTCTGAGATTTCTTTCTCCACCGACTGAACTCTCAGTGGAGAAGTGCTTTGCCGACTCCAGATAACTCTGCTTATTTTGCCATGGGAAGCCATTAACTGACAGTGCACGGCTTGAGGTTATCCCCATGGGTGTAACAGCCTCTGGGATATGCTGTGTCTGGCTGAGAGATGAAGCGAGCATGACGCTAAAGAGATTAGCTATTACATTGTGAATTTCTGTTAGAAGAATAAGGTTTTTAGGGACCATTGAGGGATACAGAGAAAGCCAAATAATACAAAAAGGGGCTCAGCAGAGAGTTGGATATCCCTTTAAAGAGGCTGCGAGGTTTAGTGTAACAGCCAGAGTAAAGCGCACGTAATGACTGCATCATGGGTACGGAGGCACTCTGAGGCACGTTCAGCATCCATGATGAGTCCTGCCCTGCTCACATGGGCTGAAGTGTGAACGCGGTGGTAAATTACATTGCCACACTTTGCTTCCCAGCAAAGTGTTGCCCTAGATAAATGAAAAAAATGGGTACACATGCTCCCACACTCGCCCAAACTGCATGTTCATCTGTGTCGAAAATTTCACAGAGCCTCTGCAGAGCTGCAGCACAACTCCACAGCAGCAAGGCACTTTTTGCCAGTAGGGGAATGAGTTGAGAGGAGAGGAGGAGGAGGGGGGAGCAGAGCAAGGATATGTGGTTGCTGCGTTGGTGGGAGGAGTGAGGAGAGGTTGGTACGATGCTACTTTATGTGGGATGTGTCTCTACGCTGTCTGGCTGCCTGACATTGGTTTTAAAGCTCGAGCCTCTTGACAGCGTCATAATCAAGGAATTTACTCTGCCGCTGTTCCTGCTTGTCGGAGCAGCTTAAGCGTTATTTGCTAAAAGAGAAAATAGGCCCCTTCCTGCAGGTGCCTCACAGCAAAAGCAACAGTGCTGATTTTGGCAGAGACACATTCGGCATCTCTACCCCGTGAAACCTCTCCACGCCCCCCCCTCCAACCTCACAGCCATTTCATCTGCTCCGGTGCGCAATTCTAAGGCTGCTCGCGAGGAGCTTTCGTTTTTCTGCAATCACTTCACATTTGTTTCAGCGATTGATTTCCTGGCGTGTGAAGAGGAGAAGGAGCGAGAGTGGGTGGGCAACGAGGGAGGAGCGAGGCGAGGGAGGCGACGGGGGAAGTCAGAGGATGTGCGATGCCAGGCTCACATACTGTCACCATGACAACAGACATCACTTCACAGGAGCTGCACTAAGGACGCCTGTGTGGGCTGAAGTGACATAGTTGAAGGTTGGCATTAGCCTCTTGTGGGTGTCACAACATACCAATCCTCTCCCTGCTCACTCATATGCCTTATTTCCTCTGCGCCGCCGCAAAGACACGCCCGCTGCTCTCGTCAGGTACATATTGGCACTGCTGGGGGATTTGTACTTTGTGTGTAAACGCAGGTCCTGCCAGTACGGTTTAAAAGTGACGGTTGAGCTGACTGACATGCGTAAAGGAAGACGGGCGGAGTCATTCGTATTCAGCGAGTCCCTTTCATCATGTGCGTCACTTTGAAGCTGCTTAGTATGTTTAATTCTCTGTGATTCCAAGTGATGCCACTCATGGACATGATAAGTTTCAGAAACCCACCACAGAGTCTCCAATATAAAACCTCTGTTGCATTTAAATGCAAAACTGACGCATGACTCATGAGCATCCAGTACACACATTAAGTGATTATAGAGAGTAGAGCTAGCTGAATAGTAATGAACGGTTTTGCCGAATGGTTTAACCGAATGAATCATCGATTTGCATAAGGAGTTTTAACACAGAAGTCGTCATTAACATGTCATCACATCTGATGCAAAGCAGGAAAGAGGACGCATGCATATCAGCCATTTTCTTCTCTTCATGCACAAATTATGAACCTGACTGCAGATATGTCCCCCCACTCTTATCAGCATTCAGCGTGTACGGCTGAATGCCTCGCTCTCTGCATTCTGCCTTGTTTATCGTGTAATGCATGTAAGAGGCATGATGCTGCGATGAAAGCACAAATGCCTCTTGTAGAAAAAAAAAAAAAAACATCAGTTAGGAGGGAGGTGGTAAAACTAAAACCCTGAGCATGGTTGAGCATATCTGCGAGGCAGCCACTCTAAATTACAGATAAACCGGAAATCTGAAGCATGGAGCAGCGCTCTGACTCATGAGAGGATCATGTTTAATGATGTCTATGGGGCTATTGTTTCAATTACCATTCTCATTATTGCACCAGATTCTTTACCTCAGAAGCATGGTGTCATGCCGTACACTGCAGGATTCACACTTGTCAAACAGGTGTTGATGCTATAATGAGCTAGCTGACAAACCATGACAACCCAATCCACCTTTTCCTGTTTTCGACATCCAGCCAGGTTATTGTTTTAGGTCAGGCACAGTATACAAGCCTGGTGTTAGTTAATGCTACTTTAAGCTTCTGACATGCTTTTTTTATTTCTATGTGCAAAGTGCTACCTAGTGCACTCTATTTTCACATTTTTGTCCAATTGGATCCAACTATGATTGATTTCCATCTCAATAGGTCCCACTGTTCTGACCCAGGTTCCAAAATCAGTACTAACATTATATATTCTGGTTCAGTTTGCTTTGCTGTCAACTTTTACTAAAGGTTGGATTTGTGATTTATATTTTCGATGCATTGCAATGCGGAGAACACTGCATCGATGCAGAGACAGCACAAAGCGAGTCATGTATTCCACTAAATCTTTTCTGCTGCATATTTATGACCACTGCAGCTTCAGAATCAGGACAGATGCACATTTAAGCTTTGGATGTCTTCTGCATGTCAGAGCTTTCTGTCAGATGGCCCTCCCTCCTCTCTCCACATGACCTGTGCTCACTTTACACTGGAGAATTTTCAGAATTCAAAAGATTTTATTTTTTTTTCTAAAGACCAGCTCTAAGTGTGAGTCATTAAAAAAGAGCAGGGGAGCAGGATCTCTTGTTGACCAGCAGAGCGATGTGCCTCGATGCTGCTAATGGGGCCCCCTGATACAATCAACGCTAAATATTCAGAGCATTAGTGTGAACTGACTGAATGACACTAACCACTGTTATATTTTTGAATTGGAAAAAAATATTTTGTAAACCTTACACTGACATAACAGTAAAAGTAAAAAATTCTTTGGTGTTGGGGCAGAAAGTTGCAACCCGAGCTGTGCCCTAATCTGCATTCTTGATGAGTCATAGCTGCAACGCTACCATTAACCCTGTGGCTTTTTGAACCGAGAAACTGTGGCTTTAATTTATTGGACTCGGATGATGTGCCTGTCAACACGCGGAAATTAACACTATTACAAGAAATTAAATCACTACAGATAAAAAAAGCTGGCTGCTTCACGCGGTGTATTAGCAGGATCAAGGTTGACAGATCTAGTTCACTTCAGGCCTCCTCCACAGGTTAGAAGCCTGGACTTCATTAAAAGTAGACGATTGCTTTTGACTCTAAATAAAAACCAGGGAGCAAGGTTGGCCTTGACATGTACCAGAACAAGACTTAATGAATGAATGACTACAAGATCATTAGCAGCAGCTTTCTGTCCTCAGCTCAGTACAGAGCAGTAGCTCAGGGTTTGGGGATGTGGGCTTAACAGTTGAAGCAGCGAGCCACGTTACAATAAGCCTCTTTGGTCCGCAGTGGGGATTTGGCCTTGAATGATCCAGAGGTAAATTGTGTTCCTAAACTCATCCAAATCCTCATAGTAGAAGAAGGTAAAGTATTAGAGGTGTTCATGATGTGTGGAAAGTAGCCAAATTATACTTGTGTATAGTTTTGAACACAAATCACCAAGAAAAGAAAATAGAACACTTGGTGAACACTCACACTGAAAACACATTCCATTTATCTCAGCCGTGCATGGCTTCATCTTCGCGTTCACCAATGCATAAGAGAAAGGGAGCAGGATGATTTATTCTCTCTGCAGAGGACCGTTGTTAAAAAATCCCTGCAACTGTACAACCCCGAAGCTCGCGGCTCGTTTTTCCATTCTGCTCGCTGCCAAACTATACACAGCTGCATCTTCCAAAAAAGCCGAGGGGGGGCAGAGAGAGGGCAAATCCGAGAGTGGCATCCTTCCAGCGGAGAGTGCCACCCTGCCACGCGGACACACACATGGGCAACATGACCTCTTGGCATTACAGTTAAGCAGCAAGGCACAGAGATAAAATTAAAGGGACACTTCGCTGATTTTCACACATCGCAGAAGCCAGACGCAGTTTGTGGCTGGCTTGGGAAAGGCTTTTAAGGGGACATCCACGCTACTGCAGCATGCATGTTCCTGAACTCAAGTGCACAACAGCTGTTAGCAAAGACAACAGGATCAGCAACGCTAGTCATTAATTATCTATGTTGTGTTCTACACTGGTGCCCAAGACTGATGTCATCTGACTGATGTCATCTGCTCCAGAAAGAAAAAATGCAAAAACAACCCTGATGATGTCATAGTGATGTCATGACGTTAGACTCTGGATACCTCAGGTCCCCTGGCTTTTCAAACAGGCACTGAACTTTAACATGACTGGAGTCCGGTTCCACAAATACATTTTTTTTAAAAAAACAGCTGTTTACCTGTTTTAAGCAGAACTGTGAAAGGTTATGCAGAGAACACTTAGCAGCGTGCTTCAGACTTAAAGTTCGAACATTGTCCCTGTATGTTCAGTGTCAGTCTCAGAGGACTGGGTCCAAAGAGAACTGACATTCAGTATGATTAAAATGGGGCTATCTAAAGCCCCACCCAGGAGTACATAGTAATCCCCAACGTGCACAACTCCCTACTCCGACGCGTTACTTCTTCCACCGTACCCGTATAGCTGTACATACTCATTTGTCCGTTTGGGTGTTCCCCAGGGGATGAAAGAGGAAGAGACAGAGGCAGGAGAGAGAGGTAGACAGGCAGGGAGATAGGGACCGAGAGTGAGAGGGAGGAGAAGTGATAGAGTTATCCATGGTCTCATTACGGTGGGAAATGTGAGGGTCCCGATCCAAGGGAATGATAAAGGACTCCGTGGAGGAGGCCTCTGAGAACCAACAAAGACGGCTTTAGTTTCACTGGCAGAATGCATTTGCATAGCTTAGAAGCCAAAGCGTCTGAACCGGGGCTCATGAAAAGAAACCCCAGCAATTGCTTGGACTTCAATGCAAACGAGAGGGAGCGAGAGGGAGAACGAGAGTGGGAGAGAGGGAGGAGTGGAGAGGGAGTAAAAGCAGTAGGATCTCTCTCTCTCTCTCTAGTAGCATAACACAAAATGAGATCAGGAACATCTGCACATCCCATGGAGGTTGTCGTCAACTGACTTTGATGCAAAGAGAACATACTGAGGGCGGTACATCAGCAGATAAAGAAACAAGCACAAACGCAGTTCAACGCTATCATAGGAGTCATGTTCAATTGCCGCTCTTTCATATGATTATTTAGTGAGGCAACATCACACGTCCACGTCACTGGAGAATCTTTAGTTGGTTTGTGGGCCCATCAGGGGACATTTCCATCCGCTGTGATGGAGGAGCAGACATGGGAGCATCAAAGCCCTGGAGATGGGCACAGATTGAGATAACAGAAAAGTCTACAGGAGACGAGTGTGTGGTCAATGAAAGACTACGTCGAAGGAAAGAAGGGAAAGAGAGGGAGGGATGGAAGAGAGAAGGCGTGCAGCAGATGTTGCACTTCAGAGGTGCTTCTGCTTTTTCCCCTCTGTGGCCTGGAGTCATGGAGGGATGACTAGCCTTCATCAATCCTCTTTAATGACTGTGGCAGCACCACTTAACGCACTAGTATGTGATTTCTTCATTACCGAGCCATGATTCTTCCATTTACTCTGCAGCGATGACGTATACTGATGTTCACGGATGAAAATAATCATAGAAAATCTCATTTTCGCCAATTCCCCCATTCATCTGCTGTTGGGTTAATTTGGCAATCAGGGAAGCTGACTGATATACAATGTTTTTAGTGCCACAAACAATTTGTCTGTTGGTACTTATTACTGTCATGTTTCCCACTGGGAAACATAAGAAAGCCAGGCTGGAACGCTACCTCAGTAATAACCACTACATGTTACCCTCTTGCAGAGTTCATTTATTCAGTCACGCACCTGTCGCCTTTCACCTGTGGTGCACAATACTCCATTTCACTGAGCCCCACCACCATCCCTTCATGTGTCAAAGCCTTCAGTGGGGAGAATGGGAGGGGACGCAGCATGCATGCTGATTCTTGCCACTATCAATAATGCATTTTGACTTTTGAACTTTGCCATTTTCATTCAGACCACCACTCTGCAGAAAGGCCCCGTGGTTTAAACATGAGGTGCTCCTCACCGTTTACAACAGCGTGATGTAAGCCTGGAGTCCAAAACGTCTACAATGAGCGACAGCCGCCTACGTTTAGCGCTCTTCTGTTTTTGCAAAATAAACAGAAGAGCAAAACACTGACAATTCCATCTGATACTTCCCAGCCTCTCTTCCTCTGCTGCTGCATTGTGCCCCCAAAGCCACTCTATGGCAACTACACGTTGAGATTTATGGGATATGATTGCTCTTAATGAGCCTGCGTCTTCATCTGCACGCACACACTGAAGCACAGTGCCGAGAAATCAGCAGCTTTGATCTGACGTTCACGTGATGAGTTTTGACGGTAAGTGACATACCCCATCTCTGAGTATACGTTTGTCTGGGAGAGACAAAGATAAGGAAGATATGGAATTGAGTAGATGAGATGATTTCTTATGACATGTATGTTGGATGAAAGGCAATGCCCTGCAGCTTAACGCACAACATGGAGGATTTCACCAACTGCAAACACCTCCTATTCTGGCATAATCTTAGGCCACCTAATGAGCACTGAGCTGTTTGAAGATGAGGCTAAATTGATGAGTATATCAGCTCCACATTTAAAGATATACGAAATGTCTCTGAAACAGGTGTGAGAACATGAGACTCGCAGCAAAATGATGCACATATGTGAGCAATCACTCACTCGCTCCCCCCAGAGCAGAGGGAAGGAAAAAATCCTGGTGCATCATTGGTCAGGTGCAGCACCGCGACTGTTCCTGTCCGGCTCACAGCTGCCTTTTATTGCTACATCATGTCAGCACACACACACACACACCATGGCGACAAAAGATCTATGTAGTGCTTGGCAATGACCTCTGAATCACAGCATCCCACATCCCTACTTGATCTCACGTTGGCCCAGCACAATCCCTGCTTTGGTCAGAGCCACTGTCACTGCCGACAGGTCAGGTCTGTGCGCCTCAAGGTTCCCTCCCTGGTCCAATGTTAGTGCACATGAATCATTATTTCCTCACTGTGCCGCTGCTCTCTGCTGCTGCTGCTGCTGCTGGGAGGATGACGATTCATAAGAGACATCTGTGCCACTGGTTGCACAAGCAGACAGGGTAAGAGACGGAAATGTGTGTGTGTGTGTGTGTGTGTGTGTGTGAGGGAGGGAGTGACAGAGACTCAGGCCAACCTAAGACAGAGGTAGACAGATCAACCACATAAACTCACTCATGCCTCTGCCTACTAATCGCTCCAGCAGACAGTGCCAGGCCGGGCCACCCTTTGGAATAACAACTAACACATTACATGCATGCAGGTGACCGGTCTGGGGGGGGGGGGGGGGGGTGACAGGCCCCAAGGGGGGGGGGGGGGGGGGGGGGGGGGGGGGGGGTTGACAGGCTCCAAGACAGCTCTACCAGGTCCCAGTGCAGTAATCTATGAGCGAGCACTACTAAATTTAGCCGGCTCACCGACCATCCTGAGTGATGGATTGGCTGCACACACGATTTGCTGTATAACCTCAGGGTTGCAGAAAACATTCGGAGCCCCTCACTCAAACGTGACTCTCAGACCCTGGTTTGTCACCCTCACATGAGCTGATGCTGCGTGATTTTTTTTTTTTCCTGCCCAGTTTTATCTTAGGACCTTGTGGATCTATAGGGGGATGAGGGGAGATTTATGTGCACCACTGTTTTTACAAGGTCATGATCACATTTTGGTTTCAGGAGAGGCACACACTCACCATACACTCCTTGGCATCGGATGCCCTCCACGATCAGCGCCAGCAGCCCCAAAACACAGATAATTAGATCCATCCTGTTTGTTTTTTTTGGGGGGGTGGGGGGTTGGGGGTGGGGGGTTCACGTTAATCTCTGCATATCCAGCTCTCAATGGCAAGAAGTCCTCTCCGGGGAGGTGCAGCCTAACTGAGGTGCATAGACGCGGCTCTGCTCTGGTCCTCGCGTCGACTCACTCTGGCTGGGGAGGTATTTAAAGACTCAGGTGGGGATGGTTCGGATGCCCGCTGCCAAAAAAAGCGCAGCGCTGGCGGCTCAGAGGCGCCGCGGAGGATGCGGGGAGCGCGCCGGCCTTATCTCAAACAGCGACCTCTCTTCGCCTCCAGGTGGATGCCCTCCTCCTCCTCCTCCTCCTCCTCCTCCTTCTCGCAGCAGGAGGGTGGAACAGTGTGTGTCTCGTCTTTAGTGAACCCCCCCGGGGCGGATAGCGCAGGGCGCGCAGAGACGCTGCTGACAACGGGCTGAGGGAGGCTCGGTACCCACGGACATTGCTTCTCTATTCCAGCTGTGGCCGCGGCTCGCTCCGCGGATGCTGCTGCACTGGCTGCACGCTGTCAGACGAAGCCATCCCCCGCAGCCTCGCTCAGAATTCTCCCCGTTCCCGGTGTCGCCCCGGCGGATAAAGTCGTCAGGCTGCCGTTGGCGGTTCCTGCCGCGGTGGAGGAGCGTGCGTTCACACAGTCACATCACGACTGCACCGCCGACGCCGCGCGCTCAACTCATCGCGCCCGGTGGCAACGACGAGGGGAGGGTTCAGTCCGGCGAGCAGCAGCAGCAGCGGCGGCGCACGGCTTCTCCTCCAAGCTCCTCGGAGGTGTTCGTCTCTGCGTTACGAGACCACTTTCTGTTTTCTGTTTTTTTTTTTTTTTTTTTCCCACCCCCTCTCTGCTGGATTCGCGCGACGGTGGGAGCCGGATGTTTCCCCGCCGCGGATGCAGTTAAGCATCGGTCACGTTGCGCAATACGTGCTGACGGAGCCCGAGTGGCACCGCAAACGGTCTGTGGCTACGTCAAGAGGTGCGTGGCTCCCAGGCGCTCATCTGTATGGGAGAGGCTTCGCTCGGCGTCAGGAAAGGAGGCATGAGAGAGAGAGAGAGAGAGAGAGAGAGAGAGAGGCGCAGCTGCTGGAGGATGCTGGGAGAGAGAGAGAGAGAGAGACCATTGGAATCCAGCAGCTCCAGCTTTGAAAGACCTCTGTAATCAACGGTCTGCACTGCTGAGAGTCCGGAGATTGTCCGGAGTTCAGAGGAATCTTGGGACATAATTCAAACGCCGTCCATGATGCAGCAAACCCTGCAGTTTTAATGAAGTGTGACCAAGTCAGCATTGCTGGTCAATTGAGAATCTGCACTCTAAAATAATATCAGGAAGGGGAGAGGAAGCCATAGAGACAAGAACAGGCTGAATCCATCAAGATATTTGGGATTTGAACCAGCAGCATTAGCTAACCACGGCACCACCACATTGCCTTCGCTTAGACTAGAAAGCACTTTATAAATACAGACCATTGACCAATTTTCCAACCGCGCCATTCGACCTCCAACATGTGTAAGCCCTTGAGACAGGAAGGATGAGATGCTGTTCATCATTTAGCATTCATCTGCTCCATCTAATTGCCCTGGCTTGAAACTGTGATCTGTCTGTGTGAGTCCGAGTGCACACTGCTGCCGCCGCCACAGGCCTTCATATTTTTTGTAAACTCTTTTTTGCAGTACATATCTTTAAGAGTTTAAAGAGTCACAGATAAGTGATTCCAAAACTGAGTCCCAGTAGGCCCTCGGGGTCCTGCAGGCAGTTCTAGGGGGGGCTCCAACTAAACATATCTAAAAATATCCATTTCATTATATCTGCTTTTACAGAGTAGCAGTGTAAGAACCTGCAGTGAGGAAATATCCTGACCAGATGTCCTCCAAGAACTACACTGACTCATGGTCTTATGAAGTTTTTCATTGTGAATACACTGAATTTTATTTCCTGTTGGGTTAGAATATCAATAGCTAGCCAAGCTTAAGAAAAAAATAAACAGATGGATTCCAGTGGTTTCCTAGCAACACAATTCAAATATAATGGTCTTAGTTAGCACAGCTGAAGGGGAGGAGCTCTACTTTTGGAACAAGTGGGGATGAATGTCAGTCTGATCCATTATCAAACAACCAACAAAGGCATGTGGCTATGAATCTGCACTCCATTCCGGTTCAGAGTGATTTATGGCGATTAATAATCATATTTCAATGCCTTTTTTTTCCGCCCCTGTTGCCAGCTGCCGTCATTTGGAAGTTACACTGAAGCCAGATTGCTCACCAGATTTCAGCATCACATCATCCCATCAAAAATGGCGACATTACTTAAACAGTAAATGTTTCCTGCAAAGCAATGTATTCCATCTGAGGCACAGGCTGTGCTTAAAGGGCTCCTCTTGCCGGCAGCTGGGTATCAGCTTGTGACTCAGTGAGCAGCAGAGGGTGATCTGGCGCCCTCTACAGGGCTAAATTAAATGAAGCCATTATCATACATCCATTGGAGTTATGTCAAATTTGTAATCGGGCTATTATTCTGATTGCCCGTAATCACCGCTTGAAAAATAGAAATACAGATGACATCATGACTATTTCATCCGCCTCATTACATTTCCATCATCGTTATTTAGACAAACTGTCAATATGTGATCTGTAGATGAGTACGTCCTGGTGAAATGGACGAGTAAAATGAATTTAGTATTTAATATTGGCCATAATAAATTAGTTTTTGGATCTAAATGATTAATCTTGTCCATCCATTTCATACCGTCATTAGTGTGGCGTCCTTGGAGCAGAAGAGATCGCAACTGTAATTATTTTAAAACTCTCTAACACACAATTTTTTACAAAAAAACTGGGCTTGTTCTATGAGGAATGGAGAGTGCCGCATTCTGTCCTCTCCTTAATTCAGTTCCGTTAACTACCTCTCGCTCTCTAGCTTTATCTCTTCCCTCCCAGTCTGCGAGAGGAAGACGTGCATCTGTTTGTGCAGGTGGTAGAAAAACGGTGCTTTCACTCTGAGATGACCAAATACAAACTTCCATTAAATAACTCATTTAATATTGAGTGTTGACTTGAATATGAGCCCGTCCCAGCTGGAGCACAGACCGAATATAAAACTTGGACCAAATGACCAAGATGGAAGTGTTTTCATTGGGTGCATGGTAGCTTTAAACCTAAAGAGGTGGTGACGTGTTGGAGCGTGTGAGGAAATCAGAGTACATGGGTGCAAAATGAACATGTGCACGTATGGTTCAATTCTGTGATTTTGGATGCTTACGCCACACCACCACCACCACTCACCTGTTTACCTGTTTTCTGCCATCTAACCTGCTCTTTCACATATTTCTCTTTGAGCCATGTGCCTTAGCTTTCTAGCATTCTGTTCTTAGCTCGCCTGTTTTGATCCGGATCATGTTTTGGACCTTGTCAGTGTTTTTTTTTTTTTTTTTTTTTTTTTTCTTTTTTGGGGGTGTGGATTTTACCTCAGCCTGACCCTCTGTACTTTGTCTGCTAGGATTTTGTTTGGATTTTCTTTTTTTGCAGTAAAGACTCACTTACTTTACATCAGCCTCCTGAGTTGTGCTCTTGGGCTCTTTCTCTAAAAATCATGACAGCTGGGTGAGGCAGCATCCTTTTTTATTTTAATTGCCAACCTCCTACAAGTGCAATATTGATAACTCTCAAGAAAATGAATCATTACGGACATATATATCTACACATATATCCATATATAGATGGATGGACAGGCAGATAGATATTAAATGTCATCTAAAAGTTAGTCTATCAGATTAGTCTTGTTCTACATTATTATTGCATGTGGCATTCACACAGTTCTGCAGCCTGAGGTAGACTGAACCCAGTGGCCTGTTCTCCAAAGCATGTCTTGCTAAGCTGTCGTACAATGGAAGGTTATAAACTAGATAAGTAAACCCTTGACTACCAGAGCATGTACCCATAAAAGGAGCAATAGTGTGCAGCATAATCACAAACATGGACGTAGCCACACTCAGCAGAGCCGAACATTTGATCTACAGTGGGGCCGCTGTTAAACAAGAAGTTTTACATATATCCCTGGCTTTAAGCAACACTTGCAGCTGCCAAATGCAGGGAATAAAGCTTGCGAATGCTGGCGGTGTGAATCCGTACGTCAATTAGATCACCGCCCCATAATTACAGCATAAATAAATTTGTGTATTCCACTAAATGAATGTGTTCTTAGATGTATTATTGCGTGGACGGCAATTTTAGCCTTATTCTTTTTCGCTGAAACCCTGGTGGCGGTGGTTGAGTGAGTGAGCAAACATATAGTATGTACAGAAACATCATTCAAAGTGGTGAGTGGGCTTGCTTTCACGTCATATAAAAGACAACCAGCACAAGGCTTTAGTGTTTCCATCAGTCACTGTTGTCGCAGGATGTTGGTGTATAAAAGCACAATGAAACGGCTTGATACTCTACTACAGAAAATAGGGAGGGAATAGAGCAAAGAAGACAGGAATAATGAGGGCGGCTCATCGAAGCCAAAGGACACTCAACCCTCCTAAAAAGACCCTCTCATAATCTGCACACCAAGCTCCAGAGGGCCTGATCCCAGAAGAGCTGCTTGGTCAGTGGGTGGTTTTCTATGCATTTGTTAGTTAGTTAGCTGCTTTGATGACAATTCTAAAAGGCCAGCCTTGTATCGACAAGTCAATTTGGATAAGTAGATAGCTCATCAGGGAGAAGGCATTTAACCAAACTAAGCATTCAGATCAACTGCTCCTGTAGTTAGAAAGGCGGACAACTGTATTCTCATCGCTGCTTTTTTGGAGACTCCTCTCTCCAAGGGACTGAGCAGCTGACTGTCGTCCGCGGCCAAGGTCAAAGGATTCCCTCCCCAGACACCACAGATATGAGATTGTATGAGCAGGAAATACTGTCTCCAGAATTAGAAAATTCAATCGGTACTAGGAGATCCATAGATTTCAGCGTTTAAAGTGCAGACTTCAGTTGTTGGTTTTCCTTGGCCAATCTTCAAAAAACATCCCAGCATAAGACACTGAAGGGCTTCTGAACACATCCTTCACTAATGAGCTGATCACTGACCAGCAGATTTTCCACAATAATGACCACATATTTACATTTTAACTGAACACAGTTGGTAATATTTTGTGTCTCCACTTCTGGATCACCCCTCTCCAACATGGACGGGAGAAGGAGAGCGCTAAGACTTAAACTCTCCATCTGTCTACTGTGAGTGTGCTCTGAGCCTTTTCCTTCCCTTACGCAATTTGACGTAGCCTTTCACTTTCGAGATGTCTGATGCTACGGTGGTGAGCTGACATTAGAAGGAATGCAGTTATGAAGCCCACTGTGAGCACGTAGCATCACGATGGGTTTTCATAAATATACAGCAGTATACCCTGAGGACTATTGTAGTTGAAGCCAAACGACATTTCACAAAGTGTTTTCAGTCATAAAATGGATGAGGTGTTGGATGTGGTATGAAACAAGACAATTTGGCATTTGGGGAAGCCTCTCTGGGCTTTGCATTCCTCTTCAAAGGCCTAGGTGACGTCACAGAGGTGAGTGTGTATGTGTGTTTGGCTAAATGAGTGTGAGAGAAAGAGCATGGTAGGGTTATGGCTTTGGTACTCTGGCAGTATTGGCTCTGGGTGGCATCACACATGAGCAGATCTCAAATGGAAGAGTGTGTATTTTTCCATCTCACTGCCTTAAAAGTCATCTAACAGCCTGTGACCACCTGTGGAAACTATTTCTTAAACTGCTATAGCCCGGCGCCCATCTAGCAATGCTCACTTACGTCCGGTTGCTTCACTGAAATTGTCAGCATCGCTCGGCGAATGTGTCATTTGAAGTGAATTATTACTTTAAACTTTTGTCTGGCAAACAAGAGACCGTCGTTCAGCGCACCCTGAGGGAATAGACAGACAGATATGACATGGGCTTGAGCGTCGTCTGGATTCAAAAGGCTTCCAACAAGCTGCAAGTAGCAGCTCGTCTGAACAACCTGAAGCGTTATTAAGCACGCCATTGAAAAAGGCAACATCCAGAGCACAAGCACCCATGGGAATACGGGATGTACATTTTTGGTCGTCAGTCAATATTTGCACTTGCACTACTTTCCTGTCAGCCCACAACATAATATTCATTACATCACATCCACAGGACACAACCCTGCATCGCTCCGAGTTTCTATGTAGTTCCAATTAGAAAATAGGTCACCTCCATGCTGGCAGGAGGATTTTGGAGGGGGCGAAATGTATAAAATGGGCAGATGATTTAGTTTCTCCATGTTATGATTTGTTCCCATCGAGGCAACGCCTTGCATGAAGCTCATCTGAGTCCCTCTGGAGGGAAAGCGACAGCGTGTAAAGACACATCCAACAAGAGCCGCCACGACTCGTGACTTATTGAAGATGTAAAAGGGCTCTCAGTGTTTCCTGAAATCACGCGAGACCCCGCTATTAAAGTGACACATAAGCCCCAGCCTTGATTTGTACTTCGCCATCTACAAAGTAAAACCCAAAATAGTTCCACACGCAGTTTTTCAGATGCTCTGGAGGCATGACGGTCCTCCAGTTTTAAAGCAAAACAACATAACGTTGCTAATTTACTTTAAAGGTCTAGAGGGTACGCGACGCTCTAAGTCGTGTGGAAAGTGATCTCTCTCGACTGGATCAGAGGACAAACTTCTTAGGATGGCATGACGCGCCACTAGACAGAATGTTCTGAATTCAACTGGGTCATTACAGGTCAAATACAAACGTTCCTCCCAACGTCTGAAGGAATGTACGAATTTCAAATGCAAAGTGACAGCCCTAAAAGATGCCGTCTGCATTTGGATAAGAACTTGATGGGTTGATGCACACGCTGCGTTGATCTCCTAAGCAGGAAACAAGCTCTTTTATGTATGGGATATCGACTGCATCTGTTCTTAATACTCTTTCATGCCCTTCCAGATGAAAAGAGCTGACTCTGTTTAGATTCAGAGTTTTATTTTTCTGTTGAGGAAAGACTCATCCTCGGCACAGCCCCTTTGAACTCGGTTTAGTCTATGGGATCTCAAGCTGAGAGGCAGCCTGAGCCCAACTATAAAAACAAAAGGCAGTTCCGACAGGCATGTGTGTTTTTATTCTACAAATGTTCCCTCAGACACCCCCCGATTTCCCTGGGTAGTGGCACTCTGACACACTCAGTATTCACGGCGGCAGGAAGCCTGTCGGCACTATTTACACACATAACTGGGGTGAAAAGAGATAGATTTCACAATGAGGTGCAGCGGTTCATGGCAGTTGGTATAAAGATGCCGTCAGAATGCAGAAAGCTTGGGCCTTTGTCATGGTCCCCAGTGAGATATCAGGGCCGCTCTCAGAGGTTGACTCATCAATGAATTCAGTGAAGTGGTGCAATGTTAGTTTGGCATTTGGAGCCTGATTCAATTCGCCAAAAACTGCGTGATAAGTGCGAAGCTCAGCTTAAACGAGTTTGTAAATCACAACATATTTTCATTTGCTCATAAGAGGACAATGGACTTTTTATGACACCCTTAAAAAGGACTGATTAAAATCCCCACCAATCACTTTATTCATCTGTCTATACTGTGATTAAGAAAACCTTTTATGTCTCCCTTACCGCAGCTATCTATTTTAGCACAGGAGAACTTCCTATTGGCCTATTGATCAGCTGCGCTCCCAAGTGATTCGGCCCAACTCAGCAGATTGATTCTGTCTTGGCTGTTTTGGTGAGACAGCACAGAGTTAGCATGGCATGCTAGATAAACTGTATGGACCTACTATACAAATTAAATGACCCACTACCAGACATGCAACTCAGATTTACTCATGTTCAAATTAAAGAAGCAATAATGAGTCTGACGATGATCAAAACACTAGAGACTTCATTTCTATATCACGGCAGCTATGTATCATTCAAATCCAGCCTGTTGTAATTTTAATGAACATTTTGCCCTCCTCCTATTGAGCCGTTATGAGCAATACATTAACTAAATTGTTGGATAAAAGGGCGATGAAATGGTTGAGCTTTAAGGTTTAGAGTATTTTTTCAACAGATATGAGAATGAGGCAGTTTATTTAATACGATGCAAATACTACACAATTGAAAAAGGATTGATGCATATTTGGGGTATATAATTTCAAATATTGAAAAATATTTGAAATGGCTCCAGGGAATTCTCCATTGCTTAGCTGGAGGATTATTATTATTAAAATAAAGGACAACCTGGTGAACATCCCTTGATTTGATGTTATTGCACTCAACCAAATCGCCTTTAGACACTAGCAGATGTCAGTGACCACCAAGGAAATGGATAAGGGACAGAGCTCAAGCCAATAGATCAATAATAATGGCAACAAAGATCACTTGAGACCTTCCACTGTTGTCTCTCATAAACCTCAGAAAATGTCATTATATTGTCATTAATTCAGTGATGCTCCAGAGGTAAACACAAACATGTACAGAAACTAATTATGTACGGAGCATAGGTGTAAATATTGTATACCAACAATAAGTATCTAGTACTATCAGTACCTGAGCAGGGTTGTTCCCAGAATGGCAGCAGTAAAGCACAGCTGCGTGTGTTTTCAGCACAGTCCTTATCACAAATACCATGATCTAAGCGAGTACAATCAGGTTTCCAATTTAAAATCCCTTCAAATGCATAGTAAATGTGATTCACAGCTTAGTATGCAGCACAACTTGGCTCGGCGTCTGAGAATGTAATTATCTCTCTGTGAAGAAGGTAAAGTGAAGCCCATGTTAGCCTTCGTGTCCTTGGCTGTACTGGGGCAGGGGAAGAAATCTCCAGAACAGATCTCATTCTGGGTACATTCATTACACCGCACGCTGCACTCGACAGACAGTAAATTACATTACTAACTCCACTTGAAATCACAGCTAAAGAGTGACACAGAGGAAATCCTCATTCAAAAGTTAACTTTGGTTGTTGGGTCAGCACTAAATTACGCACTAACCGAACCCCTGCCAGAAATGCTGTCGCTCATCGCGTGTACATGCGAGCATAACACATTCGTATAATTGGGTGTTTCCACATGAAGCATGCCATTACAGCGTTATTATTGTCTTTGTCTGCCACTGATCCTACGTGTGATTTTGCATAAAAACCTGATAGTGGAACACAGCTCGTTGTGAAACCACAGCAGGGCCAGGGGCAATAGCAGAAAGCAATGAAGTATGGGTAAAGTGGTGTGTGTGAATGAAATACAAATGTCACTCCATTCAGCAGGACAGTGCACCACAGATACACACTGAAATGAAAAAGGGCCACAATCACTTTAAGCTGAGTTGCGAGCAAACAAATTAATTATTTATGAACAATGAATATTGCATATTGCTCTCAAAATTGTTGTTGCCTCTCCTTCATAAGCCAGCAGATTTGATTTACATGGCTGGATATTCACTTCCATGGAAGCTGAATTCTAATCACTTTTTCCTGCGTTGGCTCCATGCAGCTGAGACAAAAAAACCCCAAAACATCCAGTTGATTTTTGTGACCCAAAGTGATAAAAAATTAATCCTGTATTTATGTTTTAATATATGCAAGATTGTGTGCATTTTATTTCTTTCTTGACATGAAAGATCAACGCAGGCCCTTCATAAGACACTGAAAGAAAAAAGTTTTTACCTTGAACTCAGTCAAGCTTATGTTTCTATCATCTGTGGCCAGTAAACAATGTTGTGCCCCTTATTTTCACCCAACATTGCCTTCTGATGTGGCCACTTTAAAAAGCAATCGGGTGGTCAAACAAAGCTTGAAACAGCCAATGTGTAACCATTGGCTTTTCTATTTTGCACTGTGGTTCAGATGTAGGGTAATAATGACTCTGCCATCTGCTCACCTGCTTCTCCTTTAAATTGTCTTCTGGTTTAAAATAAAAGTGTTTTTTTTCCAGAGCGCCCATTGCTGTTTATTACTGGGGCGCGTTCACTGCGGCTCCGAGCAGCCAGCTCGATTTTGAAAATATGAAGTTTTGAGAAGCTGATTTCATTTTCTGTCCCTCCTCAGGGTCACGGGGGGCAGCAGCAGTCTATCCCAGTGTGCATAACCATGATGCTCCTTGATCGCGTAGACTCCAGGGAAATCACAATCACTGATCTAGTGGGGTATGAGAAATCATTCTGAAACCATAATTAGAAGCAAAGCCACAAGCTTACAAATTCCTATCATCAAAATGTTTTCCGTTATCCTGTAGACGGAAATAAGCACACATGCTTGATAAAGTTGCTGTTTTTTAAAATTCCAATGATGACTTGGTAAAACTATAATGTTTGTGCATTCAAGTCTGAAAAACCAAGCCACAGCAGAACCACAAAACACAATAATAATAGAATAATAGAAATATTGGCCACATATGAAAGTATCCCAATCAGTTCATTATTTTCTCCGTATTCATCTAGCTCAGTCGCTCTGAGCTCAGAACTAGTCATTTTCAAGTGATTGCTCTGACCACTTGATGATTTCAGTCAGTAAGTATTAACTACCTACACGGTTAATATGTTATCATTGGCGTAGGTGCCTCTTTGAAAAATCAACCAAAAAAAGTCTCTTATGATTTCTTGCAGACGGAACGATACATTTGTCAAATGCATTTGAAGGAGTCTAGTCTAAATATGACACGCTTCTGTGATGCAATTCAAATGCAGCCTCTGAAGGATGCAGCCCCCGAATTGGGACACAGACTGATCTTAAACGTGGATGGCATGAGGTAAGGTTTATAACCTATACTGGAACCAGCTGCCAGGGGGGCTATAAGGCACTCTGACATCAACTGAAGCATCATGTCATCCATGTTTATGTACTGCCTATGGTTCTTATCTTTACAATGTCATTATGCAAAGCAGAGGAATATCAAAAAAAAGGTGTAAACTGCTGGATTCGTTTATACCTATCTGAACTAAAAGTCTGATCTGAGGATCAATCAAAATGCATTCACACAAACATATTTTGCCCGTCTGGACTCCACATCAGTCAAAGTTTGCTGCAGGGTGTGAAAGCAGCAGCCAAAACATATCCAGGAAGACGGGGCCTTGGGGAACGATCTCTTTGCTGTGCGTCATGAAATTTTAGAATTGAGCTGCTGCTGACTTCATGGCAGCGGATGGATATGCATTTGGCCTGGCGCTCGTTTTTTTTTTTTTTTAGTTACATGAAGAGCTTTGCTGTCTCTGGAGTTTGACTGTAAAGTGAGTGGCGGGAGAAAACCTTTGTTCATTGCACATGCTGTCATCATAAATGTTGCAACGCTCGGCGGCGTAGTGATGCTGTCTGTCTAAGCCTTGTTTCATCAATTTGAGTTTAAGCAACTTCCAATAAGGAAGAATAATAATATTTTGATACAGATATCAACCTGTTATTAATAATAAATAATAACGGCAAGCATATACCTCGCCTTCTTTTATCCGCGTGTCTGGTGTTGGGGATTCAAGCTCTTTTTTACTCCACCTTCAGTTAAGTGTACTTTTGGGGGAGTGATATGAGCCGACTTTGACGTGCTCTGCCAACATTTAAAATATTCATGACGCTGCGAGCTCCTCAGTAACAGAGAACAAGTTTAAGGAGGTTGTTGAAATCTCATCAAATAGCATCATCTCTTAGACCTCGTCTGAAAAATCTCAATCTTCGCCCAAAGCAACGCTGGGGATGTGAGCTACTCTTAGCACATAGCCGTTAAAAAAAAAGGGAAGTGATATTTAATGCAGAAACAAATTCTGCTCGGTCGGTGTGCATCCCCTGTATTCCCTCTGTATTTCTCATTACTGTGTCAAAGCAACCGACTCCAACTCTACTCCAAGCCCTCCAATAGTAAATCCTCCTTCAGAGCTCATTATAAAATTAGATTTTTTTTTTTTTTAAACTAATTCTCATATGCTCATGGAAACTGCATCCAAAGACAAAGCTATCATTGTAGCGTCTACAAATGTGCCACACAGCACACGGCTGTTACATTTACTGAACTTGTGGGCAGATCAGGGAGGATAGAAGAATAAAATCCCACCCTGTCGCTTCCCCATAAATATGCAGCTAGTTCTTATCACTAACATCACATTTTCAAGCTGTCATTTAATTGCTGGGCAGCCATCCAGTGCTTCAGGCTTATATGTTGTTAATACATGTGAAATGAGAACAGACACGGCTGGCTGCAGAGTGCAGGGGACATAAATGCAAACTAGGTGCGAGTTCATTTTGCAGCCTGTTCTATAAACCTGCTGTGACAATTCAACTACTGATTACTTTGATGGTTTGATACCTTCTGACCGGAGTCATGCTAATCAGACAGAGCTAAATATACACCTCATGAAAATACACAGATATAGCTGCACAATAAATAGCAACGAACAGCAGTGCAGCATGGTGTTATGGTGCCTAACGTGCAATCACTCCCATACTTCTTGATATAAACACGCAGTGCTCGGGCGCAGGCAGATACATATATGAGCTCGTTTGTGGGTGTGTTCTCCAGCATGCGTGAGTTCTCTGGCACACGTGTGTCAGTGGGGTCGGGGGTATTGGGTGTTCTGGGTCCGCGTGTCAACGTGATGAGTATATCTCTGGAGAGCACAGCCAAGCAGAACTGCGGTTTCGGCGAGGGGCCTAATTATGGAGTGACGGAGGGCTCAATGTGCTGCCCTCAGCACTGCTGACCAAACACTTCTAATGGGACATGCAGGTGCCAAAGGAACATGTGAAAACACAAGGAGTGCTGCTTATTAATAAATAATCACACCCCCCCCCTCCCCCACCCTCACCCCCACCCTCTCTCTCACTCTCCCTTCCTCTCCGGCTGATTAAAGGCTGAGCTTCATTAAAGAGCAGAAGTAGCATTACTCTCCCTATTGGAGGCTGGCCGCATCAATAGCTGGATGCTTCAAGGTTTCGCTGATTGTTCAGTTGTTAACATAAATGATTCTCTGAGCAGTGTGGTGCTGGAGACGCTCGGGGATGTGACTGCGTCCCCAGATGAGCGAATGGGTAAAGGAGGGGGTGTGCAATGAATTATACTCACCGCCCGCATACAAATCGGAGAGCCAGCGACAAGCGACGGGGAGGCCGACGACAGATTTAACATCTCAGTGAGCGTGTGAGGATGGCGCAAACTGGCAGCTCCAACCTTTTCTCCCTCCCCCTCCTTCTACGCGCTGTCTTCACTCAACCAGCCTCCCCTGCATGATGACGGTTGTGGTGGAGCTATGGCGGCGGTGGGCCAGCTGGCACCTCACTGGAAGGACAGGTTGGGAGGTTAGCCAGCGTGGGACTGTTAGAGGCCTGTCACGGCTGCGGAGGAGCCGGGGCAACGCTCAGCAGGATGCTTGAACAGGAAACACACAGCAGATTTCTATCAAGGCACAGTGCAAAACAAGAACCTTCAGAGATGGTATGAAAAGATCCCATAACCCTCCCCGATAACACACCTTCATTTATAAGACTAAATCCTTAATCAGGACAGAATGCACATTAAATTAAACATGTGAATTTAGGCAAAAAAGATTTTTAAGATGCCAGCTTTGGGCAACTGTTCCTTCAACCGAACATAATCAATTCATATTTTCCACAACTTTCATTAAAACCACTGCTGCTTCAGTTCCTGGACAGACACACATTAAATATGCAGCTGTCTTTTACTGAGACCGTACTTGGACCGTACTGACGCATACTTTGTGTTTGCCGATTTGCTTCAGAGTTTATACAAGTAAGGTATGAATTGAAACATGAGCACACAGCCCACACAGTTCAACCACTAGACACAATATTAGAGGGATGAGTCAGGACACCAGGGTCAAATTGACCAGAACAATGTTTTTACTTTTACATTATTTCAGAAGAAGCAAAACCCTGTTTTTTTTTCAGGAACATAAATATTCAGCAGGTTTTTTATTAAAGATCAGCTCCAGGTGTGAGTGATAAGAAAAGAGCAGAATCTCTTGTTGACCAGTGGAGTAATGTTCCCTGATGCTGCTGAGGGGAACCCTAAAGTGAAGCTGGGGCTGATTACAATCAGTTGCATGAAGTATTTGACGGTTTGAAATTCTCAACCTGAGGACTGTTTTAGATGAAAAGTCAAAAATTTCAGCGTCTCGCAGTGGAGCAACTCCAGCAGCTCCGCCGTGTCTGTCCCTTTCGTCTGCCATCGCTCACAGATCAACATAAAACGACGGCACAAGATAATGCTTTCATTAAATCTGGGATATTTTGTTTGAGAGCAAGCGCCATCTTTTTTGGAATTTCAATTAAACTCCCATTATGGGAAAATTCAAAAGATCTTTCTATCGTGTTTTATTGTTAATACACTGACACATATCATACACTGTGCTGTCAGTCTGCGTCTGTCTGCCTACCCCCCTGTCTGTCAGCCTGTCTCCCTGCTCATTAACAGGCTTGTGTGTAGTGAGGCTCGGCGGACATTACATGCGCCATCTATCTGCCAGATGTTATTGCTTACACGGTGGCGATTTCATAAGGTGCTGTGACAATTTCATTAACTTGCTGGAAATCAGACTCTTTCGCAGACAAGGAGGAAACGGAGGGGCAAAGGGGGTGTTGGAATTTGAAACGCCACTGCATGAGCAGGATGGGGAGGAATACATCACAGAGGAATTACGGGGCGCAATAGAAACAGCAGAGCTGTTCGCCTCTATTTTAATGAGATATGCTCAGCTCATGTCACCTACAGTCCTGAACTGCAGGTAAATGACACCAAGCAAGGATCACACGCTGAATGTTAACTGACAAGTTGATGCGTTAGCAACGTGTCTGATGCTCTGCCCCTCAAACAGTACGCATTCAAATTGTGTATGATGTCAGTCACATCCCATTTGAAAAACATATTGAGTTCTATCAGTAGCCCTTGGAGTGGAGAAAAAAAGTGTGTGTCTGCAGCAGGAGCTGCACGGTCACACAGTGAATGGAGTTTCACTGAAAGCAGAAGATGATGGGTGATAACCCTCCCTCATCACATTAGTCGCATATCGATCTTGACTCTCTGCTGGGTAAAGGTGAACACGCGAGACATAATCCTGTTAGCAGCTCTTGCTCAAACCGCCCGCCTGTACGGACAGGCATCTTAGCTAAGCGTTTCTTTCTGCTTACATCTAAGGTTTTCCTGGAGGAGCCGCTGTCACTCAGCTTGGATCTAAATTTACAATATGCCGTTTTATTCTGAAGATCACACGCATAAAAATAAGTTGTCTCTTTGTCTTTGTTGGACACTATATCTTGTCCCTCACACACACACTGAACTATGCACACTAGAGATATTAGCCACTGCTTATGCACACATGCATACATAAATGTACATAAAGAGAATTCCCGACAGCAGTGTGTGATTGCTAAAACAGATGAAGAGATAAAGGGGACTCATCAAAACGCACAACGCTTATACTCAGCGGCCACCGATGCATAATTCATTACTGATCAAATCTGACAAGTTGTTATCTTCCTGTTTGGGGTTTGTTGTGGAACAATGCTGCGTCTTTCACGGCTGCACTGTCTCCGACTGTTGCAAGAGTGCGAGTCTAATTTCCATTTTTGCAGTTGGGTAACATTAGCATACATTTCTCTGTGCGGTAGTGTAGGGGCGGGGGGTCCTCATCAGATAGGATTAAAGAAGGGTGTCCACCGGAGCAGAACAGATTTTTGGAAGAGACAGGCACAGAGAGTGAGGTGTGCAGAGGGATGGAAAGGAAGGGACAGGGAAATAGCTGGACCATGAAACATGGGGCTTTGACCTAGCACATGAGTCCTCTACGGTACATCTGAACCGCGTTATTAGATAGCGTCTGAGCCTCTTAGTGAAAGTCATATCTGTTCAGCTTTGATTTTTCTTTACTCTTAACATCGCTACCAGAAAACATCCATTATCCCGCCCAGGGTCACCTCATCACATCGCTTCATAACGGACCTTGAAGCTGAGAGTGCCCAGGAGGCACTGCTCACGTAATTTAACTTCATAGTTGCTCTTAGAACAATGTCGTCCCGCCCTTGTAATGTACATTAGCAAAATTGATGGCTTTTTCGGCTCCAATTTAAAAACCTGGATATACCGTTTTAGTTACACTTAAACAATGAGAATTTATTGCCGGGCGCAGACGCTAGGGAGCAGCCGATCTCACTGAAGCTAGCAGTTATAGCTACCACAACAATGTTCACCCCCACAGAAGTCCAGAACAGAAAAAGTGATTTGGGTGAAGAACTGGGCCCAGACAACGGAACGGATTGAGAAGACATAAAAAGCTGTATCTCCATTTTCTCCATGTCTTCAAATCTTCTAAACCTCTGTCGGGTTAGATGGGGGCACTCGGTGAACAGCCACAGCTCTCTCCTGGGAGTTTGGTCACGCTTGTTGTCCCTCAAACATGTTGTCTTGGCTGTAAGCCATGCTGCGGCCATTGTCTTAAGTTCCTCAGTGCCCCGAACCAAGAGGACATCCATGCACTCTGATCAGCTCTGCTTTCCAATTCCTGCCTCAGAAAAACAAATCCAACAAAATATTCTCACTGTGGATATTCTGAATTTCTGTGCACCTTGAATGCACATACTTCCAAGTAGTGTCCCAGCAGAGTGAAACAGAAAAGGTACCCATGGTTGACTGATGTTCAGAGTCTTTCAGTTTATTTTAATCGTACCAAAAAACAGCAAAAGCTGAGCAGTAGGGGGGATCCAACACTCAAGACCGAACATCCTTGCAAAGACACTGGGTGGTTAAATATTTCTTTCCTCAAGGAGCAAATTCAGAGCATACAAAATGTTCTAATAGTATTTTACCCAGGATTTTGAAAGTTGTAATATTAAAGGACATGATTCTAGTTTTATTTCCCTCAGGTGTTTTATATTGTTGTTTGTGTTAACGAAAGGCAATGCCACGTCTGGGGGAGGGGATGATTTCCCACATTTTTTATAATGGCTAGCTGCTGGAGTGGCACAGCCGGCCGGGAGACCGGGGGGGGGGGCGGGGGGGGTTAAAGAGACAGGGGCTGAAAGGGGGGGGGGGGGGGGGGGGGGGGGGGGGGGGGGGGGGGTTTAAAGAGACAGGTGCTGAAACCAAGTGTTTCCGACAGTGGCTGAAAAGAGGAGCAAGAGCAGATTATATTGTAATACATCCATTTCATATCAAACTGTCCATCTTGAAAGAATTTGAACTGAACTCTCCATTATTGGCTTTGTGATGCAAAAATAAATATTTTTATATTAACTCTGTGGCATCAAACGGACAACAGGCCCTCATTACGCAGCAGACTAGTTGAAGCGATGAATATTGTATTCATGTCAAGTAGTTTTCCTGCCATGAGTCATTGCTGTATTTATGAGGTCAGCTACTACAAGTCCTGAACTGAACGGTGTCATGCGGTTGTACATGATGCTGCACTCAGCCTGCAATGTGCAGCCCGTCAGTGGCTTCGGTCCTGTCTGCCCTAACCTTCATCATCACTCATAAGAGCACATCCATGCTCGCTCTCCCTCGCTCCCTCACTCCCCCTCTCTCCAAGAGCTCACAGACAGCCATCCATGATTAATTCACCAACCCATTCCTCTGCTCCAACTGGATAAGTTGAGCACATTAATTATGGACCTGTGCATGTGTGAGCGAGTGGGTGTTTTTGTTTGACATAACTCGATCGGACAAGGCTATCAGAAAATGTTCATTTTCATATGGGTGTGTGTGGGAGGAAGGGGGGAGCATTAAGAATTTTTATTGAAAAATTATTGGTGGAGCCATAATACCTGCTCTGAAGGATTACTCTGAGCAACTCCATGTCATTACTCTACAGGAAGTATGAATATGGTCTTGATGTTGTGTATGAAAACATAAAGATATAAAGTTCAACAACTAGCGTGGCCAGTTTAGGGATAAGGGACCATATATGTGTCCTAGATAGTCCAACTTTGCTGTGCTTCTTAACATTTACGATCTTTAAAAAAACAAAACATATATACTTACTGAGCACTGCTAGTTAGTTTTTATGCTTATTCAGGGTCATGATTTTTTAACAAGCCAGCATAAGGGCAAGACATCTTTAGAGCTGTGTACGATGAGCTGCTTCTACATTTGATTTTGAAAATCAAAGCTGATCAGAGCTTATTTGCCAGCGAGTTGGGACGTTGAGACTTGTCTACCAGTGTAGACTTAATTTATTAAGGCCAAATCTGAGGTTTTGATCAGTAAATGAAAAAGTTCTTATAACATTTCAGTTAAGTTAGCAGTCCATCATATATAACAACTCATGACAACAATTAAAACACCAAAACCACTTTTACTTTAAAGAACACACACAGTTCTAGTTTTAATTAAAAGTCCTGTTTTTGTGTACCAGCTGTTTTTGTCGCCTTCAAATAAAATGAAAAATACTAAAATATTGAATCAGTTTCAAGTTCTTTGACTCTGATCTGAAATCGCTGGTTTTAATATATTCAATAGACAGAAAAAGTAGTTGGCCAAAGTCACATTGAAGATTTTTTTCAGACAATGCAAAAGGACAAAATCAATGATGAAGTACCCACATTGGCTTTGAGAAAGTTTTTCTTTGGCTTTCATTTACTTCAATCAAATAAAGGTCAAGTTTGCCAGTGACACCTGTGCACACCAGAATGATGGCTGGACTGTGTACCACGCATCTCATCCTCCTATTTCACATGTTTCAGTGTCGATAACTTTTTTTCTAACTTTTGAAATAAAAGGATCCATACTCTGAGTTTCTACTTCTATTCGCACAAAAAAAAAAAACTAGACAATTGAAAATGGTATAATACGCAGTGCGTGGCTATAATCATGTCACTCCCACAAGCAATGATTTTTCCTGTGGCCAAGGACTATCAATCTTTACCAGATGGGATAATCCCATGGAGATTCACCGCATTCACCAGATTGAAAAAGAAAGTCTTTCCTTTGTGGTATCTGCACCTGGGAGCCTTGGCTCTACCTTCTGCCGGGGGCGAGAGTCTGTTCAACTTTTTAAGTCAACTCCGCTCTCGCAAAGGGATCTAAATTAACATTGCTTCGTGCAGTGCGAGGCATATGGATTTGAGCGGGGATTTATGATGAGCACAGCGCACAGTGAAGTTATCAGCATAGGAGCCCCGCACAGGACAGTTTGCATTCAGTTTCCAGTCAGGTGAAAACCTATTTCTTAGGACAGCTCTTCTTTAAAAAAAAAGAAAAAAAAAAAACCAAACATATGGAGCTCTACAAGAAGCGAGGCTTCATCTTAGCAGGCAGTTTAGTGACCACTACTTTTAATGCAGTGACAGCAGCAATATAATGAGTCCTGAAGATTGCTGATTCTCCTTTATGTGCCCCTCACAGGATATCACAAAAACTCAAGCTGCTCATTATCCATGTGCCTGGAAATAAAATTCCAGTGTTGATATGAGTTTAAGGTGTGTCGGACTATAGGCAGAAATATATGTACACGCACACACACGCTCACGCTCACAGACCTAATTCCTCAGCCCACTCTTTTCCATCTTATATATTTCCAGCATGACTGAGCTCACCGCATTCCCCTACAGAGCGCTTCTCCAAACTTGTCGAGTGCTTGAGCAAACACTGTGTACTGGGCCAATTAAAACTCCTCTGGCGTGGGCGAGGGGGGTATGTCAGCACGGGATGGATAGATGGGCCATGACGACCCATTTGGGTAATGACCATCTTTTCTTTTTCCGTTCCTCCATCACCTGGATAACATTATCTACATGAACATGTATTATTTAGTTGTGTAGTTGAATGTATGTTTGTATAAATCTATAAACACACACACATTTTCTACCTCCTCCCCTGTTCTGCAATGGACTCCCCCCTCCTCCTCTTCCTCCCTCTCAATGCTGATTGTCTGTCACTCCCTGCTCCTGGGAGCAGCTAATTGCACCTCTTGCACTCCCCTGCTTCCCCCCCGTGTGATAGGTTGCCGATTGTGGCGGGTTCTCACTTTAAGTGATCAATGGTGAGTTGCTAAACAGCTCCGCACACAGCTGACTGCCGGCATGGCGGCCGTGGTCGATGCGAGGCACTCCGCGCGATCTGTTGTTTATCCATTTCGACAGGGCGTTCGCGCGCCGCGTCCCGCGTGTCATCTTCAGCTCGAGAGTTGCTGTTGGGCCAAAAAGCGCACGTGGCAGCAGCCTTTAAAGACAATGCACTCCCCCGGTGGTAACAAACACATCTAAAATGGAAAAAGACAGAAGCTGACGGTTGAATCGAAGACACGTCAAGCCAGGGTGAAAAAAAAATGAAAGCTGCTCGTGTTGAAAGTTCAAAGTTTTTTGTTCATTCGTATAAAAAGCTGCTGCCCTCTCTCATGTGTCGCTGTCAGGTGTCATCACGTTCCACTTGACAGTACTGCTGCGCACTTCAGAACAAACAGTGAGTCAGCATAAAGGAATAATGACAGAATGTGACAAATTATCAGTCAGAACGTGTCAATCATCCACATCCAGGGGTTGTTTGTTGTGACACAAATAGCAGCAGTAAACTTAGTCACGGGGAGGATGACATTTGCAAAGGTTTGGGTTATGTCCTCAGTTTACAAGGAGCTGTTTTTATTCAACAGTCGCCTCCACCAGATCTCCTCTGAGCTTTAACAAACGGAGGAATAGTCTCTCTCTCTTTCACTCAGATTCAGGCAACTTTTCACTCAAAAACAAAGCGGATTGGTGATAATGATGTCTCGTTATCATTTATTCACCCCCTACATGTGCAGACACATTTGTCTGCAAAACAAACCCTGCCGATGAACGCGTTCAGCAATTACAAAAGCACATTCTATTTGCATCCACGTCTATTTTAGCAAATCGTCTGCTTTCACTTTCAACTGTCGGCACACGGCTGAGGCAGAAAAGATCTTTTTTAGAGTTAAACCCAGCATGTTGCGGAACAGCCATCAAAAATTATCTGTTAATGTGATTACAGAGTAATACCCCAGAGGGCTGAGTGTGGATGGCGAAGAAGGAAGTGAGGAAGAGGAGCTCGAGAAGATGTTTGGCAAAAAGGGTTTGATGAAAAACAAAAACAAATGGGTGGCGAGAGAACAAACGTCTCAGAGTGATTTGTTGACATTTCTGTCTTTAAGAACTGAGCCAAATGAAAAATATCAGACAAGCTCCTCGTCCTTCGCTGCCTCTCTCCTCCTCACCGCTATGCTGCTGTAGAGGCTGACATTATCAATGCCTAATTATGCTTCAAGTTTCTCATCAGTTTCAAATCTAACCAAGTAGAAAATTAATATTTTATAATCATATTTTTTTAGCAATATTCAATTCCATTCATGTCTGCTAATGAGAGAGGCGTACATACACGAGATAGGCTGCTGTACTCTTAATTATCCCCTTCTTGACTTCTCTCCACAAGATCACATCACTGGCCACTTCCTGGGGACTAAAGCATGGAGCTCCATTTGGATTTCAGCTTCAAATTAACTTTGTCATCTGTCCTTGGCCTTTTTTGATGGTATCAACCCTTTGCATCCAATCCCCTTCCCCATTGTACAAAAAAAAAAAAAGAAAAAACAAAGACCATGATGTCAGGGCGACCTGCAGCATCGTTAGCGGATTAATGGCTTTGTGCTATCAAGTCACGTGGACTCCCCCCACTCTCTGCAGACTCGGAGACGTTAATAATTGATCAACCTGTACAGTTAAAGGACAGGAGGACGGTGCCGTGGCATCATTAGGACGTTGGATCTAATCAAGCTGCGGTCGCATGATCCGTGTGTGCTGAATGCAGATCAAGCTCACTGACCAGGCGGCCAAATCACATCTCTGATCGTCCTGTAATGACACTAACCTTAAGGCTGCCGGTTCAAAGAACGCCGAATCTATGAATATATTCAAAATGGCAGCAAGGTACTGTAGCGAAACCATTAACCTAAGCGTGATGCATCAAGCATCAACCCGGCGGAGGGAAGTGTGCGCTCTGTGTAATTCGGCTATTTCAAAACCGCAGGGAATTTTGTTGATTAAAAGGTGGGATGTTCTCAGTGCCCTTTTTATATGAATGATAACACTAATGACATCACCGTAGACAGAAAATAAATGACATGAATTTGGTCCAGAGGTAATAGTTTTCCATCATTTTCTTCCTTGTCGTCTTTCAGTTTTAATGGAGGTCGGCAAATCAGTTTACAGGTGCACTACCACCACCTTCTGGACTGGAGTGTGGAGCAGTAGATTTAAACTTATTTAATGAATGTCAAATTTAAGGGTAAAAACTTGCATCCATAAAAGTCAGTGGACTCTAAAGGGGTACGCTGACTTCTTCCTGCTGCTTATGACTGTGAACGTTTTCAGTGTCTTGTTGATCTTTTGAACAGCTGAAATAACTTCAGTCAAATAATGGGAGCCTCTGCTCAATGAGCAGAACAACAAAATGCATGAAACTGCTCTTTGGGCCCTTGAGAGGGTTTGCAAATGTGCCAGTTACACTTCTTAAAGATACCCTGAATTCTTCCTTCCCTTCTACCTGCGTCATGGCATTACTGATGGATGTCCTTTAACAGAAACATTGACCGATCCATTTAAAACCTCCGGTCGTGGGAACAGGGGGTTTCTTTGACAGGCAATTAGCCAGGATGATATTCCAGGATCGTACACACCCAAAATCGTCTTTGTGTCACAGTTTCACTGAAGGCAGGTGATTCAGGTCAGATGTAATTCCTAGCCACTGGGTCTCCTCCTGTTAATTAGATAATGCTTCACTTCTGCTGGCATCACACACTTGATGAACGCAGTCCTGGGAGATTACTTCTCCAGAGCAGCTGACAGGCTGGATTACGTAGACAAATTAATGGCTCTATAATTTGATTTTCCCGGGATTGCAACGTCTAAGCGACTCCAGCAGAGAGGAACGGTCTGAATCAGCCCTGCAGCACAGTGACATTAGCTAATCACATATGCATGCTAAAGAGACTGCTGGGCCACCGGGAAAAAAAACAAAAGGCGCCACAGAAATGGGAATGATTTTCTCCAGGAAGGAACCTGCGGGGAGAACCAGCTGGACCCTTGGTTTGGAGGAGTGGCTCGTGGTTTAAACTGAATGAGGTCGCACTGAAGGATGTCAGAGGTCGGGGTAAGAGGTAAATCTATTAAGAATGACAGCGGCCCAGTGCACTCTGGGTGGCCTCTTGTTCCCGTCAGAGTGCCTGTTGCGCCTGAGATCGGCTTCCCAACACTTGTCAGGTGCTCCCGTCAATAGCCATCCACTCCATGAGAAGGCCACGTATGTGCACACAATGCAGAGTGCACACAAGAGAGCAAATCCTCAGCTGACGTGACGCTCACTCGCTAACCTGCAGAAAGGAGGCTGCTCACCTCGCCTCAGATACACGGTCCACAGCGCTGATGTATTGATTTTGCAAAATAAAATGCAGCGACTGTTTACAGAGGATTTCAAGCCTGTGGAAACAATGACATTAGAAAAGAAGCAATGCTGCGTTTTGCTGGTTCACAGTTCTAATAAAAGTTGTAATGGCAGCTTTACCACTTGCACAAGTCCCAATGGCATGTAATTAAACTGTCTCATCAGGGAACCCTAGGCCTAATGAGCCTCTCACATTTCAACAAGTAAACTGCTGCTGCGGAACAGTTGTGGGCAACCGCTCCCAATCCATTCTCAGGGGTAATTCTCACCGAATGAAAGTTTTGCAATTTACTTGCAAATAATTTGGCTCCTCCAAAACCCCATTCATTTCTTTGTATGTGCAAGCGTGTATTGTGGTATGACTGACACTCGGGGCTCACAGTGACGGACGCTGAGTGACAGCCAATCAGGTAGGCAGTTCTGCCTGTCCGGGAAGTCCCATCTGTGCCGACAGTGCAGATTCAATCAGCTCCGGCACAGGGGCTGCTGTGCACACCGCCCACGTACCGATCGGAGGCGATTGCATATCAACACCTTAAAGCGGCTGGCCTTGCAAAGTCTTTATGTTCCTTATGGAACGACAACAGCATCTTGTGTACGCGCCGAGCATGGATCAGCTACGTGAAGCTGTAAATTCCAAATGCTGCAAAAAAGGATTTCGAAGTAATTATTATGCAAGCTTCAATTTCTCCGAGCATCTTGCAGCCACCGGCCCACCAGGGGCTGCATGCCAGACCTAATGTAACTCTCCTCTGTTCTTCTTCGGCTCATGTGTATTCATTGTTAATTAAATGCAAATAACTTCTTTTATTGATATTCTTCTTGGATGCACAACACGCATTAAAAAAAAAAAAAAAACATTATCTTTTTTTACTGGAGCCATATTGTGTGGCTCTGTAGAAAGCTGTTTAAATATGCATATTGGATTTGAACTTTAAGAGAGAGCACCTTTTTTAACTTTTCTTCTCAAAACAGACATTATATCCACAAAATAATTCAAGGTCTCACACTGTGAGCATACACCATTGACATCTTTTACGGGCACTTGAAAAAGATGAGCATGTTTAAACCAAGTTCATCTTATCTGTCTGACAATTTCACTGAATAAAAAAAGGCCAGGTGTTATCCTTGAAACCTCTATCAGTCAGCGATCGGCAAACCTCTTCATCCTGGCACACAGTGTGCTCTGGGGAGACCTCTGGTGACATTTTTGCTCTTCTGCGGTTCACATCGCTGAATTGTGGCCATTTGATCTCCGCAAACTCCCCGAGGCAATAAAACGGCTCTGGCATTTGCAGACAAGGCAACAAGGAGAGGTGTGCCACACTTTAATACAATGGGTCGGGATGTCAGGACAGAGCGGGGACGTCACCGCAAAACCACTTAAATACTCAGGATGTAACTGAGAGGGAGAAAAAGAAGTGATGAGGGTGAAGCTGAAGCTGCCCTCCAGAGTTTCAGGAGACATAAAAGAGAAAAGAATAGAGAAGTGGGAAAGTTCACGCAATAGTTGCCAGGGTTGGTTTTATGGTTTATTTGTATTCTGGAAGCCTTTTACTCGGAGCAAGGATGGGGAACCTCCAGCCTGTTTCAATGGCCCTTGACAGGAAAAGGTTTCCGTCTTGACGGATAGAAATGCCAAAAAAAAAAAAACGATGAAAATGCTTAACTTGGAATTTTCGTTTCTGATGGCTTTCCTGGCAGGTGCATTAGATATATTAATATCTATATTAATATCTACAATATTATATATTAAAAGCATTATAAGAAAATTGATGCAACTGATTTTATTCTGCAGCTGCAAAGTTTGGTCTCGTCTAGAAACGTCCTCTAAACTGTTTGGTGAGGGTCAAGGAAAGTACTCATCTGTCCATACCTTCAGTGTGTACAGCAGACATCTGTTGTCATGGAAACCTTGGTAGCTTTGGTATAACCACAAAAGGAAAACTATTATTAGGGATATTATATATTTTTTTTAATGTATTTTTTATTTGCATTGTAAGACCTTCCACTTCTAAACAACACAAAGTGTTCATCTCCGCCTCAACCAGCTGCAACATTCATGTTATATTCATGAGTGTATGACAGTTTTAAAGGTGCCATCCCACACAATGGGGCCCTTAAATATTTAACTACATTTTGCTGCCATGTAGTCGAATATTATGTTTACTTAAGTAGAATTAAGAGCTGTACTTTTACTTTTGTGATACTTTCTTATGATTTTTTTGTTGCATGGAGTACGTTGTACAAACACTAAACCATCCTGCTCTAAACTTCAGAAGCCCTGCTCATCTTAGCAGAGCTGAGTATATTAAAAATGTGTATCTTCTTCAATCACTGTTCCTTGGAATAAGCTCCAGGCTAATCTCTTCATAGACGTTCTCCCGTCACTCTATTATCTTATTAGATTAGAAGCTAATGGGCAACTCCCTCCTGCTTCGCGCCATTCTTTTCAAGTGCTCAGAAACTACCACTTTTCACTCTGTGCTCACATGGGAGTCAGTTACCAATTAGCCTGGCCTTCATGAACCCAATTAGCTGCACCAGGAGCATGCTGCCTTCAGCTGCACCAGCTTATTCCCCAATAACGCCAACATTTAGACTGCTTCCTCCGTGGAGCTCACTGTGAGGTTCAGTCTGTATTCAAACGGTGTTTCGTCGAAAACATTTTGCATGCGAAAACTACTTCCTCCTGACAGAACTGGATGAATACCTCAGTGTACTGGACTAATAAAAAAGCAGCTCAACTACACTGTTACAACAAACACAGAACGCCAGCGTCCTTATTGGGGAAGATGTGTCTCACGAGATCTCAAAGGAAAACAGCACCAGTGATAAAACACAGATCTTGGCTTGCCTCCTCAATAAAACTCTTCTTAAGACGCGTCCCAGGAAAAGTACAGTTTTCCAGTTGCAAATGAGGAGATACAAAAACAAATCAGTCTACCAACATGTCTCACACTCTGGCAGACGCTTCATCCTGACATGAAACCATGGGATTAAAGCTCGGCTCTGGTGCTTGGCAAGTATTTCCACAATTAGACTCGTTCTAATTAAACTCAGTCAGCAATGGAAGCATCAGTACAGAACAATATTAGCAATATTTGACCCAAAGGGGGCAAGGAGTTTGTCCAGTCTCTAACAACAAAAATGAGGAGGAAAAAAAATAAAACAATAGAAAAAAAAAAAAACAACGGCACATATTATTCTTGCTAAGCTTCAAGGGAAATTGGTCTGTCCAAAATGCATTACTGTATCATCTTACTGAATGCCCTGTGATGAATATCTTTCCAATGTGTGGGGAGAGAGAGAGAATTTCTATTAGCAAGCTGTTCAGATAACAGAGGAAGAAGAACAACACGTGTCCAGCTCCAGCCTCCTGCTCTCTCTCTCTCTCTCTCTCTCTCTCTCTCCGGAGGTGCACTGTTCAATCAGCCTCCATTAGTAAATTAGATGTTATCTTCTCTGACTGGATCGATAAATTATCACGTAACAAGATGTTGGACCTTGATTTGCATTACAGCTCCTGACAGGATGTGACAGACTAATTATTTCTGAAGGACCCCCTCGCTCCGTGTGTGTGTGACAATTTGGGAAATGGAGTGGAGACATTTCTATGACATTTGAATGCCCACAGAGCGATTGCAGGGAAATCAAAAGCAGGGGCTATTAAAAGTGAGCCACAAATAGACGGAGCTTATAAGCCAAAGGCACCAATTCTAAAATAAAAATGTTTCAGAACGCATCACATTAGATTTTCCTTTTTTACTCCCTAAAACAGTTGGATTGGCTTAATAAATAAATAAATTACATAAAAGAGCATTTTCTATTAGTCTTTTTTTATGACATGGACCTTATGAAACTGCTTTTATTTCTGATATGCTTCGGTTCAGAAGTTCAAATTTCAAAGTTCGGATGACTCGATTGCCCCTCGGTTGTTAGCACATGTGCAGGGGGCAGCCGAGGTCGGCCGCAGCGCCTCTGTGATTTCATGTTGATGTAAAGCTGAATTGAAAAAAATGACAGCTGAAATGTCATTAGGTTAAGGTGATGGCCCGAATCAGTTGCAACTGTGTGGGCCTGTGAAACTGGAAGGGGGGGAAAAAATAGACTCCATGGCAACAGCTGCAGTTGTTCCCAATGAATAATGACATGGCTGTCCGGAACAATCAGTAACCAACATGTCACCTTTACATGTGTTAGACTAATGAATACAAACTTTACAGCCGGTCGCACAGGAGGTGAGGAATCCAGCCTTTTTTATACTGAATGCATTGACAGTTGTCTATTGAATGACAGTTTGTTGAGTGAAATATCAGCTCTGCTAAATGTTGAGAATCATCTCATTGAAGTGATCTGTTGATCGGTCGTCTTCATCCAGGAAACAACTATTGACATCATCTTCATCCTGATTGACTGATTTCAGATGACAGGTCCAGGGGAGCGCTTACACATTTGTGAGAAAACAGCATTCGTTGGTAAACACAACTTTTAAAATATGTTTGGCATTTAACTGTTAAAATTAGATAAAGGGTCCTAAAAGTCCACCATGTAACGGCATGTTTCCAGAACACAAATCTTCCTGCTAATTCCATATGGCCTTGCATTGATCAGTGAGGATCAATGGAAAAAATGATAAATGTGCGTGGATCCAGGGGCCCGGTGTGACTCTGAGACACATTACTGTATGTACACCCCTGCAGAACTATTGGAGGAGCGAGGCTAACTCATTTGTTTCCACTGTAGACCTAAGACATCAGCGTTTAGGATCTGAAGACGAACACGGCACAGAGGTTCGCCTTTTATTTCAGGACACAGCACCTTTTCACTAAGGCTGCCCCTGTTAAACTTTAGCCTTCTTTATGTGCAATGTTTCTTCAGACTTTTGAAGTAATTCAGCTGCTGCCAGTAGTTCATCATCATCACCTGTTCCAGACATGACACCACCACCACCACTGTGCTTCAAAAAACTAGAGTATTTGTTTTGGAGAACTCAGAGAACAGTTCTGTCTCCAGGCTTTGGCCTTCCCATCACTTTGGCAGAGGTTAATCATCGGCCCATAAAGCTTTGGTTCAGAGCTCTCTCTGCACCTCGCTGTACTTGGTAAATTCTGACCTTCCAGTATTTACTGCTGATGGGTGCGTGACATGTACGATATATTTCTGCTCTCTGAAAACTTTGTGAGCATTTTTTTTTTTTTCCATATGGTGGATTGTGATATCTGCATCCCTTCTCTGTGAAGCTTTGCGATGATGTCATTGCCTGTTTTGGGGCATCAACTGTTGGTGGCTCACTGCACCAGTATTTATTCATTTCATTCTATTCTCTCATTTGCTCTTAAACCCCAATGCTGCTTCACACTTCCACTCAAGGCCCGAGCAAAGAGCTTAAGATGTTGTTATGTTTAAAAGGTTAATCTAAAATGCCACACCAATTTTTGCTCATTGGGACAAAAAAGCGGGTTCCAGGAAAGACCCCAGGAAAAAACTGGTGACCGCTTGATGTTAAACCTAGGGCTGTTAGTTATGTAAAAAAAAAACCTGGTCAACCTTCCAAACACTAACTCAGATTGAGGGGAAATCATTGTCAAAAAGTTAGCAGTAGTTTGGAGGGTAAGGAAAAAGGACGAGTGCAATATCAGAGGGAGAGGACAGCAAACCTGTGAGCTGGAGGTAGAAAAAGTCTGTCCTTATGAAGGACAGTGAAGACAGAAATGGAGAAAGAAAATTGAGCGACAGATTTCAAAAATGGAACAAAGAGGTAGAGGGGATGAATTCCAGAGTCTGAGAAGGGGAGCACAATATTTGGGACTGGCTGTTGGGTGAAAGGAGCTTTGGTTCCTTTAAAGTCACAGTTCTGCAGACTTATATCACAAGGAAGCTGCTGCCACAACAGATATGAGCTGTGGCTTTTGTACATGAATAATTCACTCAGCGAGAAGGACACAGGGATCGGTGGGTACAGTGGAGAGACACAACACCAGTGGAGAAACAGTTAATCCACATTTCTGCGAGGGTTGACCTTACACACATTCCTTGGAAACACCATGTATCCTTGCACCTCTTCTCTTGTTTTTGCAATTTGAATTTCATCCTGGCCTTGTTAGGTTCTGCAGAATGTGCATCATGTTTTACAAGAGATTTGTTAACATGGAAATGCATGCAAAGCCTCAGCGTGTGACACAGGCTTTTATCAATCTGGTCAGGAGAGAGTCCATGTGAGAGTTGCATAGCGTACATTAGATAGGGGCATTACTAACGGGAAGACGGCTGCTAGGAACCTGGCCGACAGGGATTAGGCAGTGATCACAGGGACGACTTCATCAGAAAGGCTGAAGCACCAGGCAGCTCATTACTACTGTGGGCGAGCTGCTTCAGCCCAGTGGCCCCACTGTGTTCTCCCTCAGCATCAACACACACACACAATTCAACATCAATGCTGACACGCACCAACTGAAAGAATCCCATAGAATTACACCCACGGTTCACGTGCAGGCATACAGTGACGACACCGTCTGCTAAGTGGGTTCACTGCTGCCCTTTGTTTTCCCAGAGCACTGAAGCTAGAATTCTCCTCCATCAACACACACACACACACACAATATCATATTATATTTCCTGCTGAGAGCTGTAGATGTAACGTGCTGAGTCGGAATTACATAACTTTCAAAAGACAAACTAAACACATTTTTTAACGAGGTTGAAAGGTTTCGAGACTTCTTGTTGTATGTGTGTGTGTGTGTGTGTGTGTGTGTGTGTGAGTGGGGGGGTTATCAAGTGTTTTGTCCCACTGGGGGTTTGTGTTGACTTCTCATCTACCTCTCTCAGCTCAGGCATCATACATTGCCTCAGCAGAAACACTAGATTGAGCTGCAGTTGCATCATGCTCCTGCCACCCAGACACTACAACCCAGGTATTTACAGCCAGAGACGCTGCTGGCTAAACCAACAACATACAGACCAGTTTGGGATATCATCAACCATCATGGCTATTGTGTTTCGGCGAGAAAAACACTTGTGCAACTCACGCTTCCAGACAAGCATGAGATTCCTCGAACAAAGACACCTCCAAAGACAACAGGGTCTGATTGCATGACACCTTCTACATTTGTGAAACGATCGCTTGTTTGCTTTGTGTCACCCCAGACGCTGTTAACACAAAAGCATGTTTACCACTTTTGTCTGATCCTGACGACAACAGGTTTGTCGCGGCAATTGCACATCTCCTGCATAAAAGGCGAAATGACTGCCAAAGTGAGGCGACAGCGGGGGGCTGTGTGCCGCACAAGCGGGTTCACAGCCGACGGTTTAGCACTGATGTGGCGGAGGAGCGACGAGGGCTGTTATGTAACAGTGAGGAGGAGTCTGCTTCCCTTTTGTTGCGTTGACAGACTTTCATAAGCAGCAGTGCTCCTCCAGTAAGGACTGTAGTGAGAAAACGTGTTAGAACTCGTCATGCACAGGGAACTACAGCAAACGGACAGCAGCCATTAGCCGTCGTGCTGCAGCATAAAGTGATCCCAGATCCAGACTGAGAGGTCAAATCATCACTCATGGGATACATAAAGACCGCTGAATTGTTTTGTTTTTTTCTCAAAAAAAGGGCTCTGCTTCATCTTGGCTACTTCTCCAGGGTCAAACGTGCAAATACATGTTTTGCACATGACATCTTAAAATAACCCTTGTGGCCTTCAGGAGCGTGGATTTCTTTGCCAAGGTCCAAACCAGAGGTCAACAGAGCTTTTATGACCCGATTTTAATCTCAGCAATTGATTCTTTCGGAAAGCCGTGATGGCCGCCACATAAACTGGATTTCCATGTAGAGAACAGCCCGCCTGCTGTTTCTCTCCTGCCACTCACGTGCAGTAAATCACAACGACATCCATAAGTACGCTCTGACAGGGCGTGTCTCTCAAATCAGAGACTGTAGATTGAAAACAAAGCTGTCACCTTCAGATGGCTGTGAAGTCAGTTGATTAAGTGAACATGCAGGTGGATGAGAGATGCGGATAAATAAAGACATAAACCTTTCCTCTGTTTTCCAGGCATTATTGCCATAATTGCCATAAAACTGTATTTCTGCTGGACATTTAGACGTGTCTACTGCTTGATTAATATAGAGTGAAAATGAAACAGACAAGCTAAATATACAGAGAAAGACTTGGTGTTATTTTAGTAGGATTCCTGGAGAATATGTTTCCATCTACTTAATCAGGGCTGATTTTTTTTTTTCCCTATCAAGGGCCATTTTCCAATTTTAAATCCTCTGTAGCAGGCCAGGGCGTTTTGTATTCAGGCACATCAGCTTGTAAACAACTTCAAAAATGCTGTAGTTCCTTTTGTTTTCCAGATACATCTCATTTTAAAGTTTCATTAAATAAATCTCTAAATAATGAACCCCTACATACACATATTCAAGAGCAAATACAAAACATTATTACTACTTGTTCAGTCCAAGGAAGAATTTGGATAATTAAATTGTAGACTTTTTTAAAACCCATAGAAACCACTGCAGAGTAATTTTGATCTCAATACACAATGTTACTTTGTCCGGCTCCCAGGTTCAACAATAACAATGAGACTCTTTCATAAGTGAATAGGGTTTCATCTTCTGAGCTATTCGCTCCCTGGAGGACTTTGTCTATGTCAAAAAATGTTTCTTGTTAAACATTATCATGTGTGATTATTGCCTTTGTTATTGCAGTGATTACATCTCTGCAGCTGGCAAGTTGGCACATTGGCTTTTTCTTTTGTTTAAAAAAATATTTGCCAATTTCTCTTGGAATGTCAAACAATATGTGCTTTTCATTCAACTTGAGTGTGCAGCAGCAGGAAAGGAACATGTTGGTTTGCAATTGTTATAACTGTTTTCATGTTATTAAAGTGCATTTTGGTCAGCATGGATTACGCAGGTTGTCAGCACAAAATAAAAAAATTTAAAAAAAGTTTAACTGCCAACAATGCACAAACTGCGCTTTCACTGCAGCACGGTGAGTGACTGAAATGCCGAGCAGCCATTGAGAGAGAACTCAGTGCTCCTCCAACGCTTACGGGACATGAAAAATACTAAAATAAAAACCACAGCCATCGAGTCAGAGAAAAGACTTAAGAGACCAACAAAAAGTTAAGTCTGGCATGACGAGTCCTGCCTCTGAAGTTGAACCCACTGCAGTTTCCTGCTAGTTCCTGCAAGTATTACACCATCATCTTAATCTCTGAGAAAGATGCTTTTTAAAATCACTCCTTGGATTTAAATGCAACCCTGCTTAAATTTTTGCACTGTGGGGAAGTAATCCTCTCTCACCTTATTAGGTAATGATTTAATAATTAGATCATTCCACTTTTTTAAAGGAATAGCACTTGAAGATCCTGCAATTGATAAAAGATGTAAATGGGAAAAGTATGACTAATAAAAGCCAATGAACCTGAAATGTACTTCGCCGTGTAACTTCCATATATCTCGCGTTCATCTCTAAAATCATTTATTAATTTTTTTTGTTTATTACTGTTGCTGTGACATCAGCTCAGTAAATCTAAGGGGATATCCTTGTAGCATGATGATGGTGTTAAATAAAAACCCAGAGTGCTTCGCCCGGAGAGGCGCACCGTTGCCGGCGCCTGCTGCTTGACATGCAGGAAGCGAACGGCGGCAAGAAACTGGGGAAATTTAAGCCAACACCTCGATCGCAAATTCAGTGAATCATTAATGTATCATATTGTGGGGCAAGATTGCTTTCCGTTTCATTTCACTTTTATTTTGACACCTTGTTTCATGTGAAAATAATCACAAAAATAAGCACAGGCAGAAATAATCGTATTCATAACTGGGGGAGAGTGGCGGATTGATGGTGGATCTGTGCAACTTTATTGGAAAAGCTGAAATGAACAGTCTGGCTTCACCTAGTGTTGCTTCATATTTCATCACCTCTTTGCTTATGTGTGGCCTTATTTTCTATGTGTACAAAAGCAATGTGACACGTGACTCTGAATATGGAGAGTTATCTGTTGCAGGCAATTCATAATCAAATCACATTTTATGCTGTCAGCTCCATATTATCTGTTCAATTAACTGATGCAATTTGAACCTTGTGTCTAGTTCATATTTCATGCCTGTAAACTTAGGCATGAGAGAATATGAACTGTGTCCACTGAGTTTTCACCTCTGCCACGGCTCAATGTGTCATTCTGAGCAAGAGGATCACTCAGTCTCTCCTCCTGTGCTGATTCAACATGGTCAGTCTTGCATTATGAACTCACATCGACTGTCACACTCCGGGTCACAAGTCATGCGGTGTAAGCACCACTTTTTTTTAACCCAACAGCTGTGTTTGGACTTAAACACCCCTATTTCCTGTCATCCCCAACATGGGATTATCTCCTCACTACCCACCATCGATGTCCAATACTGCTTCTGTCCATGCAGCGTCATTTCTCAAACGTCATCCGCCTGTTTACTGTTGGCCAGAACCGAAAATAAATGCATAATCAGGGGATGATGCGCAGTAAAGTGACAGAGGGACAGTGTCACGCTTTGCAGCTGTTCAAACATGTTACCTACTCTCCTGTTGGGGGCTTCCCATGTAATTACACAGCTGTCACACTGTAATCACACTAATCACTGGTGAATCACCACCATATAGAACGGGCTGCTCGCTCATTACGAGCCATGCCTCCTGGTCGTCTGCCGCGTGTTTGTTTTATAATACCAGAGAGATAATCTCCTCATCTGTGATGAGATTTTAAAACCAAAACTCACAGCTGACACTGTTGGAGAGCAGTGAATGAACAAAGCCCCCCCTGTCAGCGACAGCCTGGGCCCGATCATACATATGGAAAAACCGGATGTCAGCGTGGGGGGATCAGCAGTTCTGTGCAAGGCGTCTGCCTTGGGGGTTTGTTGATCTCGTAAATTAACCTGTGGTCAGATTGATTTAGTGCGCTGTCCACTTTTTGATGGTTGAGAGACCATCACACAGTCGGAGCATGGGAGAAAAGAGACTGTCAGGCCGTATTGACTAAATGCCGTCTGATGTGACAAGTTCAGTGGAAGGGCATTAAAGTTTGCTGTCATACGCCTCAGTATGAAATGATGAGTCGCAAACGGTCTCATGCATGTCCATGAATATACAACAGCATCTTTAAAGCGACACAATCAAACATGATTTACCTCATTAGACTTCTCAGCAGCGGGGGGGGGGGCAGACACAGAATCAGGCTGCTGTAATCAGGTCAATCACCTGTCAGCACTATCAGTCGATATTGATCTCTAATGATCAAATTAGAAAAAAGTCGCTCACGATGTTCTTTATGCAAATATTTAACAGACGCTCTCCTGTTTTGCCATCCCTATTAATTATGCATGTCATGGAATCTGAGCTGGATCACCTCCAACAGCACGGCTTTTCATTTTTTCATATCACTCACATGGTCTGTTTTCTGAAAAATCAAAAACTCAGATGTTGTTGTTTTTCCACAAGGCTGCCAACACGAGTGCACACGTGCACACCTGTGCGTCCAGTATGACGGATGAAAGTGTACATCTGTGAAATATTCACACACTGGGAGACTGGGGCATAGATCCGGGGTGTTGTCTGATCCCTTTGTTTTCTAGCTGCGAGAAAAAAGCCTGGCAGGTTTTGGTGTGTATGTGTGTTAGTTTTGTGACAGCGTTGCTAAAGCAAAGGGCCTGAAATAAGGACCAGCCATTTCAACAAGACTGACGCCTGCACTTCCAGTAGAGCTGTGTGGCCGTCGGTTTTAAAAGTGTCAGGTTTCTGCCAATGCAAACCTTTTCATTCATCCCATTAATGGCATTCACCTTCACTGACGCGGCACAAAGCACCCTCTGGCTGCACAAAACAAAAAGAAACCAAGTTTGTATTGGAACTGGAGTCTGTTCAGCCGTCAGTGCTCCCAGAGCCGCAGTAACAGCCTCCATTATAGCTGTTCCCCAAATCCCCTCTATCTGCCCACCGACTAACTGAAGCTCGCCACCAAGATCGTTTACCAGGAGGAAAAGCTGACATTTATATTTGGAAGATCAAGGCTGAGATCTGAACTCCAGAGAAGCCTTATTTTTGGTTGAGATTTTTGTTTGAAAAATGATCCTTCTGAAACATCTGAAGGAGTTTTCAGACTCTTTTATGTTTTATGTTGCTATTTCATGAAGTTCATTCTGGTGAAAAAAAAAGTGTTGATGGAGAGATTTCTCAATTCGTAGGAGCAGAGCTAACATGTACAAAAACATCACGTAAAGACTGTCTGACTATTCAGGAGGCCATTAGGTGGTCGTTCATGCCTTCACTTTTGAATGTCCAACTCCTCCCAATCAAGATGCAAGAAAACAGAAACAGCAGCGGGAAGACTCGGCTTTGAGCTGGTTCAATATTAAACCTCAGCCTAAGAAAACAACACCTGTTGAAAAGTGCAGACATTGCCTGCAGGTGGAGCACCAATTAACATCTGCCAGTGGTTTGTTTTGCCCATTGGTGGAGCGGGCTGGCATGGGTGCAACAGGTTCAATGCGCCAGCTTCGCCTCCACAGGAACCCGTAGCTTAAGGCAAGTGAGGTTACGAGGTCCCCGTCTGTAAAACAACTGCAGCGTTGACGCCGAAAACACATTAGGTGGTAATGTTCATATAAATTGTATTTCTGCTGCATATTAGAGCACCCTCTAACTCCGCGCTCACGCAAGTATGGGTGCGCGTGCAAAAATAGCCTTAATGCAGCTCACGCCGCACGGAGCCTGCAGATGGACTCGGTGCCAGTGGCAATGCAGAGAATAAAGATATTTTTGATGGTCTTACTAGGAATTTTCTGCAGAAGAGGGGATTAAGCAATGGTGAGGTTTTAAGGCCACACACCTGCAGGGCATCGAAGAAGTTAATAAAATGTGCTGGGGAAGTTTATTTATATACCCCAGTGCTGTATGCGTTTGGAATGGCAATGCCGTCACTCTAAACAACCCATGGGGCTGCAGGAGTGCTTACTTTTTACAGCTGGTGTTCCCCATACATTTGTATAATTTCACTCTTCACCACAGGAAAAAACAGCATCCTCTTCAAAGGGGGGTTGTATAAATTGATTGGGTAAGAGCTCTTTGTATTCCCCCACCATGGCAATGTGAACACCAGCTCTATGCATCCGAAATAGACCTTTTCAGAAGTATGGAAGGAGGAATTGGAAGGGGGAGGAAGGAAACGCGTGTATTCAAACTGGAGGCCTCGCTGAATTGATGGGCACCAGGCGTGGAGCTTTTCTGCGGGGAAATCATTTACATAATGGGAAAGTCATTGGAGTTGGAGCCGTGAGCGCTCCTCTTGTGGGGACAGTCGGCGGAGTGGAAGGAGAGACCTCCTATCAGATAGAGGCCCAATGCCGAGGTGCTCGGCGAGGGAGATGCAGCGCGGCGATATGCTCTTTTGCTTCCTGTCACCTACCCATTTCATCGGCAAAACAATTTACCAACAATCTCTCAGAAGTCCGCGGGCCAATATGCACTCACGAATTAGCTTTTGAAAAGGCTGCACTGGAACTGCGGGGTCTTCATTTCGCTAATGAATCTCACAGAGCAGTTTCCAGTCAGTTTGGGATGATAAAGAGACGCCTGATACGGAAAAAAATTGAAATTCAGCCAAATTTAGTTTTCAAACGCTGCATCCGTGGAAACCAAAGCAAGGTTAAGCCTCAATCAGGTTCACTCTATTATACTACATAAGTGTCCTTGGGTCTCATGAAAGGCGCTGTATAAATTCAAGTCAAGTTATTATTATTATTATTACTGTAAACCTCCCACTTCGTGGTCGTTTCACCGAAGTCCAAACTCTCAGCCAAGAAATCTCTTCCAGCTTTAAGGAATGCATCCTACAGACGCCAGATTTAGAAACAGTGCCGTGATATTACGTCACTAATATTTGCTGCCCACACATTAGAGGGCTGCACATGAAATATTTCTTGGGAGATACGGTAGATGTGGAGGACAACAGCGCACAGACTGCAGTACTGAGAATGTGTCCCACTGCATGATTTATAGGTCCTCTGCTTTTTATGCAGTCCTATGATGTATGTGTGCACTTACCAGAAAGGAGGTATGTAGCGTGGCGAGGAATTAAGGATCGAAGTGAATGATGTTTCAGTCATACATTTTTCAAAGCTTCTGGAGGTACTTTGTGGTTTGCTGTTGCCTGCAAAGAATATCAACAGCGACTTGTTCAGGTGCAGGAAGTAAAATAGCAGAGGGATATACTTCTTACTGGAAAATGGTAAAGAGGTTGCTTATATTAATACCTTTTGCAGAGTAAAATGCCTCATGCAATATTTTACTTATGTAATACCTGATGTTCCAAAACGATAGTTGGCATCCAAGTCTCGATCGCTGAATATTAATGACAAAGCCTCCAAGCCAGTTCAGGCAGAAAACCTGAGCAGTGCTGCATTTAGCTGAGCTCACATATCGTCAGCAGCGATTGCAGAGTCTATTAAAGCTGCCAAACTTGTATCTCCTCATGTAGTGCAGCCGCAGTGTCTGTTACCACCGTCAGGCTGCTTATTCTGCCTCTCGCCAGACGCTGGCGGGATGAAGACGAATGAGATGCTGCTCGTCACCTCCATGACTGACACGTTCGCTCGGCCTGCCACGCTGTCACACGCTGGCTTGGTGCATTTAATGGCACTCAACAGTTTTTGTTTAGTCCTGGCAGAGGAGCCTGCCTTGCAGCTTTTGAGCCGTTCCCTGGTCTTGGTAAATTACATAGTGCGGATTTAAAAAAAAAAAAAAAAAGCCATTTGTCCATTTGAACCGAGCACCCCAGTTTGTTCCCTAATGCCTGCTTTAATCAGCGTGTGGCTGGTTCTCAACAATTTATCAACACAATTAGTTTCGACCTAAGTCCTGACTTTTCACAAACAAATAGACGACATGGGTGAAGTCCAGGCTTAATCTGCTGATTATTGTGCTGCTTTAAATTCGCTGCCTTCCTCTGCATGTCGGGGCTGAACCCGAAAGTATGATACTAAAATGGCCGTAAAGGTTAAAGCATTTATTATGTGTTCTGGGAATCCACCATGGGAAAAAAAGTAAGACAAGAGATGATTTCAGGTTCAGACAAACTGCAGCTCTTCATCTAATTGCTTCACTCAAGGCGACATCGCTGTTCACGATTCTACTCATGTTATTCAAATCCAAAGCACGAAAGATGCGACTAAAAATACACAGATGCGTGGCCTTTCTACAAAAGACTATAATATCACGCTCACAGGGAGTGAACTACAATGGCTTCACGACAGCGCAAATATTCATTTCGATAAAGTAACACATCAGTCATTGCAACAGTGACGCTCATTGATGTGTCTGGCACGGAGGAAAAAGCAATCAGACTCTGGCTACACTGAATAAATTAATCATGGGTTTCTGTGTTTCGCGAGACTTGATGACAATGAGAAATATAAAGAGTACTTTTAATAATACAATTAATGAAAATGAAAATATAATTTTTATGTTAAATAAATTGCAAAACAAATGGCAGCAAGTAAGAGCCAAACCGTTTTCACTCAACGTGTTGAGTCAGTTTGTGCAAACTGACGTCGGTGATACTGTGCAAATTACCAGCTGCAAGATGTGCTGCACGTTAGCCTTGTTTTATGTGTTGTATAGTGATGTTCAATATATATTCATGTCCAGAGCAGTAAGAAACACTTGTTAAATATAACAGCAGCTCAGCTTTCAAGTCACTTCACTTACATAAATACATTAAACAAAACAGATCTTTTTATAGCTGTAGTGCAGTCAAGTGTGTTTTATGTCATAGCAGGAGATGTCACGTTGATACAGCCAAGGCAGCACATCAAAGACACATCAACCGATGAGGAGAAACACGCTCACAGGGAGAGAACAAAGAACAGAAGGTAAGGGAACAGGGAACATTATTTATGTAGTTCTCCATTATATAGCTTTATCAGAGACATGAGGAATTTATTGCTGGAATAAAAACAGGTATGTGTTTCTACGCAGTATGAATCCATACGCCACCATCTGGATATGCGAATAAATCCTTTGCCAGAAAATGCACAAAACTTTCTTACAACATCACGACGTGACGTGACACCAGAGCTACATATCTGAAATTGAGGAAGGAAAAGTAGCACTGCTGACATGTGGCCTTGTTGTGAGCCGTTATGTCTTGTGAACCCCTCATTGGGGGACGTTCGTCCACCCTCCCGCGGTCACACGGAGGGAGACGCTGTGACAGAGCGGGACAGGAGCGGTACAGTGGCTAAGTATTAATTTCGCACTCGCTTTCCTCAACAGCCACATCAGAGATTTGGAGTCTAATGATTTCTGCTGCAGCAGAATAATAGGATCTTTCTTCACGCCACCCTTTGAAGTCAAAGAGCCAGATCATCGGGGTAAAGACTGCCACTTATGATGTGCCTTAGGTACAAATGAGAGACATTAGTTCGCTGGACACTCACCGGAATACCAATAGCTGGTTCCGTGGGCCAGTCACTTCCTATTTCTTCGTATTGAAAACTAGTTTTCATTCAAAGAATTGTCTGATAATTTGAGATCTTAATGGATCTTTTTCAACCTCACAATCGCAGAGATTCTGACATTTAAAGACATTCACATTCGGTCTTACCTAATAACAGAGAACCACGCTCCATTCACAAACTAACAGAGTGATTGCCTTTTAGATGGCAGGGATGATTGTCAAAGCTACGTCACGTTGCACTTTGAAAAGCAATTAAACTTGAGCTAACGACGCTGCTGACGAGGAGCTGCTTAAAAAAAATGAAAAGGAGTTTCTAAAATTTGCAGAGCAATTGTCGTCCCTTCTGGAGGTGATATGTCAGATTGAACCACCTTGAAAGGAAGTATTCAAAAGAACATGACAAGAGCTTTTCACTTGCATCAGAAAAAAAAAAAAAAAAAAAAAAACCACTTATCTGAACCTCACGAGGTTCCAAAGATCTGAATTGACGTAATAGAGTAGTTGAGGAAAACTAAAAAGATAAAGGCAGCTAACAGGGGAAAGAGGTGACTAAGACATAGAGTTAAGGATGTGGTGTTATTCAAAGCAGTTTTGAGGAAGAAACGATACCTTGAGTTACAGTTAAGTGTTACAGGTCTGCAGAAAAGGGAGCTGCAAACAGAGGCTGAAAAGAGGAGCGGAGTGATTTTGTTTTGCCTCCTTTACGACAACGTTGCACGTTGACTGGACTCAGTTTCGATTTTTTTCTTTATTCCTCTTCCCAACATTTGTGCTGTTCCTGAACTCTCCCTTTACCAGGTCCCTATCATCTCTTTTGTCATTGAAATATTCCTGTCTGTATCACGAAGAGGCTCATTCGTGCTGTAGAACGAGAATGTTAATATTATATTTATTACATAATTCATTCATGGAGAAGCCCGTAAGCCCGTTCTTTGAAAAATGTTTCAATGCATTGTAATTTCATTAGGAGGTATCGCATTAGTGAGTAATCATTTCCAACCCAATCTATTATGTAGTTTTCCTATTGCGTTTATTATTTACTGGCTTGGTTTCTTAATGATTTTTTAATGTGGTTAACGACAACACTTCTCTAATTACTCACATTCCGTTAAATGATGATTCTAATCATTTGCAAATCATTGTGTACCTGGAATCGCATGAAGTGAGAATTTAAATAAAAAATAATACATAGTCCAAATAGTGAATATTAGTTATATGAATATAATATGAATATCACAATTATAATTATATAATAATATGAATATAACTAAATATAAGTTAGTTATCTGCAAACGATCACAGCTCTATACAACACTGACACATTCTCTCGTTGTGGTGTTGTTTCTCTGGTCTGTCACCGCTACGTGAGCAGTGTGTTGGCGCCATCATCCATCTTGACAGCTTATGCTATAGGTGCTTTAGTTAGCGTCCAAGTATTTTTACAATGCACTTTAAAGTTTTTCTAGACCACACTGTTCTGAGACCATGTATCAACACTTGCGTCAACGCGCGAAAACTCCTCATATATCACACCTCACCACAGCCGTGTGCACTGGAGCCTTTTACTCTGCAGCTACACACGATCCAAAGCTATTGTTCTATTACTGACAGTAACCAAGTGTGGGGACGATATTGTCAGAACGATACTGTGAACAAGGACTGAACACTTACATGACATGATACAAACTTTAAGAAAAAACAATAAAATGCATACAAGAATTAAAAATATTCATTAAAAATATAAACCAATATTACAATGTCACATTTCTTCATTCAATTTTCTAAAAATAACTGGACATATATTTTAAATTATGTCAACTTCCAGGGTGTATGAGGAAGGAACAACACTCACTAGAGTAAATCACAGTTATTCAGTGTGTTGCCTAAAGATGCATGAATTGTTGCACCCGAGCCTCGGGGTTCAGGAAGATTTTCAGCAGTCTAAGTGAAGACAACAACTCCCATGATCCCATGCTGCTTCCCTAATACTGTGGACCAGGACATTTGCAATTATTTTCAGTGAGAGACCCCTGGTGGTTGGTGTTGTGGACACCAGCCACCAGGACAAAACTTTGCAGCTCTTAGTACTTCACTTTTATTTTATTTTACTTTACACACCAAGAATGATGCTAATACTTGTCCTTGTGTACTTTCAAACACGCATTTTCCTGCCACGTCCTCACGCAGGTGAAAGAGCACCATGAGGGAGACCCGACCTCCGCGTGTTTCAGAGAGGAGGACGCGAACTGGAGCCCACGTTTCTCAACTCGCTGCGCAGCACGACACGCTACATCGTTTTAAAACCTTTGCTTTTTCTCCCCCGCTGCTAATTTTGGTTTCATTGCATGCTGTCATGCAAACAGAGGCTACAAAAGACAGATGGGATAACGTGCATCACGGTCATGAAGGTGGATTTGAACAGATGAGGCTGCAGGCTCGAGTCTGCTACTGCACCTGGACGGTTTACATCACGATCATGACCGACCATTGATATGAATGTAGTAACAAGCTACTACACTGGGCTGGGCTCACAGAAATATCATAATACTAATATCCTCTGTGGCGTATATTCTTGAGGTCGACCTGGCTTTACACACAAAAACAGATAGTCCCTCTAGAATAAAGAAACTATTGCAGGTACTTTCTGATAATGTAATTCCACACTGATATTATTTCTCGTGGTCTGCTAATGGAGGCTGAATAGAAATAAGACATGCAAAGCCTCCCTGCGCTCACTCGCCCAGGCCAACATTTCAGTCCACTAGAATTAATTTAATGCTTCGTCTATCTAATATTGTGATCCAATACAATTTTCTACTATTGTAATTTGCTCATCGCCACCTCAGTGTCATGAATCGCAAAACCACGAGTCTATATTCCTGCCTTCAATCCCAACCCTGCTCCCTCTTATCCATTTATACAACTGTAAACTGTGAATGTCAGAGCGTGTGTGTGTCTGTGCGTGCGTGCGCGCGCATGTGTGTGTGAAGAGAGCAGCCAAGTTGAAGGGTAGTGTGCTGTGAATGGTGCCTCATTGAATCCCCAGAGATGTAAAAGGTGCAGTCTCACCTTATGTGAGCAACTGCACAGACGGTAAAGTGCAAACGCAAACATACAACCCTCGTTCTGGCAGAGCGTCCTGTCCCTTGGGAAGCGTCTGCGTGAGAATAAGTGTCGTGGAGGGGTTCTTACAGAAACAAAAGCCATGCCAAAGCACAAACTAAAGCCTGGACCAGGTTTAAACAGGGTGGCAAAATTACTACATCACACAGCCCGACACTCCTGGATTTCCAGCTGGATGAATTAACTAGATTCTGTCTCTTTTATATGGAAAATAGGTCACAAATTACCACCTGAGATGAGCTTTGAGCCAGCGAGCCAGGATGCAGCCTTACGACTTTTAATATGCATTAGATAACCTGATTTTGACATTTTATTAATAAGGAAACTGTCAGCGCAGGGATACAGACTTCTTTATTTAATCACAGATACATTACTGCAGTGATTTTATATGAAATGGGAAAAAAGGCCAATAATCAAATTTTTATGACAATGGCATATTAATATATGTCAGAGGGAAAGAGGCCATTATTGGGGCCGGCACATCATCTGCCGGCGAGTTCGTACACGGCTTTGCCGTCTTTGGGCAAATTGATTGCACGGCATTGATATTCCTTCAGCATAAACAGAATGGGACAACTTGATGCTTCTCTCAACAATATAAACTCCCTGCTAATTAAGTGTTTAACACCTCAGAATGTGAGGGGCATCAAATACAGCGCAGTTCCTCATGAAACTCTGTGGCAGCAACGGTCTCTATGCAGTACTACAAGACCCAAAGTATACACAAAGACACAGAGAGCAAAGAGCATCGTCAAACAAATCACACCCTGCATGGATTAACGTAAAGCAACAGTTCCATTACGAGGACGTTAGTGTAAGAACAACATTTAAAGGCCCTGGCATACGATTTTACATTTGATGTCAGAAACCTCAACAGCAACTTTAGCAGATAAGATACAGAAATACTAAGGGACACAATCTACCAAGTCAGTCTATCAGTTATTGGTCACTGGTATAGAGGGGATATGTGCATGTCTAACACATCATCACGGCATTTAACGGAATCACAATAAAATGCTGACAGTAAAAACTCTAAATCACAAAAGAGTTGAAAATATTCATTTTAAGGAGAAATGTAAAAAAAAAAAACATAAAAAGTTTTGATTTGGAAGGAACTAGTGGCTTTTTTTAATAAACAAATGCTTGTCAAACTTGGTGTGTGGTGTGCGTTTAGTTTCAGTCTGGAAGTGGCTGTCAGCTGATTGAGGAGCAGAGCGATGACTTCGGATGGGTAATGCATCATGCTGTTGTGCTTATCATGTTAGAGAGAGAGAATGTAACAGACATACAGAGCCGTGGTGGCGTGTGGCGTCATTTATCATAAAGGAGCGGCAGAGGGTACCAGTCTTTTCCCAGAGGCTGTATAATATCATTCCTATACACTGCGCACCAGCCCCTGACTCACATTCAACAGATTCTGCCTCAGCATGCTCTCCTATGTAAATCTGTTTGAAGCAGTGTCGAAGTTTCTCACCGCCCCCCCCCGGTCCAACATTCAATGAGATACTTCAAGTCAAAAAGGGTTACACGTTTAAAAGTACCTGTACTGAATGATACACACATAGCAGCCTCCTTGTTTCCCCACCCACAGATGCTGTGTAAGTCATTGTGTGACTTTGGCTGTATTTCTTCTATCGGTGGCTCAGTCACTCCCAACACACACTCACCATGAGTTGTTTTCTGGGTCCGGACGTCTCGTCGTCTCGCCCTCCTCCACCAGCATCCTCCTCTCTATCCTTCTTTTCAGATAAAGGCCGCGTCATCTGAGGAGCAGAGTCACAGCTTAATAAATTGTTCTGCATGCATCATTAGTGAGTAACAGCACCAGGACAGTGCAGGTAGAGAGGAACAGATTAAGAAAAACAACTCCTTTAAAACAGTCCCCCTGCCGGGAAAAGGCATCAAACCAGGCTACTGATCACCGTGCAATTGTTCAAATGTGACCATGCCAGCAGTCTAGAGTCCTGTGTGGTGCTCACTTCCTTTCTTCCGTCAACGACATCACCGTTTCCAGACAGCCCGAAGCACCAACATGATCACATGTTGTTTATTGCCCCAAAAACCAAGAATCAACACTATCACAAATGCATGCTCTCACAGGAGAGAAGAGAATGTGCTGCAGTGTTGTTTCTGCCCCCTCTGCAGAAGAGTTCCTTTATTCTTAAATATTCTATTGAACCAGCTTCTGGCACAACAACAAATGTGTTCAGGATTCAGTTGATCCTGCCTCTGCTCCTGTTTGACGCTCACACACACACACATGGCCCCTGCTCTCTAGAATAGATAGTGGCTTCCACAGAATGGATTCACTAATGGGTTAATGGGTTTGGGTTAATGGCTAACCCTCATATCAATAATCAATCGAGAAACTCTGTGTCAGTCAATTGGGCACAACTAGAAATCGATGCAGTGATGAAGAGGCTTGTCCCTGGGGCACACCTGCTGCTTAGTGTGCACTCTGGGGTCTGAGGAGAAATCCCACGGCGCCGGACGCTCCTCAGCGTTTGCTCAAAACGACTCCCACATCTTATTTCAGAGGTGTGCAGCCATCTACTATATCCTGTTCTAAGTTAAAACCACTTGTAGAGGAATAAACAGGCGGCAGATGAAGAACTGTTCTGCTCCACGATGGTTCACGTTCAGTTCAGATGAGGCTTCAGGCTGTCACGCTATATTTCCCTTTTTCCCCCCATATCAACTTCAAAGTCTGCTGCTCACGTGTATACATGCACGAGTTAGATCCTTACATTTATTACAAAGCACGATGCATCTGTCCTACAAGCGTGACCCTTGTTGGACAGTGACATTAAAAAACAACCTTTATTTACATGAAGATATATCTTACTCTAAAGCCGACTGGTCAAAACCGCCATTTAATTAAAATGCTGAAGAGATGTTTACATCTACACAGCTTTCTGAATAATGCATAGTGTTTGTGCAAGTGTAACCGCCGCACACACACTGCACAAGAGGGTGTGTGTGTGTGTGTGTGGCAGTTCACAGTGGTCCAGCTGTGTTATTAGTCTCAGACACGCACATTGGGTCTGACCTTGATGTTTAGCACGTGGCAGGATGACAGGGTCGGTATGTATGCATGATGTATTGTGTCTGTGCGTGGGTGTGAGGGTGAGTGTGTGTGGGGGGGGCACTTAACAAGAAGTGTGTGTTTGCATTCGTGAGTGTGTGTGATAGGATATCTTTAATGTTCCCCTGATTATGGAGAGCATTTACTTTAGGCCTTCCACATTATGGCTCTGTGAGAAGAAAAGAATGTGTGTATGAAATTACACACACACACACACACACACACACACACACACACACAATGTTTTGATTGGATGGTTGATTGCAGAGACAAAAACAATTTAATAATCAAACTCAACAAGAAGTGATGGCACAGGTATTGTTTACATGGCTGCTCTCTGTGGTTATTTGTATTCACACGGCGGATATGAAACCCAAAGTGAGGGAGCACATCCAAAGGTTAATGGATGAGCGAGGATGAAAAGAGGATGACAGGCAAACAGGCCACCATTAATCGACATTATTTCGACTTTAGACACCTAGCGTGGCTGCTCACGCTAGCATTAGATTCTATTCTGGATTCATGTGCTATAAGGCTTAATTGATATTTGTAAATATTTGGAGCTTGGAGTCTTTCTGGCAATTCCACAAAATTCAAATGAGGTTACTCTCTTTTCGCATGGACTTTTATAAGCTTTGAAATTTGGATTTTTAGGCTCATTATTAAAGTTTTGTATTTCGCTGTTGCATGAAGAAACTTTTCGACTTTTCAGCCCTGCAACTCCAAACATTTTCTGATGTCTCTCAAAAATATTTAAATTAATATCAACCAGTTGACGACTTTGACCAATGTCTTGAACTGAAAACCATTAGTCTGCTTGGAAAATCTCTGGCGAGCCGTGCACACACACACACACACACGGCATAAATTGAATTTCACAAAGGGGAGTGCTAACCCAGTTACAGAGTTAGGCAGCCAGTTCTCAGTCCCACACATTTATCTTCATTTAGTTGCATTCCACCTTTAAATCTAGTGGCTCATCACTGCCTGTGCTGCCTATCAGAGCGCTGCACTGTTGCCATAGCAGTGACTGATCTTTGCCTCCTCATCCCAAAACAAATGTGCTTTCATTCATGATTGTTTTCTTGTTGTTTGATGTTCACATGGCAAAGTTGAGTAATAAAAGCTTGATTTACTCCACTTGAGGCCATTTTCCCCACAGAAGCTTTGACTCATCACTGCATGAGGAGCACATGATACCAACAACCAGGGCCCAACACCAAAGCAGATCTATGCCATGATCTCCTCTGTGTGTAAATACAAATTTCACATAGTTGCATTTCTGTGAGTGCGTGATAATCACCAGACCGATCGCCTGCTTTGAAAAGAACCTCATGCATTATGGATGATGTGCTGGGTGCACAGAGATGTGTGGTAGATGTAGGTTACTGTAAAGTTCTGAAATGCAGATTAGGGCCTGCGAGTGCCAGGGCTGGACGGAGCCGGCCCAACGAGAGGTTTTGCCTCAGACACGACAGAGGGTACAGGGAGACATGGTGACGAGGAGAAGGTTAAACTTTTAGCCACGATGCATCACGTAGTACCCCTGGTGGCAGTACAAGGGGGACTACTACTACTTTGTAGTCAGTGTATCGCAAATACAGCCAATTAACTGTGTCAAAACATAAACAAATAACAAATAACCAAACTAGCCTCCATGCAAAGACATGATACCATTTGTGTTACACCAGATTGCATGTTCCCTGCATAGGTTTTCCTCCCACGGTCATAAAACATGCAGCTTCATTGGAGACTATAAAAGTTCCCGGAGGTGTGTGCATGGATTGCTGTTTTGTTCAGGGTCTGCCCTATCTCTGACTAATGGGATTAGCTCCAGAGCCCTCAAAGTATAAACTCTATTAAGATGATTTTCTTCTGTCTAACACTAGTTTTCAAATTGAAATACTTTGAAGTGGATGGTCATTATCGATGTACACATCAATGCAAAGTGATGTCATGGAAATGAAGGAAGATCAATAATTTTTGTGTAATTCCCTAACACAGAGGAATGAACTGTGAAAAATGACCTGTCTGATTAAAATAAACTCTATTTATGAACACGATGACCAATGACGTCATGTGTGACGCGATCAGGCTCACCCTTGGAATCTCTGACACAGCTGCATGACTCAGTGCCAATGAATGTTAGCAGTATAGTCATCTTTCCAGTGTGGACGGCTCTTTATGCCTCGATGAAAGGACAGTGATGTTTTCTATTCCTCAACAAAGAAACAGGTCTCCCCCTTAGTTCCTTACCGAGCGATAACCAACTCTCCCACGTCCTTTGTGGGAACAATATCTTACTCTGTACCTTCCGCTTTTTGGTTTAATTAGAAGATGACGTCAGCTCCACCATCTGTGCCGGTCTGTAACATCTGTATTCCTAAATAAAGACAGTGGGCGGTGACTTTTGGACGCGATGCAAAACTTGCGCTGCGGCTAAATCGGGAGAGCAGCACCGCAGAGGGAAAGTAGGTAAGGACAAAATGTGCTCTCGCTAGTAATCAGCTGCTTAACTGCTAATCAGGACCCAACACAATACTGTAGAGCAGTTGTTAAGACAAACACCCCGTCCCTCCATTAGTTCAACGAGAGCTATTCATTAATTTATTTATCTGGGCACTCGCAGGAGCAAGGCCATGGAGATACAGCGCGGGGAGCTTTTTAATCAAGCCCCAGCTCCCGACCGGCTGACTGATGTGCAGCGACGCGTGTTTGTTTATCAAGGGTGCAGCTGCCAGAGGGCAAGGTGATGAGGGGAATTCTTCCTCTCCCCCTGTCCCTCTCCTCCCTACACGTTGAGAACAGAAAGAAAAAAATAAATTAAAAAAAAGGCAAGGAGGATCTCAAACTTCTTCTAGCCAGATATATAGCACCGAGTGTAATTAGAAGCTGTCGGGAACAGGGACAATTAAGTGTGGTTTTGGTGTCCCCCAGAGTTTTCTCAATGGGCCAAATTATAAAACGGGTGCAAAAAGATTGATGAGTTCAATGTTTTCCAAATGAGCAGCCTTATACACATAATTACACCACGGAAATGAAGGGATCATCACGATACAAACTCAGGCGAGGGTATGCTAATTGCTCATCAAATGGGAAGGCTGCGGTGTCAGCTACACAACCGCAGTATTCAGAGTAAAAAAGACGGGCTGGGGAGGGGGCTCCGCTGCTCAGATTAATGTGATCCATCTTCCTTTTGTCTATGTTCATTATTCTACATTCACACCCTAACCCTGGTTATCCAGTCCTGCACGCCGCGGCAGGCGGATGCACAAGGACGCTGCAGTGGTGGGAACAGCAGCGGAACACGTCTGCTCTTCAGCGCCGCTGCAGTGCGGCGCAGGACCTTACTGCCGGCTCCGTTTGACATGTTGTGGAGTCAGTGTATGTGTCGGCGCGGTAGATCTGCTGATTCGTCTGACGCTATTTTTAATGCACCTCACTCACTGCGTGCAAAGTTAACGTTCACATTCACTTTCCCCTGGGTTCGCAATGACACGGTGCAGAGGAGGACATTTTGTCACCAACTCGACGTCAGTAAGTAATATTTAGTGCAGTGATCTTGGGGATAATGACGTGACTAATTTGAATAAATCCCTCCTCTTTGGTGTGGGGGTTGCAATTATCATTAGAGGTTATAGGAAGTCAGACGCAGCTGCCAGAATCCCTGTTAAATTGGTGGAAATGGTCCAAATGTAACTTGGATTTAAAATGTGAGGGCATTAAACCTTTGATCATACAGTTCTGATTTTCATTTTTAGCATTCACGCTTTTCTTTCTTCTTTATTTGACCGTGGCTAACAGAGAGGGAAATATTCAGCATGGCCTTAGCTCTGGATAGGAATTATACTTCTTTTTGTGGTACTTGAAGTCGAAACAAATACAATTCTCAGTGACCATCACAGCTATGATATCCTTGTACTAAGCCTGAGGTGTCAGTGTTACGGGCGACGCGCTGGCAGTGGTCTACTTATCAAATCCAGAGGAATGGATGGCAAATCCCTTTTTCCCTGACCTTATCTGAAATCTTTCCTGCAAACCTTTCAGCACACTCATCCTGCATTGCATTAGACCATATAGCCTTCAGCTCAGCAGGCTGGCGTGTACCCTTCCTCCCACATCCCCACATGAATAAGTGAGTGACCAAGGAAGGGTTGTCTGGGATCTCTTCAGATTTCCTCTGGGAGGCCCAGCACTGCCTCGTGGAACACTGTCCATTTACAGATGCTGGCACAGGCAGCACTCCCACTGCAGAGGGTCTGTATGAAAAATGTCATGCAGATTAGACTCCATATTTAATTAGTTCCTCTATGGTTCAAGAGACTGAAACGCATGAACCAAAGCTACATAACAGCAGTCAAAATCCATGAGCAGAGGTGGAGGAAGCAGATTTTTAATTTCACAACAAAAGGTGTTAACTGTGCAGATTGGCATCAGGGGACACAACACTGCAACGTGAAGGAGTAGACTGGAAAATGAAGTACTCACTGGCAGCCTAAGATCCATCTAACAGTTACTGAATGAATAATGTATTACTATATTAATGATGGTCTATAAAATGTCAAAACTAATCCCCAGGTTGAGGAGTTCAATTTTATTTGAAACCGTTCACAATCATAATTTTAAAAATGTGTGAAAAGTGAACCTTTACGATTTTAGCTTCAAAATAGATCACTCCAGAGTTTCCAGGTAAATGTTTATTAATAAACAAGTTAGTCTCTCTCTGAATTAAAGGTAAACATTTTAATAATCTGTTCAGTCATTATTTCAAGTAAAGATTCAAATCTGTACCTCTCATTGGCAGGTATTCTGTTTTATATAATCGTAAAATAATCTTTTGGTTTTGGACAGACGAAGACATTTGAAGACCTTACTTTGATTAATTAGGTCATTTAGTTTATCATCTAAGGCTTGTGAATAAGTTTTGATCCAATATTCAAAGATCCAGTAAGGGCGTTGTAGAAAATTCAGAGGAATTCTTATAAAATAAGGCAGCACCATTTTCTCTTTATATTTTTTATTTTGATTCATAGGCTAACTCCCAGTGTTTGTGTTACGACTGTAGCCTCTCTGTGTCCTTCCCTGAAGCCGCCGGCCTTCCCCGTGTTTATAGAGCTTGATGGCTCTGGCTCTATTCAGCAGTGAAGCAAACATGACACCCGAGTGGACAGACTCATTTTCCTTCCTCCACCTTGTGACGTCTCTCTGAGCACACAGCAGTGTAAAAATCCTGTCCCCTGCCCACCATGGTGCCGTTAACCCAGAAATACTGCAGGCATGCATTACTTTTTGGCTGGACTGCAACAGCATGATCAGCTCTATAAAAGCCAACGTCCATGACTGAGTGAGAGTGAGCGGACATTGTGATATAGTTACACAGTTAATCAGCCAAACGCTACATGAATGTGGTGAGGAGTTCCCCCCATTGGCTGTTGCTCTTTTCAAATTAATTGGCACACAAATCACCGGGGGAAATTTTTTTTACAGGCAGTGTTGCCAGATCACCTGACTTTAAAGATCCCTTTAGTGATTTTATTTCCAATAAAAACCCAGGAACAAATCAAATGCAAAAACCTAATACACGGGCAACGCCGCTCTCCGAGTCACCAGTTCTGCTCTGGATGTTCCTCCTGAGGCTTTCCCTCTGCGGGCAAACCTTTCTATGTGTCTCATTCAGTGACAGACAATATAAATGAGCTTCTAACTTCTCCCTGGGTGAGGATTTCTCCAAATATAGCAGAAATCACTGCGCAGCCGTCATCCTCAATTGTGCGGAGTGATACTGGTAAAGGCAGTGAAGCTATCATATATATCCTTAAATTATTCTTTCTTTTTGTTTTATATTTTTGAGCATCTCAAATGAACTGTCACCATTCCCACATTTTACCTCACATTATTTAATTCTTTCATTTTAAAGTTCAAGAAATAAGTCTATTATGCAGAAAGTTATGAGGGAAGTTAAGAGATGGCTGCTCTTTGTCACTTGGAGGATTATCAGTGAAATAGTTATAGTCATTCAAGTCGAGCCCAGCGTGGAGTCTAGGAGCAGAACAGAGTAAGAAGAGCATTAAAAAAAACACACTGAGGTATAAAGTCAGACACCATGCCACCAGCACCCAGGGGTACTCTTCAACTTATCCCCCAGCTGTCACATTCATATCCTGGATTGAATTTTTAGTGCACAGACACGTGTGTTTGATTTAAAACTCACTGGAGAGGAGCAGAAAGAATATATTGGCATTAACAGGTTTTTCCTCAGAGTATTTGTCGGTCAGGACCATGGACAGCGCCACAGAGAAACTCAAACTTTAATCAGGAGCACAATCCCAGCTCTTACGATGGAGACGGCCTCCTGGCAGCACACTGGCATCATGAGAAGTACAATGTGCACATGTTTTATGTACGTCAGACAGAGCTTTTCAGAAATCTTAAGAGAACCCCACTGACATCCATTCCACGCAGGGTTTGAACAAAGAGGCTTGAGACTACTAGTTTGGACATATGTACTTCAGCTTGTGAAATCTGAGCTCCAATGTTAATCACGTCTGGGTGATTAACTTTGGATCAAATGAATGAAAATTAGCTTTGTTTAATTATGGCCTGCAATAGAGAAAATTAGAGACTGGGAAGACGTAAGCTGTCGGAAGGAGGATAATCTCTCACACCTGCAGGATGACACATTCTCTAAGTCCCCTTAACAAATATGTCCACAAATCTCTTTGAGTCTGTTTAAATCGAAGACAGCCAGAAAGATTCGCTGAGTGGAAATGGTGGAGTGACACAAATTTTGTCACGTGATATGCATTTTAAGATGTACGGGGATTAAAACTGAAACAGAGCCAGAGCTCAAAGAGTTTCTCTCGGTTTGAAATCCCCATTCGGATGGAGCCATAGAGAGACATAAACAAGACGGACAGAAACAAACAGGAAGGGAATGAGCTGTGCGCCCCTTCCTAACCTCCATGCTTCGAGGCCTGTGCATTGGTCAGGTTAACCTACCAGCTGTCTCAAGGCAGCTCTTCAACTCAACGCCCAAATGCTGGTGTCTGCCTCTGAGCTTATCAGGCTTTCCCAGATGGTGATTTGAGCGCATGGAGGGACTGAGAGGCGCACTGAAAGGGAAAGGGGAGTGGAGGTGAGTTTACGAAGATGAAACAGACTCTACACTTGGGGTCAAAAAAATGTGACTCCTTTTTTTTTTTTTTTTTAACTCCTGCACTCTTAAAGAAGGAAAAGCAAAAAAGGGAGCTGTGAGGATGAAAGTATTTAAAGCAGGGCCGGAGGCATCGGAAATATTCATTTAAGAAAACAAAACTTTGTCTCCAAGCTTTTGAGGGAGGGAGATATTGTGCATCCACTGAGGTGTTATAATCAAATCTTTCGCCCAACACTGTCCTAGTATTCAGTTATGTTCAGTCTGCTGCGCATAGGCTTTTTAAATGACATTACAACACGCTCTACCATTCTCAGGGATCATTTTAAAGACGGCAACAGTTCGATTGCTTCTTCTATCCAATATACGAAAATCATTCCGTAAGCGGTTTACCTTATATTTGAGATTAACATCATATCATAAATCAGGATAATTTGTTTACAGAATGTTACACATGTTTGGCCACGTTTACGACAGCGAGGAACGACAAAGTGTCATCGCGATCAGCAGTGGGGGGGGGTTCAAGTGTTGTGTTACCAAACGCGGTGCTACAGGACGCATCCATGCACGCTCGTGAGCTAATTGACTGTAATGTCATTTTATCTGCTTCAGCAGGTTATTGACAGCAACATCCCAGATGCCTGTTCATCCTTCTGTCAGCTCGTCAGCATGGGAGACGCCATTATCATCTCATTAGGGCTCACGCTTTCATATAATCCTGACATTTCCTCTTGCTCTCTCCGAGCTTTGGGAGCTTCAACACTTGGCTGTATTGTAGTGTGTGTGTGTGTAGGGGGGGGGTAATAAAGACAGTTTTAATTTCCTGCAGCCACTCAGACAGTCCTTATCCATCTGCTTCTTCTGTCTACCAGCCTCGCAGACGTTAAATCTCCACATTCTTGTGCTTCAGCATAAGAGGAAAAACCTGTGTGCTTTAACACAACATAAGCTGAATCTACACAAAGCATTTCAGTTGTTCACAGAGAGCGTATCCTCAAATGATGCCTAGTTATTACAGAAATGACCATTGTACAGTTAGCGAAGAAAAGGTCACAGACGGACATGAGGGATGGGAGCTAGGAGGAACTCAAGAGTCGCGGGTCCAGGATTAATCTCGCCTTCCCAGAGTTACCTGGGGGAATGAGAACATGCTTCCTGCTGAGGGCAGAAAGAAATCCCAGAGAAAACAAAAAAAAAAGTGCTTGTGTGATTTTGAAGAAAAAATGAAATGGAAGCACCTGTCCACACTGTGTTAGCTGTTTCTCCACGTGAGACTGCGATCGCATGGTCTTTAAAGGTGTGCAGGTCCTACAGACGACCTTCTCTCCGAACTGCTCTTCTTTTCATCTGCTGTTTCCAGCGAGCGGTCGCTGTGCCCCTTATTAATCTTCCATGAAAAAAAAAAAAAAGAGTCAGTTTCATCCGAACGCCGGCTGCAGTGGGATATCAGAGCAATCGATGCGAGGAGTTTCTGCGAAGGAAGCAGCAGTGGGTGCGGGCGATGGTGAGAATCTCAGTACGAATCTACAATTCATCCTGTGCTGGCTGCAGCGGGAACAGAGGGAGAAGTTCCATATTTCCACTTCAGCGGCCATCAATAGCTCGCAGGCCGTCTCCCACGGCTCTGCTACATGATTGCAGCTGTCACTGGATGGTTAGGTGTACGTCAGGCGAAACCGAAGCAGGTCCAGATCGATGAGCAAACATGGGAAAAACAAGTCGTATTGTATGAAGGTACTGAGAGATATTTTACCCTCAGATACATTTTTAAGATATTGCAGTAAAATAACGTGCCAACTTTCATTGATCTTGACAGGGAGGGGGGGTATTTAGCCAAATCAGGTACACATATATATAATTAATTTCCACACTGTGAACCTTAAACATATTTAGCTCATTTAGACCATCTGTTATCTTTTTATATTATATACTATCTTTTTTTAAGATTTAAAGACTGGGAGCAAAAAAAGATTAAAAATTAACTCTGCTATCATGAAAAGTCGTCTTACATAAACTTGGACCAAATTATCTTCTACATTTGCATTCATGGAGGGTCGCCCTGCAACTTTATACTCAAAATGAGAACATCCACGCAAACTTTATAGTCGACCTGGAACGACCCGTTCTAATACCCAAATATTGTCTCAAGGCTTCTCAGATTGTCTGAAGCAGTTTGTTCCTGGTCCAGCAGAGGGCGATCACTATCAGCTTGACCTGTTGCTGGCCCTTTTGACCCGTCAGTGAAGTAATCCAAGTAATTTTTTGCATTTCTGATAGATGGGTTATAATTTGCAGTCCTACCTAACACACAAGGAGCCACAGAACTTGTTGGAGTTCATCCTATCAAAATATGCAGAGCGGCAAAGGGAGATTTTTCAGCGGAAATATGCATATCTGGATAATCCATCAAAGGCAGATCATTTGGATTGGATTGGTACAACCCTAAAATAATCGACGATAATGGCATCAGAGATTAATGTAACATCAGGGAGAAACTGAACTCTGAAATCTATTTGCTTCCGCTCCTGGGAGTCTTTGCAAAGCCCATGTCACAGACATCACACGTTCTATACATAACATTTCAAAAGCGAGGCCATTCGTCTTTCCGATGAGGGCTTATCATGTTTGCCATATGCTTGCATCTGCCTGGCCCAAGTCAAAAGCAGAGCATTTCAGCAGCAATATGTATGTGCCTACCTGCACGGCTTCATAAATATTCTCGACTTCACCATTTCAAATCAGCAGACTAGAACTGAACTGATAGATGCACTGCAACCGATCAGCATAACGGGTCTGCGGCAGGAATATATTATTCTTCATATCTGACAGTTATGAGTACATGGATTTGTGCTTCATTCTTGCCTCCGCTGGAGTACATTACATTGATCTCGCAGACTAACGCTCCTAAAACCTCGCAGGACAGACAGTCTTCAGACATGATCCATATGCAAGAGACAGGATGGCGCAGTACACTTAAGACGGAGCTTAGCTCAGCGATGCGCGGCTATGATGCCAGTGTGGCGCCAGGCACCGCGATGCTGATGACATTTTTGGATTCCTGCTGCAGGATCACGTTTCGTTCGACTTCCCACGAAGGCCGCTTGGCTGTGATTAATGCCAAAATACAAATATTGGGAAAATGTTAATTTGTCCGCTTGCACACACTGATTATTTCTCTCAGCAGCACTACCAACGTTCAAAACATCACGTGCTAAGGCACTCCAGTTTCTTGAAATTGTGGCACGTCAATGACAGATCGGAAAAAAAAAAAAGCTCGGTAGAAAACGTGCGGCAGCTTGCTATAAATCCACATCGGATTAATTGGAGCAATTATTCTACCCCTGTGATGAATAAACGGGCCATTCGCTTGATTCAGATCCTACAGACAGCTCCTCCTGGTGTCTGTGCGGCCACTTTAACGTGCCACCACAAGGCTGCGTGCTACAGATGTGCCAGAAAAGCCAGGAAAGCTCCGTCAGCTGGCTCCATCCCATCAGGAATACCAAGTACATGTTCCGACCGCTGAGGGGATGTGAATACAGATGCCCGTGTTCAGCCTCGCTGGCTGGAGGCAGAATGCCACCACGATACAAAAACAAAGTCTAATCGTCTGACTTTGGCGCTCATCACAGGAAACATGATTCCTCTTGTTCTGCGGAGCTGTGGGAGGCTTAAGCAGCATGGTGCCTCTGTATGCATACAAACATAGACTGAACACACACGTATGGATGCAGACACACAGGCTAACATACAGTACACTCACACACACACAATGTGCAGTCATTATGGTATTCCTGAGGCGGTGGAGAGGGCAGCATGCCCCGGCTGTCGTACATGAGTTAACATGAGTGATATGGCTCCGTGCCTCAGGCCTGGGTTGTCACTCTGCTAAATTGTTGTAATTTTCTTCTTCTGGCCTGGTCCTCAGTTGGGCAATGTTCTATATTTCATCTCCCCACTGTCCTTAGGTCAGAGAGGCATTCAAAAAAACTGCAATCCTATTCCATCTGATGTGGACAAGAGTGTCAGAGGAAAAGAAACAGTTTTAATTTTTTTTTTAGCCTCTATTCTTCAGATGATATCGTACGAGTTCAATCACACCCAATCGGAGAAATTGCAATTTGATATGGCATCATGTGGAGGTGAGGCCTCCTCTCCCCGTCATTGTATTGAAGCCTGAATGCAGCCTCTGAAACATAATGTTCAAACAGAGGATGCTCAGTTGCCTCAATCTGATTTTTTTATTGTCCACAAAGAATTTTTCCTAACCAACAAGGAATCTCAGCAATTATTATGTGCGTTAAAAATATAAAATCTCATCTGGGCTTGAAGGAGGAAGAAGTTTGTCCAGGCTCGCTGCAGAAGACTAAACAGAGAGGCCCATACAGGAAGGAGAAGAAAAGAGCATGTCTGACCATTTCTACAATCGAAGGCCGAATCCATGAGAAATCCATTTTCAGTTTTTACTTCATCTCATGGCCTTAAATTAATCCTTACATTTTTCTTAAAAGCTCAACCTTGTTAAATTGCAAGATGTGCCAATGTGTGTGTGTGTTTGTGTGCTTCTCAAGGACAAAACTCAGAAAAGTTAGAAGTGTTAGAGCTACAGAGAAAACAGGATGATGAAGAGGAGGAGGAGGAGGAGGAGGAGGAGGGTGAGGGGGTGGAGGTGGGGGGTTGGGGCGGGGTAGAACAGCAAAGTGTCCATGTGCACGCAGTCTTGTACTCAGCTGCTGAGTGTGGCTCTCAGGTTGCCATTTGTCCATTCCCCCGTTCCAGAGAGAGGGGCGAGACGCTGAGAGAGACTCCCTGCAGCAGATGGCAGAGTTATGCTCTGCAGAGGTGAGAAATAGCCCATTAGCCTCACCAAAAATTACAGCCTGCCTCCTCTTTAGTGCTCAGCCTCGAGTACACCTGACCAGACGGGGACTGTGCCTGGCATGATCATCACTCTGTAATCGGAGTGTTGACAACAACAACTCGACAAAAACAACTTGAGCTGCTTTAGCTATACCTTCTTCCTTACTATATGAATAAGGAATGGGGGTGTGTATACTCTCAAATATACTATATAAATATACTATAAACTATAAATACTATAATAAATATACTATACACTATAAATACTATAATAAATATACTATAAACTATAAATAAGTCCCAGACTCTTAGATTAAGAAAATAATAATGAATAAAACCTAATGCAACAACAATAGTTTCACGCTAAAAATCACTTCATAGAGGAAAATTGATCCAAACACGCAGCAGCCTCCTCCCAGAGCCGGGGTGAGCGACGGCCACGCTGAGGGCAGACGTACTCGACGTGGGCTCACAGTCAAACAGGGCGCGTGCCCCCGCTGTTAAACGTTTGCGTGTGCTGCAGGTGTTTCATTAGGTCTGCCCCGTTTCCTCCCTTGTTTTCTAACACTCGCTGCACGGTGTCAGAATCAGTTCACGGGAAACAGCCGCGCTTCACACCGTTTAGCTTGAGGCATCTTGTTGCCGTGTCGACTCGAGTCTCAGGTAGCCGCTTGCTGTAGGCAGAAGCTCCGCGCCGAGAGAGGATTGCCACCAGAGTTTAATTCTAACCAGACAAGAGTGGCGAGGTTTATGTTGCGTGTTAGCACGCCAAACTATTTCTATTTCAAAATCTGTGTTCTAAGTTTTTGCTCCGCAACCCTATGATCGTCAACTCCACGGGGAAGGAAGGTCGACTGGAAACGATTAACAACATGTGAAGGATTAAGACGGCAGAGGAGAAATACTGCAGCAATTAGATTCCATTAATGTCGAGCATCGCTGCCCTAGGAGCGTGGAAATGCCTTCCACTCAGCATTCACGATACTTCCCGTAAACACATTGTACCAGGAGGAACAAAATGAGGAAATGTGAGTTGTCAGCTCATCTTAAACGCCTGCATTTAAGCCCTAAATGTTTATGCCCATTTGGAAACTTATTAACTTCTCATATTTTGACTGCAACAGCTAAAAGATAAGCAATCCGTAAAGGCAAGGCTATGCCCAAGTGGCATTTATGAGCCTTTAATGCAATAACAAAATGTAAATGACCCCTTTGTGGGTCGTCAAATGAGCGTGCTGTTGCCTCAACTATTTAATCAGCTGATAACAGCAGCCAGTGTGCACGTGAGAATGTAATCGTCCCGCTCTATAGGATTCTCTTCACCAGCAGGGCGTTTCACGGAGCCTCTTCTCCTCTTTGAATAAGAGTCGTGGAAAACGACCGAAATAACATTTCCTTTCACACTGTAGGTATTGCCGTTGGAAAGAGACACAAAAGAATAAGGGGCTTGGGGGACTTTTAATGCTTTCCCATTCACTGAATCAGTTGAGACTAAATTAATGCAGCAGCTTTCCAAGCAAAAGACACGGCGTAACACTGTGGGGACTTGATAAGCGTAGAAGGATTAGCTTTCGTTACACTGGAAGAAGACAATTCCAGAAAGTTGCTTCAAAAGGAATTAAACAACCGTAGATAGTCTATGTTCGACATGAGTTTGGGTGTTGATGGCAGGCCCCTCTGACCATGAGGAGGAGACCCACCGTGCACCGCCCACATCATCTGTCGAGCGCGCTCCTTATTTTCTCAGGAGACAGCGAGGAAGGAAGCAGAAGTTTAAAAGGGCCATTTTGAATTTAAACTGAAAAATTCAAATGGAAATTCACTCATTATCCACTCACTGATGTGCCGATGGAGGGATGGGTGGAGTGTTTGAGTCCGCAACTCACTTTTGGACCTTCGGGGTTAAATAACAAAGCTGCTATTAGGCTTAAAACACAGAGTAAATGACCTACTTTCCAGTCAGGGCTTTGGGACACTTGGATGAGACCTAACAAGCAATATGGAGGCATGATGTTTTCTCTGTTGTTTTTCTGTTTTCTGAAGGAGAGGTCGCCTGGGCTGTAAAACTGTTTACCCCTGAGACGCCTAAAGTGTTTTGTGGGCTCAAACACTCCCCCCCCCCCCCCACCCACAAGCACAGTGGTAAATAAAATGCAAGTGTGTTTTTCATTTTTCAGCGACCTGCCCCTTTAATGGCGTAGTAAATTCTATTTTCATTCATAAATGAATGTATGGTGTCACAAAGGTCAAGCTCCTTCATTAAATGGGACATCAGAAATTCACGTCAGAAAGCCAGGTGCTGCAGACAGATAAGATGTTTGGGTTTTTTTTTTTTTTTTTACAATAAAACAGAAACACCGGCACGCTGCAAATCTTCATGACTCGTTAACTCCACACATTCAGCCAAGGGAACATGAACCACTACAATGGGAGATCAACACTAATGTGGGCCTCCACACTCCGGACCCCTCCACGTGGAAGTGTTCTCAGAGGGTAATAATCTTAAGACAACCCCAGTGTTTCAAACTGCACCTGACAGCAGATGCACCGGTTAAGTATGTGTAGGGCGATAAGTTGCATCTCTAATGTTTGTTCACTGTGGGCAGCCTCTCTGCGGTGTTGCACTTGATGGAGTTTGTGTGTGTGTGTGTGTGTGTGAGTGTGTGTCACCTCGAGAGGCTGCCACCTCCAACAGACGAGTTTTCCACATGTCTTGTTTTTGTTAACAGGTTCTGAGGTGATGCGGTTTTCACTTTGACAACAGATCCTCATCCCAGGAGATCGGCTCTCCTCCCATCACAACGTTTGATGCCACTCTGCTTTGTTGCACATGTAAAATTTAAGCTTTTCAAATATGCACAAATAAACACTGACACCTTATCTGGGACAGGCTCATATCAGCCGTCCTAATCCGACAACCAACATATAGAAAAGTGTAACACCTGATCTGATGAACACGAGCAACAACTTACTGATAGAAATGAACCAAAAACCACATCTAGAAAAACGTATTTAAATAAAGTCGACAATGTGCGAATCACGTTCTTTGTGTGACACGGGAACTACAGACACTGACCTCTGCAGAAACCCAACACCAATCCAAGACACAGAGTTCTCTGTTCTGAAATTACTGGACCAGGCTCACACACACACACACAACGAACTGATGTAAACAATTAAGACACAAGCTGTTCTCTCCTTCTCTTTTTAAAGTACTTGAAACAGCATCTTGCAGAGCTGAACAGGAGGTCCCAGGTAGTTGTGGGTTTAATTGTGTGCAACTGGAGATAAAGATAGATTTGAATAATGGGAAAACATCGAGCTTCTGTTTTATTCATATGTTGCATGTTGTTCTAGCAGAAAAAAAAAAGATGTGTCAGAAAGTCAAGTTAGAAAGGTCATGAAATAAAATGAGGTGTCAAGTCTCCTTCATTTTCTGCTACAAAGATAAGAAATACAGCAACAACAAACCACAGATGGAACACTGAGTCAATTTGTTTTTGCTGACCGCAAGTTCATGGACATTTAAAGAACTAATAAACACACATTTTAAACAAAATTGAAAAGTCTGGTTTCACAAACGTGTAAAGCTTGACTGACTATGTATGAGTTTTGATTTGTTTTGTAATCTACACCATATCTTGAAAACTATTTCAGATTCAGGCTGAACTACACTAACTAACAACAACAACAACATGAATACACACATTCCCCATGTGGCTCCCAGCAGCTTAGCAACCATGTGCTAAATATGAGTGTCACAGTGACTCACTGTGGAAGTTTCAGTCCTCTCCTCTGTCCTTGATGAAGAGTCCAGAGTCCCTCTGTCCACGCTGCTGCTGCCCTTTGTTTGCTGTTTGTGTCTTTGTTCGTTTGTTTGGAGCAGTCGTCCTCCATGAGCTCTGTTCTCCATCAGAGGATCATCAACTCCACCTGTGGCGGCACGTTCACCAGCAGCCTGCAGGGGGTGCTGTTTCCCCCTGTAATGAACACCAGGGGAAACTAACAGAGCACAGAGCAGTGGTGCAATAATTCAATGTTGCAGGAAACATTAAAAAAAAGTACTCTCAACAGGCTGCTCTTAACTATCTGCTCCAGAGGAGTAAAGTTAAGATAGTATTCTATGGCAGAAATAATACAAATGTTAAATATTAAAATTCTGCTCGAGTCACTTATTGATATGGATCTTCACAAAATTCCACATGCTCATGAATAACAGCCTGTCTCTGGTTGTTTTTTTAAATCGAGATCTTTATATTAAACGGACATAAATGATTAAAAATGCTCGTTGAGTTTAATGTGGAATGTGAAGTGGGCCTAGATTTCCATAATTTTTTACATGAGGCTGAAACATAACCTCCTTGTTAGAGGGAACTTGAACTTTCTTGTATTAAAAACAGTCGTTTAAAAGAGAAAACTGCATTTCATGGTGGGTACAAGGGCGTCCAATCTTGTGTGAGGGAGTGGGATGACTTTTACTTTAATAATAGCAATTACTAAAGCCAAATAGACGAACAATTCTCTGCCTCTGCTATTATGTTAATAAAAAAGGTAGCAATTTCACAGCTTTCATTCTGAAAATAGGTCAATGCTATATGAAGAAAATGACTCCGATTATCAAAGGAGAAGCCAGCGCACTGTAATGGCAGCTCTTTTATAATGTCCTCCATGGCATTCAAAATCCCCGGAAAATGAGCAGCTAGGTGCAAACAGATAAATGCAAAATGCCAGCTGTATTATTATATTCCAAACAATTTGTCCTGTTAGCAGTACATTAAAGATTAGCTGGGAGCAGATGAGGGTGTTTTTCAGCACAAATTCCCATTTTGTTTTTTTAAAAAGTGGGGGAATCTAAAACTCCCTCCGTAGTCTGTGAATTATCGCAAGCGGAAGAACAACATGTCATTTCCAGAACTTCTGATTTGATTGTATTGTCCTCCCACTTAATAGTTCCATCAACTTTATATGTGTATCCATGCATTTAGAGTTGTTTCACACACACACACACACAGGGGTGGGAACAATGCCCTGCTTCCGGCCTGCAAGGTAATGTGAAGAGGACAGTATAGATTTCCCCTGGGCTGGGTACCTGTGCTGTGTTCAACTGTACACTGCACAGCTGGACAGTTTTTACAGTTAAACAGAGATTAATATTGCAGGGGAGTAATGGACATTCATTACGGCTGTGAGGAAGCTTAACCAAGGGGAGCTTATGAGGAAACAGTGCGGCTGCTGTCTGTGAAATGAACGAAACGAAAACAGGACGAGTGTAACTGATGCAACCACGGCGCCGCATGCTCGACAAAGTGAGTCCTTTAAATGTCACAGTCGCCCGCTCCCTCGCTTCCTGTCCCGCCCGCATGGCCGCACACGCTCAGTTGACCGTGATGTCATTACGGCTCAGTCAGGAGCAGCCGGCGTCACGCCGTCGAGCCGCTCGCCGGCAGAACGCAAACACCGCAGAATGTGTTATGGGCCAGCCGAGAAATCACCTGCGGAGAATGGGAAATTAAAACGCCGTTTGTCACGAACATCGCTGGGCTTTAATGTTCTCTTTAGTGCTGTCTGAATGGAAATATGGTGCAGGTGATGAAGTTAAATATGTGTAATGGGAAAATAAAAAACACAGGTATGCAGCCTTAACAGCGTCAACCTCGGTTAATGATCCGGCGTTGCACCGCAGCATATTCTCATTAAGCAGACAGTTGATCCATTATGCAGGAAAGGGAGGCTGTGATGGCACATATCAGAAGGTGTAGTAGTTACACGAGCATGGCCAAGTACCCAGAACCACGCAGAGTCCTGAAGGAGTTCCTCTGTCATTAGGAAGTACTCAATTCTAGGTTTGAGAACGATAAAGACAGCGGAGGGTCAAATATCTCTAAGTACTAACGCTCCTCTGGAGATATGTAGTATCACTGATCAGTCAACATCAGAGTTTCTTGTGTACAATTTGTGTGCCTGGCGCTCGTGACAACACTGGCTACTTCCTCCCACTGCACCGATAGATTGAGAAAATATCCCAGTCTTTGCATTTTCCACAACTGAGTACGATTACTAACAATATTTCTAACTATGTTCTGTGTGTGGAATACAAACAAGAAAATACACATTATGTGTTTCCCAGACTCATAACTGGGACACATGGATAAATATGATCCAAACCCTTTCAGAAGTAATCCTGTGCATCGCAGCGAGAGGAGCGGAATGAAAGGAGCCTGTGATGACAGTGTGACTGGCTCAATGCAAAACTACAAATGCTCAGTGGGACTGAGCCAAATCTGTGCTTTTTTTATTGTTCTGCAGATGACGGGATGTTTAACAGAAACTCTGAGTTTCTTGTCAAAATTTTAACATTTCTCACATCCCCGACGGTTTCTGTCTTTAAATAAAAGGCCCGTCGGCTCTGGCAATTTTCCCCCCGCTGTAATAAAAATGTTCCCAGCTGCAGCTCCAGCGCTGCGTTGTGTTATCGCTTGTGTGACTGTTCTGAAATGTTCAATCTGTGCCGCATTTTGTCTTGATTTTCCTGTTTCATTCCCTCCTTAAATAGTTCAACAGAAGAGGCTGTATCAATGTATTATCACAGGTGCAGATAACAGCACAGGAAGGGGCCAGGCGCAGGCGGAGTGAGGCAGCTGTTCACTTTGAAGATAAACTCACAGGCAGGTGGGTTTACAGGCAGGTAGGTTGAGGAAGCAGCACTGACCAGGAGATGATCACTAACGCAGGTTTGAGGAGACTGGAAACAAACGTGTGAGCGGCTGATGGAAGAAAAGAACACAGCGCCGCCAGCCGGAGATCAGGCCTGAGACTGACGGTCGGGCAGGTCAGGGGTTGGTGTCAGCTGGGCCGCAAACCCGGGACCAGGAACAGACAATGAGCCGAAACAGCCCAGTGTGGGTCCAGCTCGCCGCTGATGATGCCGTCTGGCAGCTGAGGATCTAGTTTGCTGAGCAGCTGTGTCTCCTGGTCTCTGGGCAGCTGAGGCTCTGGCTGCTGGAAGGGCAGCGGAAGGAAAGATAAAAATATATGCAAGCCAGGTTCCAAAGAAAGATTTCAAAATGGAGTCTTCTGAATTGTAATTCTTCCAACCTGTCTGTTTTCATTCCTTTGGGGAGCTACAACATAAGCCTGTGGAGTTTTTTGGTCACAATTCACATCTTTTGTTTAAAAGTGTCTTTCATTTGCTCTGTTACAATGAGGGAGTCGAGCAGCACTCCATTAATCCATTTAATTTGGGCACTGAATTAATGAAGTGCTGGTGGGATTCAACACCCAGTTTCAAGGCACATTGTGAGTGGAGTTCACTGTGGCTCCCTGAATGGTGAGAATGGTTCATACTGTAATTTAATCAGCAGAACATGCAACGATGTCATTTGAAAGTATTATAAAATATATAATTATACAAAAATATAATATAGAATATATTTTTAAGAGTTTCTTAGGGTACTTAAATGTACGTATATGCACTCCAGTAAGACAGTATGTACTAATCTAAATACCATTTTAGATTCTTCTTTTTTTCTTTTAAAGCACAGCAACAGAAGAACTGATTGAAGCGCAACACAGCCAATCACATTTAAAGGATGTCAATCAAAATGTCGCACCCCCATGTCTCTTTAAAGAGTTCAAACTTCCTAATTCTCTCAATGTTTGCCATTTTTTTATTTTCTCAAACTTGTTGGCGGTAAACAAAGAGTCTTTGAATCGGGGGTGAATTTGTGTTGTGTTGTTGTTGCAGCACACCGGTCAGACCAGGCTCAAACTGATGGAGGAGGTGACTGAACTGAGGTGGGCGCGAGCAGCTCTTAACTTTGACCCACACCGTGCCGATGAAACCGATGCACACGGTAACCATAACATCGAGGCCGAAGTCTCAGATATCACATAATAAATTCCAGCTGAATGGCTAGGGGTTGCATTGCGGGTGTTTACTGTGCTCATTTAGATTCAGAGGGAGCAGACAAAAGGCAAACATCAGAATCAATTGTAGGTGCTGCTCTGATTCCACATCCTCAGGCCATGATGCCAGCATGTGTGCGTCGACTTCCAAAAACAAAGGGAGGAGGGTCTCTGTTTTTTTGTCAGCTGAGGACCGACGACAAATGACCATGAGGAAATGTGGCATGTTGTTTTTTTTAACCTTATTCTGGCTTTGTAATAGTGATATTTTTTCTTCTGATGTTCTTTTTATGCATTCAAACTTTATTTGTAAAGCACTCTGCTACCATATTTTGAATTGCTTTATAAATAAATGTAATTATTTCAACCAAGAATAATCACTTTAATGGGTGAAGCTGAAAACCTTTCATGGTCTCCATGGTAATTTTGCCACAGACGCTCTTTTTTAGACACTGCCCTAAAATAGCTGGTGTGTGCACACGGGCGCCGACCGTGCGTGCAGGTGTAAATTTTAGGCGCATGAGCCCGATCCGTGCTCACATCTCTATCTAGTCGTACCTTTTCTGAAACGTTTTGAACACTCCCCTGTTGTAAGCTGCAGCACTGGAGGAATAATCTAGTTATCAATTGGGATTCAGGTTTGGATGAAACATGACAGGTTACCTTTGAGGATTCCTCGGATCAAATGCTTGCGAGAAGAAAGTGTTCATTTTGTTCAAACATTAAGGCTGAATAATGCGACCAGGACGGGATCTGTCCATCAGCACCGGCGGACGTGTTCTTGTCTTCTCCCTCTCTCAGGTCCGACACTCATCCCTCCACAGCCCACACCCATCACTTCTTTTTAATCATGACACATTCCTTTAACAGCCCCACAGTAGATGTGTCTTCACTGCAGTCACTGCTGCGGTACAGAACTTCCCTTGAAAGCGGTCTAATTGGATGCCCAACCTGAAAGAGACTCTTGATATACCATGAATCCGGTGAGAAAAATATGTTTCCTTAATGAGTTGCTTTCATGTTCTGGAGGTTCCAGTAAGAATTTGAAAAAAAAAGAGGATTGCTTTGAAAAATGACAGGGGAGGTATATACACTGACCTATTTTTAATGCCCCCAGGGTCAAGTTAAACACCAATTTGAAGTTGTCTTTCAGGATGAAATCTATGAAATTGATTTTCCTCAACTTGCATGAGCACGCAAGTCCACTCTATGAAGCCTGTGCCATGCACTTAGAAGAGAGGGGGGGGGGGGGGGGGGGGGGACCCTTCCCCGGGGGGGGGGGATGACCATTCTCTCCCTGAATGGAACAGACTGCATGTTAGCTGGAATTACTTATTCTAAAAGTATGTTGCCTCACATTTCAGCCACCGGTGTATCCACTGCAATATTTCCTATGTTCACTGCAGGATCTTTATTCATACATAATTTATTTGGATTTCTTCACTTATGTTTGCTGCCTTTTTTCAGGTTCATATCTGTGACTGTGTCAAAGTCAGTTCCTGTTTTATTCAATTGAATTCTCAGCCATTCGCCGCTGACAGTCATTGCTCACTGTGTATTAAAGCACCCTCATTATGCAAAATGGCTGCAGGCAGCCATACACGCAAACCTTGCTGCAAAGATGCAGCAGCACTTTGACGCCAGAGCTGCACAATCGTATTTCCTCCAGCTGACGTTTGGGCAGGAGCGTGCCGTCTTCACAAGAACAAAATAAGAAATGTTTTAATTTTGACACCATAGTGAGACCCAGTCACAGTTTGTCTTTGCCTGGGGAAATCTAGATGTGACCTGTGTTGTCATGGTTGCGATAAAAAAACACACAGATAAGGCTGAAACATTTTAGCTTGGAGTTAAGTGCTCCTGTTCTTCAGTCTGGCCACTTCACCCACTTTGTTCTTCTGTTTACTACCTCTGCTGACCTTCTCCTCTCCTCTCATTATAAAAACGGCCACCACAAGTCCCCTGACATTAAAATGTAACCAAGGGTCATAATGAGCCACTTGCGCAGAAGAGATGTTTTGTTTTTTGCACATGAGGACAGTGTCATCCTTTAGCCCTGAAGATGGAGGATGGCACACAGTGAAAGCTCGGCTTAATATCCCATGGAGCAACGCGAAAGGTTAATGTGCGGAGGGACTGATATCAGCTGTAACTGGAACAGACGTCAGAAGAGAGCTCACCTCCGCCCAGACCCAGAGAACTCCTAGGGAAACCAGATTTGAATCCATTTGGCCAATAAATATCAGTCGAGAGCTGATTGGTTTGATTAAAATCAAAAAATGATTCCTTGAAAAATCAAGAAAAATAGATAAAAGCAAAACAGAAATTGGTTAGGTACCCTTTTTTAAAAATCTAAAATAAATGGAAACCCATCCTTGGTGGAGCGGATAAACAGCAGAAAGTGCGGCCTTCTCAAACATGTTTTGTCTTTTCAATAACAAGCAATATAGATGGTATAAAAGGTTAATATTTGTTCTTTACACGCACACACTGGGTATAGAAAGAAGACAGGGTGAAGGTACAATAGGCTTTTCTTTCATTTTGCTTATTTGTTTTCAACCACAATTCCCTCACTTTTATTGCCTTGGGGTCCAGTGAGCAGCACACATGTAATATAAATGTGTATGTGGGTACACAGTGTGCATTAAAAAAAAAAAAAAAAAAAATCTTTGTTTATGTGCTCTTCACACAAAACAAGACCGACAGTCCCAAACAGATAAGGAATATTACAGATGTGTTTGACCTCAGGGATCTCACGCTAAAATATCAGAGGAGGTTAGTGACAAGAAAGGTGCTTGAAACTTGAAATGCATTTGATAATGGTTTAAGACAAATAGAAACAATCACATAAATCATTTTTTTATCAACATCATGTGACGTGTCACCGTGCCCTGACATTTGTTTCCTGCAGGGTTTTGGACCAAATCAAATTTACTGCCTATGTTTGCCCACAAACTAATGCTCATGTGGGGGGCGGGGGGGACATGCTGACATGTTTTAATAGTTGATTTTAACTGGAGGGGGATTTTACAGGCGGTTGTGCTTCAGGATGTAGAGCGAGTTGTCCCCTATCCACAAGGTCGGCAGTTCGATCCCAGTCTCCTTGGGCGAAACCCCAAATTGTCTGTGCAGCGGGGACTGAAGGGCAATAGAGAAAAGTGCATTAAAAGGGGCCTGTGTGTTGGTCACATTACAGGAGGGGGGGGGGGCTATTGACTTCAGAAATTCGTATCTGCTCTGTTCATCTGCTCTGCACTCCATCTATTGATTTGTTGTCAGCATCCTTCTCTCTTTCCAAACAAACAGTTCTGTTTTTTTTTTCTTGTCATTAACACATACTGCCTCCCTTCCCTTTTAATGAACTATGTTTAATTTGCCTGAGAGGCATCGGCACGATGGACCTTTTGATGAACTGATCTTGGTCGCATTGGAAAGAGCCTTTAAGACGGGAGTTGCGCCACTGTGACAACCTCTGAAGGATGCAGCCCATTTGGGATGTAGTATTTTTTTTTTTTTACTGAGAGGAAAGACTCCCTCGGCATAAAGCAAAAGCAGGCGAAAGTAGAGGAGGAAGAGGAAGACGAAGACATTTTATCTGTGGATTACGTACTGGCATAAGATTTCCTGGATCTCCAGTCGCCACTTGAGCGACAAGAGCAACTTCACTTTAACTCAACGAATCCAACACAGTATAATATATCACATGTTACATCATACAATCAGCTTTTCAAGCTCACGCAATGACACACAAACACACACTCACATACATTATAAATATATATACACATACATAGAAATATATAAGGATGAAGACAGCTTCAGTGCAAAAAGAGAAAATAAATGGGTTTTTAAGCTGCTTGAGTTGAGATCCCTCCTGCTTTGTGCTCTCCAAATCCTCTTTTCCACTACGACTTAAAAAATTAATTAGGGGACGCAAGTATACATGGCAGAAACGTGCATGTGGGCGATCCATAGAATTTCCACAAACACTGACTGAGCAAAAGTAATACGCATCCTTTGTGCACATCTATTGCTTCCCTTTGAGCTGGAGGAGGTTATCCAGGTTGCATAAAGAGTCTTTCTCCTCTCATTCTCTCTCTCCTGGTGAATCTGAGCGTCGCTATGATCAAACTGTTTCCCACTTTAAATCCAGACGTGGCGGGTTCTGTCCATGTCTCCACAGTGCCCTCCGCAGGGCTCCACGACGCTGCTGTTAACAGTGCGCTCTGTCACACTAATTCTGGACATGGAGACGTGTCGTACATAGGACGGCGTTCCACACTGCAGACAGGGCTTAGAAATACGAGCTGCCATTACTGCTTTGAACCGGCCGGGTCTAATTAAAGCCGAGCGCACGGGCTGTCAGACTGCTTTTGTTTATTTGGCACTGCCTCAGGATTCTCACCGACACCACCACCACTTGTTTTGGTGCTGTTCAGTATGTATCCACGGGGACTTCAGTGCTGCTAAGTGTTTGTGTATGCCAAGGGTGCTGCAGCGCCACAGCGAGAAACACCGAGTAAACAGAAAACTTTCAAATCTGTACAGCCATGTCATGCATACTGAGTCTCATCCTCCCGAACGAGGCGAATGCAGCTTGATAAAACTGTACATATTTGAAATACATTGACAGGATTTGACTTCTAAGCTTCCGTCACACAGTGTTGAGCACTGATTTCCTCAGGCTTTACAAGAATCTAACAAGGAATACATGAATACTTTACCTGAGTGGAAGTGTTGTTTTATAGGTTATAAACTGGTCCACAGCCTAACCCTCATCTTAACCACAGCGATGAAGGTCTGACAACGTTAACAGTATGATTGGAACTCCATCCATGACCTTTCTCTCAATCTATCCAGGTTGCTCTGGTGAACGCTGGGATCGTTTCATGATATTGATTATATAATGTGTTGTAATGATGGATGGTGAAGGTCAGATATGTTGCGTGTAATTGCAACTGTGCAGACTTCATGTCCAAGGTATTTTCAGTGATGCCATCTCCATGTGCAGACGGGGGTGGGAACATCTCACTTGTTTGATCTTTTCAGGCTTGACGACTTTTTGCACTCACCTTTTCACATCTGGTTAACTTGTAGACAAATTGCTAAATAATCAGTCAATCAACTAAATTTATATTTAGATTTTAAATTTTTCTGAGGCTAAATAAAACATTTGACACCCAGCTGGAGTATAAGAAAATTGCACTATAATCCAAACATTCCAGCTTGTGGTTTGTCCATGTACACACCCAAGCCCAAAGAAAGGAACATAAATACTTGCTGCTGCATTTTCGCGCATAAAAGAATAAAGGTTCAAACGACCAGTCAAATCCCAGTCAGTAAACACGCTGTTCTAACCACTTGATTACAAAATTCAGATTGGAGCGTAGCAACAAGCCGTTCACAGAAAACATCTTTGCCAAAGAAATGCTTTGACTGCACATTTGGCATTAAATCGCCCTCAACATCTGACTGAATAATCAATGCATCATCAATACCAGGAGAGGAGACATTCCATCAGCTTGTCTCGGGGTGGCTCCTCTCACCCTCAAGGATAATTTAATGCATTTATGCACCGCTGTGTGATTGGTATTGTAAAACTGGGGCTGGCGAACACATGCGCTGAAAATATTCCAACTGACATTAATGAGGTGTCACAAATTTATCTACACACTGATGTGTCTCTGAAAATCGATCAGCGCCGTTGATGGTTGTGGGACTCGGACGGAATTGTCTTGCTAGCTCAGCTCAGGAAGAAGGAAGTCCATCTCCTGTGTGGGCAAGTAGTCTAAAACCAAAATTAGACTAGACATTTGCCCTGTCCCTTTTTTTCACAAGTGTACTGTTCCATTGAGTTGAAGTGAGATACTAAACCACTGGATGCCTCGTTGCTGGCCAGTTCTATTTCCCCTTGGTAGAACAGTTTGTTACTGCACAAGAACTCCTGGAATAGGTTGGCCTGAACATAATCAGCTGTCGGAACTTTTGTTTCTCGAGAACTGAAGGACACATTTGTGGGTTTATTTGAAAAGGCCTTTGAAATGGGACAGTCTGGTTGCGCTGCTGTGACACAATCAGTCTTCAAATGAAAGCGCTGGAAGCTGCAGCCCATTAAATTGAGCCACAACAAAAGTCTCACCAGATATGAATAGGAAGCAAAACTTCTGAAAAACAACATACTTTCCTCATTCAGTAATTATAACAAATGATCAAACTTCATCAGTGCTCGCTAATAATACAGATAGCTCACTGAAAGAACAAGCCTTTGAATCTATAGAATAGCATATGCATACAGTGTATATACTGTCCAGATACCTCAAAGCAAAACCGATTGTTCGCGCTGCAGAGCTGAGATCAACTGCAGAGCAAACAATAATTCCCTGCTGCATTATCACTCCCAGCATCACCTTTCACATAATCTACAAGCAGCCATGCGATCTATGAATATTGATTGTAGCCACCTTATCATCAATTCAAGTGATTTATCCTCACAGCATAAATCATTTTAAGATGTCTTTCTTTCACCATCAGGTTTTTATGTTATCTGCACAATATCGCCGCTAAAGTGTGCAAGCGCTGCCTGTTCTGTCCCTTATTTTATCCTTCCACGCCTTTGTGCTGTCTTTGTTTCTCTCTTTGTGCTCCTCTTTTCTTCCCCGCCGTAGCTCTCTCCCCCCAGCTCCCCGCTGACAGCTGGATTACCATGTATCAATGCAGTGCCAGAAACTGGCTGCCAGACAAAATCATGTTTTGTCTCATCCTTGGCTCCCGCACGGTGACGAAGGCCAACAGCGTATGACATTGGGAACAAGAGAGAGAAAGCCAGGTGTGACCGGAGACAGGAAGCTGAGGGTTCCCACGCACACATGTCTGCAACATATGTGTGCGTGAGTGTGTGTGTGTGTGTGTGTCTCAGATGAATACAGTGAGACTTTAATCGGTAATGTTTGATTCTGTGTAAAGCTGCAGCAAGTTTATGCAAAGGCAAACACAGTACATCAGTATCTACATTCGGGTCCGTGGAGATCTCTGTGTATGTGCCTGCATGTGATGTGTCTTCGGAGGACTTATAAATTCTTATTGTCCCAGAGCCCAGGGTGAGATTGCACTGCGATGAGAAGAGATTCTCACTGGCTTGCAGGCAGAATATTGGATTTTCCAAAAAGTCAATAAAGGGCTTGATCATTAGCGAATAAATATTCTCTTCCCTCAAAGCTATTTCAAGACTTGCAGTGTCCCATCGCCACTGTGGCTCTTTTATTATTTACACTGTTGTGCTGACACCCACACTCTTACTGCATGTATGAGATGGAAAAGAGGGGCAAGGAGGGGGAAAGTTGCCAATAATATAGAGATAGCTGCATTAAAATGGATTACTTCCCCCCCACTCTCACTCATCCTCTGCACTCTCCCCCCCAAAAAAATATGTATGAGATTTCTGCCCAAGCTTTGGCAACAGATAGATACACAGACACAGTATATATATTTATATAATATGTGTTTCTCTGAGGAGTAGGGGAAGTTATTTTGAACCATTTGTTAGATGTGAAGCAATTTGCTGAGGCGGTAAAAACTGTATCATATGGGAATATACAGTATTGCTCTTTACTTGCTGCTCATATAATCGACTCAATCAGCGACTGCTTCCTGCTGCAGCGCACTGACAGTGTTAATGCCCAATTAATGACGCACTGTGCTCAGTTTCCTAACTGATATTTGAGTTTAAACAGTAGTTGGTACAAGTTTGTAGTAGATCCATTACTATTCCCAGCCCATAATTCCTTGATTAATCTGTAATGAAGTTCGTTCAATTCTTCATGAGCTTATAATGAGGATCATTTGCAAAAGAAAAACTCTGGCTGCTGTTTATCGCCTCAGTGACAGGCAGTGGCCAGAGGCGTAATGTTTTTTGGGGTGTTCATCCAATTTTTTTTTTTTTTTTGGGAAGACTTTCAGGGAATCGTTTCAACATTCACTGGGACTCAAAAATGGCCTGATTACACGTTAATGGTCAAGGTCAAAGTCACTGTGATGTCACAGAACCATTACCAGCATCTTATCTTAAGACTGCACGGAGGGAATTCAAATGAGTCAGAGATGTTTTTCATTTTAACTCTCAGACCACGGCCAAAGATAAGATTTGGTATCAAATGTCACAGTGTCCAATAACAAAACTGTACTGGGACTCTTGGAATATTAATTCATTTATTCAAACTGAGACCAGTTCGCATTTGGTGTTAAAGCTTAATGGACTACGCTACAATGGTTAAAGGTCAAAGGTCACATTGACCTCATATATGAGCGTAAACTAAAAATGCACAGAGGCTGTAATTCTAGTTTTAAATCAAGTAAAATAAGTAAGAAGTAGTTAAATAAAGTAACTCTGGACTTTCTGGGTCCTTCATATGAAACCGTTGTCTAAACTAGAAAGCACAAGCACTATGTAATAGAATATCATCATCCCTGAAATAATACTTTGGTCCCATTGGTTGAAGCAGGATTTAGAGCAGAGTGCGACCTCTGATGAGTCACAGCAACAAAACAGTTCCCCAACTGTTTTATTCCCCCGAATCTGTAACTCCTTTGTGATTTCTCTTCTTCCATTTGTTCGAATATTGTTTCTGCTTATTTACCGAGCTCCAATCCCCTAAACCCAGACAGCCAGGAGAAGACTGATTTGTATTCATCTGGACCTCCTCACAAGGTGTGGGAGGAAAGGAGGAGTGAATGCTTGAATGTGTGTGTGTTTGGGCTATATTTATATATATGTATATATATATATATATATCTCAGAGTATATGTGCATGTCCATCTGTGCACATCTGTGTTCATATGTGGGTTAGTGTCCTCCGCCACCACACACCCCAGCACTTTCCCAGACCAAGTTAATTGGTTTATTTATGAGGCGAGTGGCAAGAGAAGGCAAATGAAGACTTAGTACTGTTACTTATCCTGACAGAGCAGGATAGTGGAGAGATTAACTATGGGCCCAAGATACAGCTCATGTGGATTGATGACCACTGAGCAACTGGGAGACAGTTTCAACAACTCTAAATACTAACAAAGTCCCATGAAAAGCTCGTTACCTCCCATGAGTGACCTCCAGTCAGAAAAGCACGCATCAGTTGTCGCTTCTACCCACAACATGGACATGTCGAGAGTGGACACGCAGTGACTCTCAGATAAATTGAAAATGTGGCCGTGTGAAATCGGTTTAGTGTTCTGAAGCTCCTGCACATCATCTGCTTAAAAGCCAATGTTTATCAAAGACCTGATTAGTCGATTAAAGAGTGAGGTTGTGGGTCTGCGCTCTCAGTTCATCCAGTCCCTCTCTAATGGGAAAAGATAATATCTGAATCGAATGATGTTCTGTTTATTCCTACTCTGATGGAATCTCCAGAGCAACCACCCGTGGGCCGATATTGTTTTCTATAGACAGGCTTCACTACCCTTGGGTTACATCAACTGTTCATCACAAGGACTTCATTTCATAGTTTTTTCTATCTTTGTCTTTTATGCAGATGAGACACATTTGTACCTTTTAATCCTAAACCTAAATGTTGTAAAATGTTTATCTAATTTTGAACATTTCATAAACCTGTTTTTGGAATCTATATGAATACAAAGTGTAATAACTATCATTATTTTTTCCGTTTAATCACATGCCAAGAAATCTTAAATGGCTATCAAAGTGCTTCTGTTGACATATGCTGTGCTGGAAATCATTACATTGGCCTTGCTGCACCCCATCATTCATCCCCTCCATTCCTCAGCCGCTCTGCCTACTCCAGTTGCAGGATGTTGTTAGCTTGCTGAATCAAGGGGAAAAAAATCTGCAAGCAGCAGAACATTTTCCTCCCCAGTTGCTCATCTCCAGTTACTCCAAATTCTCTTGCAGTTAAATAGCTGTGGAAACCCCCGAATCCAGAATCAAACACATTCATTCTCACTGTAGCCACAGCATTGGCCTCAGTGCTGTAGAGTTTAAACGGAATAGATACGGAAACCCAGAGTAAGGCATAGGCAGGGCAGGGACTCTGTTTACTGTGCTTATTGTTCTTCTCGGTTGCTGCTGCATAATAACTGATGCATATGTTTTCTCTAAGTAAACCCAAAGAGGTGAAGATCTGGTCTGTGTAAATATCATCGATTGAAAATGAAACTTTAAAGGAGCTGGGCTTCACAAAGGAGTCTGGTCTACAGACGCCATCTGTGATTGGCATCACCAACTTGTCCCGCCTTTATTGCTGGTGCCAAGCGACAAAGGCGGGACACAACAGGAACATTTTAAGTGTACCAAATTTGACCACTTGCCAACACAATGAAGGAATGCTGGGATAGCACAGGTCAGTTGGAGCCTTCATATCATGTGGATGAAAGAATGAATTTTTAAGGAGCCTTCGAACTAGGACAATATGATGCAATGACACTTTGACGAGAGTGTCCAAGTGTCTTAATTTTGTAATGCTCCCATTATCTTTGGCCATATCGTAAATGTTCTTTAAATATATAACAAGATAGATTTCTGCACCACTGAACTAATTTTAGATGCCTTTTATGAGCTCTGTGGCATTTTATGAACTTTCAAGGTGTTTTCCCTGCAGGCCCGGTGAATTTCCAACCTTGACACGGCCTAATACACACACTGAATTCAGTATATCAGACAGTTCATTTACTGTCCCCAGAACCAGACTTCCTTACTCCAACAAACGGCCAGCGGATCAGACTCAACACTAATAAGAGTGCTTGTGGTGTGATTGAAGAGTTCCCTTTTTGAAGCAGACAACGGCAGTGTATTTAAGTTAATGCTGCTGAATAATTACCCACCCTGGTGAACAGACTCGATAGCGGCTGCCACTGTTTGCATTCAAATGATTTGCCGGCCAATTACTTATTATGCAAGGACTTTAAGCACAGACGCTCCGGGTGAAGTCTTCAATCAATTTCTGTCCTTGCGACGCGGGGAATTCCAGTTTGCAAAACTAACAGCAGACTGGATACCAGCGGTGCGCGGTGCCTCGTACTGGCAGGCAAGTATCTGAGATCTCAATGAAGGATTCGCCTGTTTGCTGCGGCGACAAGAAAAATGGAGTAGAACTGAGCATATCTCTCCGTGACAGTGCGGCAGCAAATCTCTTTTAAATGCTGGGCCTGCCGCGTGACTTTGTGCAGCTTGTCTTTCCCGTGCTGAGAGCCTCCTCTGCATCTTGCTCCACTCAGTCGCTCATGTACACTTTGCACACTTGACCTTTTCGTCATTTCGCACCCATTGTTGTAACTTGTACGCCTGTCACACTGTTACTGTCATCGTGCTGCAAACGTCAGGCGAGAGCTGATACTGAACGCCCTGTCTGCGCTAATGCGGATATTTTGCCGAAACAAATGATTTTCCCCCTGCGTTTGTTCATCTCGTCCACACACAAACACAGCATGGAAATGTTATCTCTGTGTTATGAGCACGCTCCAGCAACAACGACGGTTAAAAAAACCTTTCTCTCTTCCCACTGCTTGGTGTAATTACAAATTTGCAGCTACATGTAGCTTCGCTAATATCTCCTCCATTTATCTATTAATTGATTTCTATTTACTGAAGTGGTTTCCGTCTTCGTCTTGACAAACCCCTCGAAAGCTGCAAGGAAAAGTCGTTTTGTTCACATTCAGCCATTTTGGTGAAGTCGATGCATCTTCCTCCGTTGGCTGGTGAGCTTTGCTGCCAGTGCAGTCTATGTTCATGACAGACCCAATGCATTCAGTCAGTGTATATACACACAGGCACACACACACACACACACACACACGTACAGAAAGCCAGCACCTAAGAATGACACATAGGCTTCAACATTCAGTGTCACAGGCCTGATTCAAACCTGGGCTGCGAATGACTTTTTAGAAAAGGTAGAGTTAGAGAGAGTAGTTATCCTCCCACTCCTTGTTCTAATGGCTTCTGATGGCTGATACATGCAGCAGGAGCTGGGTAATGACGTGCAAACTGCACACCGCAGAGGCAAGGTAATGGATAAAATCTATTTCCTTGTTTCACACATGCCAATTTGGAGTCGCTGGAGTGAGCTTGTTTGGCTGGAGCCGTCTACAGTAGCGCTGACAGTAATGAGCACATCAATAAGAAACCTAAAATCTGCCCCCTCAGCCCTCCTGTCCCACCCTCCTGATAAATCGAACACTCCGCAGACATTCGCTCCTCGGCCAATTTATACCGCGTGGAGCCGGAAAAGCATTGCATCCACACAGACACATAATGGCCATAAAATGGATTTGTTTGATAACAGAGCCGGATATAAAATGTGGAACATCCCAGACATTCACACGCGGCAGCGGGGAAAGAGCCCTCCTGACCAAATATGTAATGGTGTGTGTGTGTGTGAGAGGTTCAGACATGACACACAGACAGAGAGCCCTGCACACACATGCTGCCGTCGCCATGCAAATAACGAGGGATGTGACATTTCATTCCTGAATGGGCTGCCAACGGAGCGGCGGTGGTAATAAAGTCACGGCGATAATGAAATCTCAAGCAAGGGCTCAAACTGAGGTTTCGCGGCTGTGTACGTGTGTGACTGCGTGCGTTCATCCGCTCATGCACTCAGGCCCACCGTGGGCACATCTGAGTGAAATTAATATCTAGCCGGAGAAGGCTCCGGAGGGCTCTGGCAGGGCCGGTGTCATTCAGAGAGGCATATGCAATCAAACACACTGTAAAAAAGTGACATTTCACCTAAGCTCACTGCGGCGTGGCCGGCTGATGCGTGCAGGCACATCAGATGGCACCTGTCAGCGAGCTCGACGGGGAAGCAATATCACCGCTTCGACGGCACTCTGATAAATGGATTAGCTCAGATTAGCTGCTCTTCACCGTGGCGGCGGGACATGGGTCGACCATGTGGATAGAGCCTAGGAGGGGGAGTTAGTTGCAGGTGCGCTGCCGAATTGCTGACACCAACCAGGTTTTCATCTGGATGTGGTGACGATCAAGAGCTGACTCAGGATTTTGTTTCACTTTATTAAATTCAATTTAGGAATTTTTTGTTGTTGTGGAGCTAAATCATATATTGGATCTATTGAATGAAAATTGTGCAGCAGCTCATATAATATATGATATATATTGGGATCATCTCTGATCTTTGGTTCACAGTTTACCTCCACACAGCCGTCTTCTGAGTCTATGGGCTGAAAGGGGTGGGGGGCTATTTTGGTCTTTATCTCTCTCTCTCTCTCTCTCTCTCTCTCTCTCTCTCTCTATATATATATATATATATATATATATATATATATATATGTATGAAAGTGCTCTGTAAATAATAATAATAACAATAACAACTGTTTCATAATAACCTGAATAACTTTCATTGTCATGTTATTTTCATCATCTTCTGGAAACATGCACTAATTCACCAATAGGTTGAAACACATGGTATTTAAATGGTTTAAAAAGGTCTGTGTATGCACATCGTGTTCTCTGCTGCTTGATTGGATTAAATACTTTCTCCTCACTCAAATTCAAATGTAGCCTATGGCCTGATCGAAGCTGCTTGCATTGGTTATCATCTGCGGTCAGCTTCACGCAAACGGGAAACTTATCTCCTTTTGGTTGTCCCCACTTTAATAATGAGAGCAATTAAGGATTCAGGTCAGGTGGCTGATTGAGCTGTTGTTATCTCCATTGAGTAAACAAGCTTTCTTTCTTCTCGCCCCTTGGCTTCATTAGCAAGCACCACACACGGCTGCGTCCTGGTGCTCACAAAGGCGTGAATCTATACCTCAAAGTGGAGTCCAGCATAAATGGATAAGCCCTGACGGAGAAGCAGGCACAAACACCGGCTTTAATTTGAATAAAGGTTTTAAAAGGAGTATTTGTCCTGCAGCACTGCGGCATGTTTAGCTACTTCAGTCTAACTTGAGTTGAGTGAACTAAAGATTTAATCTAATAAAGGGATTTGAAGGATTCCTCCAGTTCTACCTTTACTCCCTGGGAATGGAAAACAACTGGCATTTATTCACAGGATAAGAGATCAGGGACAGTATAGATAGGGTCACACTTCTTCGGTTGCACTTTAACTGTAACAATTTTAATAGCTCAATATTTTTATGAATGATCATTTCATACCAGCTGGATATGAAAGACATCAGGAGCAGCGATGGAATCTTTATGACAAACATGAAGGACACTCAGTGGAGCTCATATCTCCGCCAAGGCCCAACAGCCTGTTTAAAATCAATCAAGCAGCACTAAAGTGCACAAACCCACATAAGTCCCCTAAATGCCCCTGATTGTTTTCATCAAGATCCATTCAGCATTTCTCGGGAATAATGATTGAAAAGTCAAAGAACATTAAGAAGAAGAAAATCCTGGATCTGCTCCTTTGACCAGATCGCCACCAAATTTTAAATTTGACACATATTTCCACCAAGTTCAGTGGGAATATGCTCACGAGTGTAATCTTGGTAATCAACTAATTCAAATGGAACTCAGAGGAGTGTTTACACAAGCCAGGCCCAATAGTCCCCTCAAATTTCACACAAACTGCTGTGTATTTTCATATTATTTCCATCACGTTTTCCTGTGTTTTATCTGTAACAGTGAAATGTGTTAGAATGGAACATGCACTTAGGATTAATTTTGTTGTGTTCTATTCACATCAAATCCATAAACCATATCTGGCCTGCAGCAAGCCTTAACCCTAATAACCCTCATTGATATTCATTCAGATAAAGTAAGAAATTACATTTCACCCCGACGACCTTTCATTTCACACACGTATGACAACAGATGTGCCTCCCTGTCTCGTCGCCTCAGCCCCCGCCCCCCTCCCGCTCGCTGTGTAAACTGGGAATGGTTTTCATGCTTCATTAAGACTAGCAGTGAGTTTCCATTTAAAGCCATTACTTTATAAACCTCAGCGACACACAGCGGTGATGATGTTCTCATAACCCTATTTAAGATTTCGCTGCTGCTGAAATGAGCTCTGGTGTAACTCGTAAGTAATAATGACATTTGGACCACTGTCGCTACACTTTTGGGCCTTTCCCCCCCCCCAACGCCTGTGACACAGAAGCCTCGTTCAGAAACATCACCGTTAATTCTGCAGAACACAAGAGGACACCCATTGTGCGTGTTCCTCATCAAGTGTCTCCAGTCGACGTGAAGTCCACTTGGACGAGTGAAGATGCGTTCTCCCCCTGATGGAGCTCGCCAAGGAAATGGTCACAGCGTTTATTGGCGGTGATAAACCTCTTACCTGCACATTCTCGTACCCCTCACCTCTTAATAAGCTCTGTTCCTCTAAATTCCATTTGGCCACAATCAGCCACAGCGATTTCTCTCCCTCTCAAGGCTAAATTATGCCTCGTACATCATCATTTCCTTGAGCCACGGCAGACGCTCGGAGCAGAATGAGGTTTGGGAAGTGTGTATCGAATTAATCTAAATAATTGGTTCGAGCTAGTTTGAGCAGGACTCTCACGCTGATCTCAGGCAGCGTAATGAAGTTGCGCCCCCCCCAACCTCTCACACGAGACAGGCCAGTTGGCGGCAGTTCATGAGTAGCATGCGTCACCGCCGCAGTTAAGTGATCATATCAGAGATGCGGAGAGATGTGCACAGGCTAACCCCTGACCCTCGCCCTCATAAATCAGAAACTACATAATGCCTTCCCAATCTCAACGTGCAGTTCTATTCTTCTGTTATCTTCTTGTTTATTGGCAGTTAAGTAGGACTTATAAGATGTTATTTATTCTCATAATATTTCGGACTTCTTTCTTTTTTACATTACGACTTTATTCTCTGTAATATTAAATGTTCACCCTCAAAATCGATATTTCTACAAGAATGCTCTCTCATAGATTTGTTACAGCTGTTCCCATAAAGGTTCATTTTATTTACCAGCTGCCTCGTCATCGATATATTTCAATATTTCAAAACTTCCAGAATTTCACATTTTACACAAACCAAATGTAGTGTTAGTCTCCAGATGCTCCTGAAAATCACCACAGGAAACATAGCAGAAAAGAGAAACTTCAAACTGAGACTGAAGCAGCAACATGATGTGAGTGGAACACAAGGGGGGGGGGGGGTACCTTGAGGGCAAAACAGATGAAACTGCCCTGATGCCAACCCCGGTGACCCAGAAGATCCAACCTCACTTTGTTTGATCAATTAAAACACAAATACAATGGGAATTGTTTCATATTATACACATGAGCAAAGAAATGAAGTTTCTGGATTGTCCAAGTGATGGTCAAACATAGTGACTGACAGCTGAGACTGAGGAGAATGCGTATCAGCGTGACCCCAGACTGCTCCTACACATTTCCGTGTAGTGACAGGAAGTATCCGTCCTTATTCTCAGGTTGGGACAGAGACAGCACAACAGTGCGCAATTCATCAACTGACAGTTTTGCAATATAACTGGTTTCCATCTCAGCATCTGCGGGTGCCATGTTTCCGTCTTATCCAACACCATTTGGTCAGGGAGTGGAACAAAACTCTTCACCTCAGCTATTTCTCTCCATGGGAGCAGGATTACTGCGGATTGTTTCAGGCAGGAAAACAAGACTCTCCCATCTGGCTCGGATCTTTGTCAGAAATCAAACTGCGGCCTCAGCGGAGGGTTTGTGCTGCTGTTGTGCCCCGAAGCAGCTTTGAGGAAGTGTACATAAAACCAGTGATTGATATGGAAAGAGTGGAGTAGCGGGGGCAGATCGAGGGAGAGCGGTGAGGACAAACCCAGATAATCAAAGTGGAGAGCGGGGACCGAGCTCTGCTCTTCTTTACTTTGCTTTCAGAAATGAGACAATAGGAAAAATTCCCTGAACCTTTTGTCGCTGGCCCACGGTGATTCTCCCTGACATTTATGAAATTAGAAGAAGCCTGCAGAATGTCAGACCATCTATTTGTAGGTTTGCCCAGAGAGAAATTGTGTGCACTGTACTCGCCTGTTAACACAATACAAGCACACGTCCACAGTGGGGGGAGCACAACACGTAGCCTGTTCCACTTTGCCATTCTCAATTGTATTGACACGTGCACCCACGCTCGATATCAGCTGCTCTAAATGAGGCCACTAAATGATGTGTACCAGCTACGTAATGAGAAGAAGACTGTATTCCATAACGAAAAAAAATGATGTACCCGACCTATTTAGTTTCATGCACCGTGGAGCCGCAGACAGAGTTGGGATAAATGGGGGGAGCTCTCGCTGTTCTTTGAGCCGAGGCGCAGGGGCGTGCCGAACGTAACCGTGATTTGCTGTGACAGCCGGGCCCGAGTGCAACGTTCATTTCAAGCACAAAGTCGGCTTTGTCCATTTGTCCCTCTGGGTGTGTGGGTGCGTGGGTGTGTGCAGGGTGGGGGACAAGATGAACGTCGTGTGCGTTTCTCAGCCAGGTGGAATCAGACAGTGACTTCTTTTAAATGACAGATGAGCTCGGAGCCCATCTACATATCAGGTTTTGCCGGAGCGATCAGCAGTCTGAGTGGGAGTGAGATGGAGGAATCCCTGCAGCTCCGGATCTCGGACTTAATAATTTCATGAGAGGCTGAACACTGTGAGAATTACAGCCGACAGACGGGAGCTGCTGCTTATTTTCAGCAGCAGTCAGGTGGGGTTACGTAGGTTTTTTTTTTTTTTCTGCCCAGGCCTCACTGACTGGCTGCTTTTGCAGGGTCAGACACTCAAGAGCTGTGTTATTTTCTCCATTTTGTGCCATCTGTTTAACACTGAACATTACTTACACCATCAGCACACCCTGGAACAGTGTGTACCAGACACCAGTGGAGCTATACTGCCACAGAAACCTGTATTTACACTGCCATCTTTCGTCATTGTGAGCAGATCCATTTGAAAATGTGAATATTCCCGAACAAGATATTAAACCTTTGATTCATTCAGGGTTTTATATGCAAACAACAGGAGAAATGTGGAGGGTGTTAGCAAACACAATGTAGCAGGTTGTTTAAAATGAGAAATCTTGCCATATGTGAGCTACGTGGGTGTTAATGTTGATCAATTTTTCAGTCATAGTCTGCCGTATATTACATTAAACCTGCCTGTTTGGAATAGTCTTGTCTAGTGCTCCAGCGTCTTCTGTATAATTTCTTGCTGTTAGTGAAGACAACTTTATGTTCATCCTATCTGGTTCATCTGCAGTCAGTGTTTGTATCACATCAATATTAATTTGCTTTATTAATGTCCCAATCTTCAGACCCAATTTGACAACCTTCAAAATAAAAGCTCTGTAAAAAAGTCCAACAGAAAGCTATTCAGCAAGGCACGTTAGCTATAGAGGAAGTAACACTGAAAATATTGTTGCCATGTATGACATAAATCATGTATCCTAAGAATGTCCGTGTGAGTCTGACCTCAGGAAATAAAAAGAATCCAAGTGATTAAGTGGGTCACTTGTCATTGTAGCTGCCAACCGAAGTAGTTGTAGTAGTATCTCCAGTATCTGACCACATAAAAATGTCACGTTCGTCTGTTTATTTCGGTTTGAACGCGCCACATGTATAAATCCCATCCAAATGAGCAGAGTGCTTCCTCAGGCAGTCTAAAAACAGACGTGCCACGTGTGAAGGCGATAAGACGAAAGGTTGCTGAGCTGTACGTTCCACGTACAAACAGACAGACGTGTGTGGAATTAGTCCTCCGATAAGCATTATGTGGGCTACGAGGCAGGAACACCTGGTGCCTCGTTCGCTAAATTCCTATTTACATTCCCGCCTCTTGTTTTCTCCTCAAATCCGAGCAGCCTTCTATAAAACACTATAAACCGCCTTCATGTCTGAATTCCTCCCTATAAATGTAATTCCCTTCCCTGCTCTGCTTTGTTTGTGCCAGTCTCTCTGAATTTCTCAACCTTTCTATCTCTCATGGCACCAGCCGCGTCCGCGGCTCCCGCGGCCGTTTGCTCTGCAGGTTCACTAGATCAAGTGGGTGTTTGTCACTGGCGAGCGCACTCCTTCACAGTGGTTGGCTGTCGGTCTCCCTCTGATACCACGGCAAAGACAGAGCAGCGCGGGACAGACCACAGCACAGAGGGGACCCACAGAGGCCACTGCTCGTATGATGTCCGCTTTGCTCCAGCGTTCCACTGATTTGACGTTGACGTGGACCGGCAAGCCTTCGCTACAGCCGTTTGAATCCTTTGGAGGTCATGCGGCGGCTGCTCGTGCAGATAAGGGACAAAGAGGAGGGGGTTTTCTCTCACACATGCATTGACAGTCACGGCAGGCGTGAGAGTGACCTCACAAATGGTGACGAGGTCATTACAGCTGATACAGCCGGGGCCCGGGGCCGGAAGACTGTGCGGCGGTGAAAACAGAAGAGAGTACAGCGTGTTCTTTGGAAAGGCCAGAGGTCGGGACGTGCTTGACGCCCCCGCACCCGTCCTCGGCCGTGAATGCAGAGGAACGCGGGTGCCGCGTGACATCACGCTGGGCCACTCGCGGTGACTCACAGACACTAATTATGATTTCAACCTTCTGCTCTCTCTCAGTTTGACTCCTCTCCACCTCGCCGCTGACATTTCCACCTGCGACATTTTGACAATCTCTCTCAAATCTCTGGTTCTCTCTTGCTTGAACTCCTTCTCTCACCTCTCCGTGTATGCGTGTCTACCAGTTTCTCTCTGACACACACACACACGCACCTTTTATGCAATGATTAAGCACTGTAGCAAAATTCACATTCACCTCAGTTCCCGTCATCGGTCCCTCAATGGACCTTTCCCTTTTTTGCAAACCAAATCCTCCACTCAGCAAAGGAGCAACTGTGAGCTGAGTCGCGAGGAAATGGACTCAATAACATGCTGACACTTGAGTGGGCAAAAAGGCATTTGGGTAAATCAAAGCCCCTTTTTGGTCAGGTCTGCTGAGGGATGACTCACTCCTCATCCGAGACCGATGAGGTGGCGAGGACCGGAGGACGCAACAAGTTAACTTTAAGGAAAAAGAGGTGAGCAATCAGGAGGGTTTTGTCTGCAAGGACGGAAGACGGGTGGGTTTCTGTTTACACTCCCGGTTGGCTCCCAGTTGGCTGAAATGAAGAAGCCTTGAAGGAGCCGTCAGCCAGCAGCCAGCACACCTGAGGAGTAAACATGACAGATGCTGATAGACCCTGACACCGACTGATAAGCGCGCTCTCTCTCCCACAATCCCCCAGCACTGTCCACAGTGATGCAGAAACCTTATCGGGCCGCACACCATGCCTGCCCCCCCCCCCCCCCCCCCCCCCGCCACCACCGCGGCCCATCTGACACAGCCACCACCGCGGCCACCGCTCGGCCACCCCGACAGCCGAGCGCTGTGACGCGATCCCCCTCCCTTAGCGTGACGCGGGCACATTTGATCCCAGTGGGGGCCTGGAAACCATACTTGACTCCCACGACTGTTCATTTCATCTTGGCGACCAGCATGTTTTATTAACATCCTGTGGTTTGATTGAGCACCACTCCACAGCCAAGAGTAATGATGTAGGAGGCGATCAGAGAGAGAGCCACATTAATGATAAGACGCCAACGTTACGCGGCTTCTATGGAAATTGCCTAATTAAGATATCTGTAATAACATATAGGATGATAAGTACTCAAGTCAGCTTGTCTCTCTCAAAATATTTAGTGGAGAGGAGAAGAAGTGTGCTGGACCCAATGGGATTACAGGGTGCAGTATTTCTCCTAACACACCTCAGGAAGTACATGCAATAGTAACCTCACCTGTCAGTAGGTACATTTTACTCAGGACCTGACGCAATTCAGAACCGAAGGGCGTTTAACAACAGTGTGTTTTTATGATTCAACAGACTTGACACTGTCCATCTGACCGCAGGGGTTTTTTCTTTGCATGTACAGTATGTAATTGGTTTCTTCACCAAAACAATGTTAAAAACTAGTGGGGATCATTTTTTACTACTTGTCCACAAGCAAATTGTATTTTTAAGACATACATTTTCACTAATTTCCCAGGGAATAATTCATGGATCTGGAGGAAATTCATTAAGGAATATTAAGGAATTTATATGTGTGAGTGTGTGAAATTTTGAGCAGGTTCATTAAGTAAAATAAAAATATATGTGTACTTTGTTAACTGAGAATTTAATAGTCATAACTGGAGGCTGCATCACTTTTGTCTGGTCGTTAAGTACAATACAGTAGCCTTTAGAATGGATCCATAGCACCTCTTATTTCAGTGTTGCTCACTGGTCCTTGTTAAAAGCCTCATAATGTCCATTGACCTGTCTCTTGATGCCTCTATCTGCTTTTACACGCACACAAACACACACACACACACATACACCTCCAACTGATCCCTATCACTCAATTACCAGACGTGCTGATACCCTGCAGCCTCTGAATATGTGGACTCTGCATCATGTTAACTGGTATCGGATCCTCTGGTGGGCGGACAGGCTGGGATCAATAAAGGCAGAGAGGATCCCAGAGCAGCGGCAGCACGCGGCAGATAGTGGGCAGGTCAGGTCATGGCGGGCGAACAGAAAGGGGAATCTACCGGGAGTGACGCGTCTCAACACCAAACAAAAATGTGCTGTAGAATCCTGCATGACTTCTTAATCCAGTACTTGGCATCGCTGTGGGCAAGAAACCACTTTGCTGACGCCGAGTGTTTTGACCTCTCCAGGTCCCTGAAGTCCCAGGAAGTATCTACAGTTGTGAACATGTAGAATATTTACCATGGTGTTGAGTAATATATAGAGGGAGGTTATGTAACGCCTCATCTAAAGCACTGCTTTCCATGAGAATGTGTGATTACAGCTTTGAAACTGCTCAGGAACCTTTTCTCACAGGCTGCCGGTGGAAACACGTCCTCTTAGCATATCCATAAGGAGGGTGGGGGGGGGGGCGTTCATTTAAAAAAACAAAACAAAAACATAATCAGTGGTAAGTGCTGTGAGGTCAAAGATGGGCAGTTCATGCAGAGAATGTACCCGACAGACACTTGTGGATCTGCATTTCAAATGCGGCTTCGAGTGGCGACGGGCCCCGCCGGTCAAAAACAAAGCTGCTCGAGCAAAGACAAAGGCGATGTACCTCCTTACGGTGCTGAACTTCCTGTGCGTCTGCATCCTGAAAGCCGGCGGTTCTTTATGGATTTCTAAACACAGTGCAGGCGAAAGAGGAGAAGAAGAGACAACTGTGAAAGTGACTCAAACTCTGCATTAGACCTGTTTGTCGCCCCCAAAAAATCCATTCATCATCCTCAATTTCGCTCAAGAGGAAAATAGCCCTCACTGCAGTGATGGCATAAGGACTGTGTGTCATATTTAATGCCAGTCATTTTCCGACATGTTGGTCGGTCCGCAGAGATGTTGTGTGTAATAGCCACAGGCGTAATGGTTGCGGTAGGAGTGCAGTTAATAAAAAAGTAAGAGCTGGAGCCGCAGAGGTCTGCTCTCTGCGGCTGGTATCAGTCGCTCTGATCCACCAGGAAAATATATCCCGTGTCCATCACATTGTCGCATGGAATTGTCCTTCGTCTGAATCGTTTCCTCCAAATATTCAAAATGGGGAAGACAGATTGGACAAAAAGATTCTCTGCCCGTCAGTCCAGCTCCATCTTTGGAGGTGTTGTCACGGAAACCTGCAACTAAAAATGCCGTTCAGTCATGTGAGTTGAGAGAAAGCACGGCTGAGCAGTGGCGGCGCGTGGCGATTGGCAACGACGCGTCGCGAACTCGAGGCGCAGTGGAAAGAATAAGCGGCCGTTAATAAGATCAGTAGGTGGCAGCTGTTCACTCGCTATCGCAAACATCTGTTTATCCAATCAAACGGCGCAGGGACGCACAAACTCAGAGGAGAGTGAATTCTTATCGGGCCCCGTGCTAAAATGGAAATCACACATCAATCCTTCATCTCCTGCATCTTCTTCCTCTGCAGCTGCCGCGACCCCCGCTTCTTAATAATATGCACTTCAGTACAATGCACATGCAAATCGTTTTAAATATTCATATTCCACTCAGCCTGTCTCTGATATTTCATAAATGTGTTCCGGTGATAGCGTTAGCGAGGGTCATATTCAGGCCGTGCATTGTGAATTTAAAAGGTTAACACTCAAACCGGTGTACAAACGAGATTGGGAGACGTGGTTGTGGCGGGATAATTCCACGCGGCGTAAAGGGTTATGGCTACGTGCGGTCTCTTGGGGGCATAAAGTCTGAATACACACCTCCGGTGGTGGAAATGTGCCATATATGTGCGTGACCATAATAGGGGATTACGACAAAAGAGCCGAACGGCAAGGTAAAGGTATACGGTGTGATTGCCCGGCTATGACCTGTGCAAGAAATAAATTACAATGCTGACAGAACATCACATCCTCCTAGCCCGGGGAGAGCCGCGAGACGAGGTCCCTCCGTGACACCATTTCTCTGCGGATTGTTAAATGCCACTATTTGATCTTTTCCATTTAGGAGTAATAATTTCCTTCCCTCTCCCCCATTTCCTCGCGCCCCCTCCCCCAAGTGCTGTGCTGTGCTAAGCTACATATGGTAAAACAGTGAGACGCTGACCTCCACCGTCCCTTTCAGGCCTCCCTGTGAGTCACCCGAGCCGAGTTTGAGGTTGTTTAACCTGCTTTGACTGGAAAGTGTGACGAATGCCTTCCTTTTTTCATCATCAGCTGTTTTCAAAACAGAAAGGAAATGAGGACTGATGTGGGTTTTATCTGCAAAAAGGGCCAAAAGCACCAATTTACTCGTTCTCCGTCACCTTTCATTTATTTCTTCAGCCACTTGACTCGACAGACTCGTGGCCTCCTCTTCCTCTCTCGTATTCTTCCGCCGACGGCACACTGGCGACAGTGGAAGATGTGGAAGACAGAGTAAAGATCAGGGCTATCTGTTTGAACATCTTTGTGTTTGATTTCTTTCTTTGTGTGTGTGTGTGTTTGGCAAAGGCAGCTCCCCCACTGTGTCTGCCCCTACGCTGGGCTCCTTCTTTCACTTCAAATGGCGCGGCGTGGCCTATTCAATTAGATCTGCCTGGAGCTGACAGCCTGATCAAGGTTGCTTCTTACCATTCTGCATCTCTCATTTTTCTCCCCACTGGGACAGAAGAGCTCCTCCCCAGAGAAGCCTCCCGTCTCATCACCTTCCACGGCTCCTGCCTCCTCTCTCTCTCTCTCTCTCTCTCTTTCTCTCTCCGCCGCTGCGGTGCAACGCTGCCCCTGCAGGCATGATTCGGATTCTCAGCGTCTCCTCACTGGGGTGGTGGCAAAAGCAGACAGTGATTTATCGACTGCGCTATTTGCCTCATGAGGGGAGGTGCCATATATGATGAGATGTTCAATCCCACCAGCTACAGTGAGAACGATCAGGTGTCTGCTGACAGGACTTAGGTAACAACTGAGGTTCAAGATGCAGCTTTCGTTTGTATACTTGCGGCCGAAGTAATGAGTGAAAACTGCCTGCGATCCATGAGCAGGAAGCGTGCGGCGTCCTGTTATCTGTCATATTTGGTAAGCAGCGCCCATCTTTGGATCACAACTAGACACAAGATCAGAATGTTTTTATCAAGATGAAAGTAGAGAATAGCGAGACGGGGCCTTCATATCCTCTCGTTTGGATAATTGCTAATCTCTCCTCATCTGTTTGAGCCCACAGAGTCGGACATAAATTGCAGCTCGTCCAAAACAGCAGCCACTCTCCAAATCTGCAGAAATAGAGCATGTCCCTCCAACTGTAGCTTCTATTCATACACTCCCAGTCCAATTTAGCTGACTTCAATGCTGTCTATTAACGCCAATTCTGGACATGCATTTTAAATTTTTCGACACAATACGTGCCCAGTCGCAAACTGATTTCACAAACGCTCCCTTCTTATCCTCTTAAATGACATTCTCCCCTTGAAGACCCGCGTGTCAGATGTGCTTTCTAGGTCTGGCTCTGCAGAGGTTATAGATTCTCAAGTCATCATGCAGGTATGAATCCTGGCTTATTAATATTCATTATGTCATTTCTATGTTTATACAGTACAGATGTTTGAGCTTCAGGGTTCGATTCACTGCTCTCAGGTCTGTTGACTCTGAGAGTGTGATCAACATACAAGGTGAAGGAAACAGCGTCCCCCTCTCCACCCAGTGAATCTGACAGCTGCAACTTTTAGGCACTTTCAGTTATAATCCACAAGTTTCTTTCTAATTCTCCTTATGTTTGTGTAAAATCTTTGAGTGTCATCTCCAGGAACTTCGTGTTATCACAGTCGTACCTTCCAAGAAATGTTTAAACATTCATTAAAAGTGCAGTTCCAAGTCTGAGTCGTTGTACAAGGCTGGTTTCAACTTTCATCTCATTCTCATTCCAACAGAACAATTTATCGGTTTCAACATTGGACTGATTTTGACAATTTTTCCCAAGAATAAAACCATGGGAAAAGTTTAATGACATATCCAATACAATTTGATGAAGTAAATGTAAAATAAAAAATATTGAAAGTAAGACCCATTCTGAATGATATTATGCCCACTCGACCAGATTACTGAAAAGCAAAGCTAAGAGGAATGTTTTTAGTTTGGCTCTAAAAGCAGGGACACCTAAAATGATATGGGAGAATGTTCCAGCTGCTTGGAGCGTGAAAGCTTGAAGCACTTTCACCAGTTTTTGTTGAGAAATAAAAATGAGATATTGAGGTGCCAGACCATGTAGCGACTTTAAAACGAGTATTAGAACTTTAAAATCAATTCTCAGATTTACTTGAAGCCAGTGTGACTGCTTCAGCACAGCCGGTGTATGGTCATATGGAGGTGGTGTCCTCTTTTATATACAGCCTATGTTATCACAGGAAAATACTTTATATTTACATCTCTTTACAGAAGCTGTCATGTTTTTTGTTTTACCTTAGCTCAGACTGGACAATATAAAGACCTCTTAGTTCTCCGTCATGTTTGGCAAGGGAGGGCGAGGTGAGGGGTTCAGCTCCAACATGAAACTTCACCACTAGATGCCACTAAGTTCTCCACACTCAATCTTTAAGTTCATGATTCAACAAAGTCACAACAAACTCTCACTGAACCGATTTCAGCCTCTTCTGGACTAGAAAACTCATCCCAGCAGATCCTGTTCCCGGCAGCCATTATAACCAGTCTTGGCAGGTAAAGAGCAAGTGTAACTAACAGCGCTGATCTGTTCCATATAAATGTCCCAGTGAGCGCCAGTGAGCCGTACTGCAGCAGGACCCTGGAACCAGCTCACCCATAACGGAGAACAGCCTCAAGTGTTATTAATCACACATGCGCTTGTTCCTGCTGCGACACATCAGCCATGAAACAGTCATATGCTTTTACTTTGGCGAGTCTTTCACGAGCAGCGCACAATACCGAAGCTTCATCATTTTACGTGTCATTAGTCCGGAGATGGATGAACTGCACGTTTCCTCTGTGAGGGAATATGGACCACACAGAGGACTTGGGGGGGGGGGGGGGGGGAAAAATTTCGGGGGGGGGGGGGATAAAGTCTGGCCTGTGCCCAGCAGCTGAAAGACATCCTCTGTTTCCTCATTCTCCCCTTGAAAATCTTCAGAGAAATTAATGTCTGCTAAAGTCATCGAAACCTAAATTGAGGCCTTGCAGCAGGAGGAGGGTTATTCCACGGCGGTTTGAGAATAAGCCCCTACTTGAACGGAACAACTGAGTCAGCCAGGTGCTCTATACTGGGCTGTAATGAAGCTCACTTCTCAGGTGGGAGTGCACCTGAGACCCTGCAGTCTGCTGATGTTTGTGGCTAAAAACAAATAGAAGGATAAATTAGGGTTTTCTTAACCATCTCACTCACTACAACTTAGAACTATATCATTGTATCATATGATGCAAACATTATCAGTACTTAAGCCTTTCAGTCACAGTAATCAACTGCTCCTTTTTCTTTTTACTGATGTTCGTTTTTTAAAATTATTCTCTTTCTATATTTGTTCCTATTTTTGCTGCAAAATATATTTTATTGAACTGTTTTTCTCGATGCTACGATTCAGTCTGCGCCGACCCCACTCAATCCAAACTGAAGGAGAGCATGAATGAGCCGCGTGCTCGCTCATAGACCTTTTGAAGGAACCTTGTAGCGAGAAGTGGCTCTTTTGGGCCAAACAATTCAAAGCAGGTAAGTCTGCAGGTCTGTTTCCATGCCAACTGTGCAACCACAACACCGGCAGCCCGTTTACTTTCCCTATGATCTCGTGGATGGATGTGAGGCCTCAGTCTGAGCAGTGAGACTCTGGGTCCCAAGGCCATCTCATGGACGCTCACCTCTGATTTGAGTGAGCGCACAACAATGTGAACAGACGAGGAAGGAAGCGTGTTCAGCTCAGCATGAGCACAGGTCTCCAAACTACAGCACCTGATAGTCCCTACATGTTCATGTCAGCCTCTTTTACCTCCTTGATTCAATTTCCATTTCTTTTTGGTGATGGTTGCTTCATTTACCTCTGCGACCCTCAACGTTACAGAGCAGCTGTGCTAAATGTCCAAAAGATTTTTAGTAGGTAAAAGCTCTTTTCAACAACCTCAATCAATCAACTCGATATAAAATAGATAAAGCTCATTTGGAACATGATGATAAACATGAGTCTTATGAAAACTTGCGTGACTATATTTCAGGTATAAGTACAAATACACAGTGATTGTGTGTCACTCATGTGCAACTGTTAGCCAGCTGAGGAGTTCTTCTGCCCCCATGTGGCCAGAAAATATTTTGTTAACGTTTTCCAAAAGTAACAACTAGTATTTAAATTCCACTGAAACGAGTTACCACTGTCAGTCAGGAAAGGTTTGTCAAAAACTACTGGATACTGGAAAACCCAATTTAATTTTGATTTGACTCCAGATGAGGTTTTTTTTTTTTTTTTTTTTTACTACTTACCCAAGGAATAATTAATTGCTCTTTGGATGGAAGAGCGAGTGTGTTGTGATTATTAGAAAGTTGGATTCAGCTTTGATTGTGTCTCAGAGGTGGAACTGTAGCTTTTGATTAATGTTTTAACATTTCAGGAATGACATGTCGTTCCCCAAGATGAACTAGTGAGAAGATAGAAACTCAGTCAAACTTGACATCTAATTTATCTCTTTCTTTTGATATATTTCTATCCCAGTAAACTGTAAACTATCCTCACAGAGTCGCCCGAACAATAAGGAGCGTTTTTAAAGAATTGAGTTTGGATGAAACAGACACCTCATCATGTCCCATCAGTCAGTTGTCTTGATGGCGTCACTCTGAGGAGGCAGGAGAGCAAGAGAATTACTACACAGCTGGGACCGAGACTGAGGCGAACATCAAAGACACCACCTTCCACCCGCCTGCAGAACGCACTGATGCAACACTCGTGTGTTCACTTCCCTCTCTCCCAACAGCTGCAGCCCCAGCCAGCCTGTGTTCACACAAACTCCTTTTTATGCATATGAGTTTGTGCTTACACAACACAACGCATACATATTTGATGTGCGCAGACATCCTGCATCCAGCAAAGCATCCAGCTGGGGCCTCCATCTCTAGCATTTTATAGGCTGGTATCATTTGACTCCTCGCATTACAAACAAGTTGCTGGATCTAAAATGGAAAGTAAGTCCTCATCACATTTGCATTTCTGTTTGCTGCATCATATATATCAAAGAATGAATTCAAATTAGTTTCTAAAGACAAAACCCCAGAAACAGCATGTTTGTCACTCTTATTTTTTTTTCATTTTCAGTGATAATCTTCATCAGTTGTTCCGCATGTAGCCAATAAGCCCTTAAATCAAACTCCCATAATGACAGTGGATAAAGGGAGAATGGGTGTCTGCACATGATTACAGACATGTCATTTCTAATTGCTGCTGTGCATCACTTTCCACCGTCACCAGCCCTGAATCATGAACGTGAAGTCATGCTGCCATCTAGTGCTTCAACCACGCCAAAGGAAAAAAAAGGCCTCAGTAAATCCTCAACAGTCTATATATGGATCATCTGCAGAATCCCACCTGCCACACTGCTGCTGCAGAGCTGATTTATTATTTAAAGTTTGGTAACTGAAGTCACTGGCACTATGCAATTAGCCACACTACAGGGGACCTCGGATTTTATTAATTTTGAATGAGACCAATATCTCAGCGTGACGCCAATTCTGGATTGTAAAGGAGGCCATGTTGTTTCATGTGGATCCATGCTGATTTGGAAATTAATCATTTTATCCACTAAAAGTTTATCAGTAGTTCTTTGGTGCAGTGCTTTTTTATGATGCACAGCCTCAGTGTTCAGTAGCACAACTTATCCCCTTTCACAGAGTTTACAAATCTGAAAAACATGACTATCACAAATTGTTAAAATATACACCTATAATTTACAAATAAAATTTGTCAGAGTTGTATATATTAAAGCCTTGTATGAAGTGGAATAATCAACCATACTCTTTGAGTATTGTTCATTACTTGGATGGCCACACAGCAGCTAGTCATGAGACAAGTTACTAAGAAAATAATAGTTACGAAAAAAACCTCCCTTTGGGATGTGACGAAAACAGAGTGGATTGAACCGATATCCGAAAAGGTATTAAGTCTTCTTGTACACAGAACACATATTACATCCTTTTAAGATGTTAAGTTCCCAAAATGAAAGTAATTTACATTGCATGTTAAGTAAAATGCAAAGTAAATTAAGTAACCATCTATTTTTGGTCAACTTTCTTCCCAGTTCCCAGCTCTTTCCCGCATTTTACCACCAAGTACCACCGTGCATGTGAAGTGTACAGAGTGATGCATAAACCATACCAAACAATTAAGCTTTGGACAAAAAAACACATTTATTTTGCAGTGCTGAATTATCCCATCATCTTGACCGGTGCTCCACAGATCAGGTGACTCATCTGAGGACACGTCAGCACAAGAGATCTAGTCCAGCTGCAAGAACAGATGAAAAGATGAATCAATAATGACAAAGCCCAAACTATTACAACAAATTCAAAGGATCAGCCTACTTTAGACTAATAATTAAACTCTCATCTAGGATGCTTGGTTTTAACAATAAATGTCCTACTGCAAAGTAAATTAGTTATTATAAATTCACATATAGACTAAGATTAAATTAAACAACCCTGTAATGGAACTCGAGTTGTAAACACTGCTTTCAATGAATCTTTTCGACTTCCTTACAGCTTGACAGCATCCCCTGACATCAAGTGATGTTCAGTGAAATATTAACACAGATCAGGTAATAAAATTGTCAGTACTTACCTTGACGAAGCCGATGTCTTTCGCGTACTGCCTGAAGCACTGGCGGCACATGTTCAGTCCGTATTTACGGATCAGACCGTGTCTGTTCGAGCAAACCCGGCTGAAAGAAAGGAAACAATAGGTAAACCATTAATTCACGATAAATGTTTTGTGTATTGCACCCTCCGTTCATTCATAGCAGCGATACACGCGGGTGTGCACAACAGTTGGCACCGGGTATCATCGCGGCTAACGCTAGCCTAGCTCCGCACATAATTTGAAGCTGAAGAGGTTAGCAACAGCGTTAAGAGCCGTGATTTACACTGGACACTTGCAACGATAGATTTGAGCGCTGTATCAACACAAACAAGCATCACTTGTTGAGGTTTAACTTCAATAACAGCGCGCGGTTGCCTCCACACCAGCTTGGCTAAGCTAACTCAAGGCTAACGCATCCTCCGCCGCCATATTGGCTCTCTATCAGCCTCCATGCGGTGGGAGACCGCGGATGAAAATTCAAGAATTGAAAGGACACAAACACATTAACTCCGAGGCCATTCGGTTCACATGTGGATGCTCGACCGATTAATGCTCAGAACTGACCAGGAGCGGGATCCCTGACCGAACTTTCTGGGATGACTCCAGTAGAGCTGTTGGTGGCCCATCTTGTCTCTTTCGCTCGGGTGTCGGAAAGGAAGAAAAGCGGCCGCGCATGCGCAGATGAAGCGTCCACATGCGGCGTTTCCGGCTGTAGAGTCTGGGCGTGGTGCCCCCTGGCGGAGAGGACGGTGACAGCCTGCGGGGGGCGCTACATGCTGCTGGAAACACGGGCAGTGATGAGAGGACTCAAACCGAACTGAGAACGTTTGTATGACTGTTATAGTTATACAAAAAGTGAAAGTGAATGAAAAAATAATTTACAAACTGACGAAGAAAAAAATGTTTAATGATCAAATCAACATAATCGAAAAGGAGTGAGAAGAAATACAATTTTAATATTTAATCTCACCCCTTTTCCATAAATCATGAATAAATAATTATTTTTAGACTGAATCCAGCTTCCTATATGAGTAAGTGTGGCAGGATTCAGGGTTATTTTTCTTCAAATATATAACTATGAAACCTTGGTGTGTGCAGTGATCATACAGTGAACTCACGATGTAGAAAAATATTCATAATATTTGGGTGTCTCGGGTGCCCCCCTCTGGACCGGTGCATTGTGGGACAGCGGCAGGAGCAGGCAGTGGTTCCGTATTTGGGGTTTGAACAGCGGCTAGCATCGAGTCGCGTTCCCCGTGCAGCCCGCCGGACGGAATGGAGGACAGCGGGAGTCCAGTGTTGATGTTTCTCAGTGAAAAGACATCGCGGCTTCTCCATTTTTAGGTAAATATGGCGTTTTCGTGCCCGCAGCTGTGGTCTGGTTGTGTGTGTGTGTGTGTGTGTGTGTGTGTGTAGGGGGGGGGGCGGTTGTTGACGAGGCTCGCAGCGCGGTGGACGGAGGCTGCCTGGCAAGTTGCTAGCGGAAGCTAAATTACAGCTAGCATGTCCCTGGATGCTCATCGTGGGTTTTTAAATAGCGGGGCCGACACGGCAGCTCGTGTTTCCCAGCTTCGTGTCGGTGACATGGTTGTCACGGTAAAATGGACGGAGGCTGTGTCTGTGGTGTGTCGGTTCTGAAAGCGGCCAATTGTGGACAGTAAAAGTCAGTGCTGCGGGCTGCAAGTCAAACATGACAGATGCGAACCAGCAGGGAAGACACGGCCGATGCAGACAGACAAGGGGACAAACCCCGAGGTTTATGGTGAAATAAAAACTGTGGAGGCAACGGCAGAGACAGCAGCTGCTGGGTGCATGTTTCAATTGATGTATCGAGCTGTCAGTGTACATAAAAAGACATCTGAAGGTAGCTCTGGAATCTAAATTCCAATACTCCAAAATATATGAAGTCAAATCAAGTATTACTATGTTAGCTAGTGACATTATATTTGCTTTGAGTGTTATAACAGCTGTCAGGAAGGTATCAGATACATGTTAAGATAAGACCCTTTATCAGTCCCATTTTGGGGAAATTAGGAATATTACATTGGCACGAGTATAGGCCTCCATAAGTAATAGTAAGTAAGTTAAGTGCAAGGATGCAAATACTTGTTAGGAAACATATCAAGTATAGACAAATCACCGGCTCCTTTGGCGTCTAATGCTTGTACCAGGCAGTGTTGGATCCACACTAAGAGCAGTCAGCTGAGGAGTGTGCTGGCAAGAGAGGAGATGAACAGGGTCAGTTAGGAGACCACTAACTTAATCGCAAATGAGATGTGTGTGTTCAGCTGATCTGTGCAGAAAGGACAAATCAATATTTACAAAGCAGTTAACAAAAGAGATTTAGGCACAAGGAAATAAGCATGTATTGAGCTGTTATCAACCTTGACAATAAAGTGAAAGAGAGAGTATTGAGATGGGCCATAGAGGTGATAGTTCAGTGGGGTTCATGTGCTGAATTATAGTTTTTCAATCAAAAACAATATGTATCAGTTATTGGTCTTAAAATAATTGTAATTTTCCTGTTGCTTGTGGTTCATTCTTGGGGAAGGAAAAAAAGCAAGAAAGGCAGTCTTTCATACCAAATTAGTGCGTTCATCCGGGGGTCATATTTCCATCACTGCCAATTGGGTACAATAAAGACTTGTGTCTATGTCTGAGTCATTTGACCTGGGAGACAACACTCATTTGAATCCATTCCAATTTCATTCAATTTTCAGAAAAATATCCAGCCGTTAGTGGGTTAGTTAGTTTTATAGTTTTAAAAAAATGAGGAGTATATTATGATGTGTATTGAGAAAATAATAGTGATTTAAACCATACCATAGCCCTAAGTTTTTCATGTCTTATTTTTCTTCCAGGTGGTTCATGCACACTGCAACCCGGCTGCCTCCCAGCACCAGTCATGCCTTATGGAAGATCTCTTCATCACCAATGACATTCCAGCAGGATCCATGTTTACAGCAACTGTTCATTTTGCCAATAAATAGCCCCATCACAGCTTCTTTTTAATCAAGCCTGCTCCCCGTGCAAAGCACAAAGCCACCACCACACCGCAACCCTCCAGAATCAAGTTCTCTCGCTACGCAAGAGACTGACTCCCTATCATGAGATTCCGAATCTACAAGAGGAAGGTGGTGATACTGACTCTGGTGGTTGCCATCTGTGGCCTAGCTTTCTGGAGCAGTGGAAGGCAGAAAAAGAACGAAGGTGGATCAATCCCCAAGGAGGCGGAGACGGCAAAGAAAGGCGGCAGCATTAGCAGCAGCAGTAGCAGCATCAACAACCATATCCAGGTGCAAGTCACACCTGCAGTCAGCCGGGCACCTGTTCCACCTCCGGCTGTAGCAGTAAATGACACACATCCAGAAAAAGTCAAGGATAAAGAGAAGATATCCAAGCCAGAGGTGGATAACACCACTTTAGTCTACCGAGGCATCGTCTTCCAGCTCAATTTTGACCAGACAATTAGAAATGAGGAGAAGTTTAAGACCTCGCGACAGAAAGACGATCTGGTTGTGGTGGTTCAGGTCCACAATCGACCAGACTATCTTAAGCTATTAGTGGACAGTTTGCGGAAAGTTAGAGGTGTGGAGAGCATACTGCTGATATTCAGCCATGACTACTGGTCCCCTGAGATAAATAAAGTGGTGGCTTCGGTTGACTTCTGTCAAGTCCTTCAGATTTTCTTCCCCTTCAGCATCCAGCTGTACCCGCAGGAGTTCCCAGGACATGACCCCAGGGACTGCCCCAGAGACATTCCCAAAAAAGACGCCTTAAACCTGGGATGCATCAACGCAGAGTACCCCGACTCATTTGGTCACTACCGCGAGGCCAAGTTCTCCCAGACCAAGCACCACTGGTGGTGGAAGATGCACTTTGTATGGGACAGGGTCCGGGCTGTTAAGGACCACAAAGGTCTGGTCTTGCTGATCGAAGAGGACCACTACCTGTCTCCGGACTTTATCCACCTCTTAAAGCTTATGTCAGCTCTCAAAAGGGAGCAGTGCACAGACTGTGACATCCTCTCACTTGGAAGCTACAGCCACATTGGCTACTCCAGCAAAGCAAATAAGGTGGAGGTGAAGGCCTGGAAGTCCACTGAGCACAACATGGGGATGGCTCTGAGCAGAGAGACATACCAGAAGCTCCTCCAGTGCACCGACACGTTCTGCACTTACGACGACTACAACTGGGACTGGTCCTTGCAGCACCTGACCGTGTCCTGCCTGCCCTCTTACTGGAAGGTCATGGTGAGCGAGGCGCCACGGGTTTTCCACGCGGGCGACTGCGGCATGCATCATAAGAAGGCTTCCTGCATGCCCATCAGCCAGAAAACCAAGATAGAAAACATCCTACAGAGCAGCGGGAACCAGCTGTTCCCAAAGAACCTCCTGATCGCTAAGAGACTGCCAGCCAATGGGGTCGGGGGGGTGGCCCCACACGTGAAAAACGGCGGCTGGGGAGATATCAGGGACCATGAACTCTGCAAGAGTTATGTTCGATTACAGTGACCTTAATTGCTACTAATTATATATTATTGTCTCTTTTGCATCCTCTATAAAGAAAAAAGCCTTTTAAAAGTAAATCTTTATGGAATATTCTTCATATTGCCTGTTTTGTTGGACTGTTCTAAATAAAGACGAATGTTGGATTTTTGGCTTCTTTAACAGAAATATGACTTTAGTGAATTATTTAAGGGATTCCAGGAAAATCAACCTCAGTTTAGAAGTCATGATGAACAAATAGAAATTAAACAAGGCTTTCAAAGTTCAATATCAGTTACTTCAAGTCCATAATAATGTAGAAAGTAGTAAATCAAAAAGAGCAGGCAAGTGCTCATCAGGCCAGTCACACATTTAGGGGAATCTGTGGACTTACCATTCCCACTGCGCATGCATAATTCATTTGAAGTTATTTTTATCGCGCAAAGATCAAAAGAGATCCCTGGAGACACCTTGTTCCATTTTAATAATCTCCCACTTAGCTGCTCTTCAACAGGTTTCTAGATCACTCTACTGTGACTGCAGGGAGACGCAGTGATACTTCAGTGACAGCACAAACAGAGCAGCAGTCTTTTATTTTATTGCACTACCCGGCGTGATAGGTCTTTGGTGCAGAGATTGTTATTTCACAGAACCTGCGCCCGGCTCACCCAGAGAGCTCCCAAGACACTGATACAACTTCATCTGTTGGTGTTGCTGCCACTGAAGGCGCATTTTCATTTTGAGTGCTTGGAGCACAGCTCAGTATTGACAGTTTCAGCTGAGGCTCGAGCTCAGCGACTCCTCTGAAGCTGCATTGATTCCCCTCATCCCCCCACCCTTCTCCGCCAAGGTTTAACAATCGGCTCTGCATACTGTTCAGCCTGGAGCACCTGCTAAGTTATCGCTGACTCTCTCTCGTACAGTACATATTAAATATATCCTCTGGCAGACCCTGCTGCAGGGCCTTTCACGATGTAAGGCATGCAGTATATCTTGAGCACTTGGCTCAGAGACATGTTTCCAGACCCAGTTTTACACTGACTAAGCCTAACAAAGCTTCCTCTGTGAATCTCTGCAGGGTAAGTCCTCTTTTATTCTCTGAACTTTTGATTCCTAATTCAGTGTAAAGATGTGATGCTGGGACCACTCAAACCGTGGTCACGTGATGAGTCAAATTGTGCAGCTGCTCCCATGGTGGAGGCTCAGTAATTGGGCCCGCACCTCAAGGGACGGGGCTCAGAATAGAATTGAGAATAGGACAAAGAGGCACGACTGACTCGGCTCTTGGTGACTAATGGTTAACTGATGCAGGAGCCCTATAAATCGTAACGTGCCGTTGCCAGTGAAACCATGTTCTACTTAGTTTGTTAGAGGACAAGAAGGAAAAGGGGGAAAAAAAACACAAAGATGTTGGAAATGTTTTACTGGGCACATAGATCTATAGCAACAGATCGATTAGTGCATTTAGCAGCTGAATTACAATCTGTTCATGGTGGAGAACAAAACTAGAGGTAAAACGAGAAGGAATGCTGGACGTGTCACTGGCTGGTTTGATAATAGATAATAGTTTTGGTCATTTTTAAATTCTAGATATGTGCACTTAAATACCATTTAACCATTTAGGTTCTCTGTCACGTTACTACAAAGAGAGATGGTAACACTTTAAAGCATGAGATGAACAGGAAAATTACACAAAAGCTTAAGCTCCTCTGTTTTCCAGTGTTTCCAGGGTTTACACGTCTCAAGGAAGGGCTGCAGAAATGAACTTCACCATTTTCATAACATGTATAATCCCTAAATTGTTCCAAAAATCCAACCCATCATTTATGTAAAAAGTGCACGCCACCTTGCATTCTTAATTCCAATTCTTTCTCCCGTCTCCAGGCCCAGAGCTGTTATAGGCATCATTCATCATCATAGCACACTTTTTGCTACGTAAACAGAACTTGGGGTCAATATGTGGAGGCATGCAGACGAGGGAATTGCATCACACTGAGAAGATGATTAAAGCCGGGCCTTACACGAGCGATGGGATTCTCTCTCACTGCAGCTATTGAATTCCTGTCAAGTGGGACCCATTTCCCCCCCCCGAGGATGCCAGATTAATGCAGCTGTTACTGTATACGCCACGGCAGTTATTCAAACGGACACTGGGGTTGGCCAGGCTTGTAAAAATGAATAAATGTGGTCAACAAAATGTAGATTAGAGACAGAAAACAAAACCAGGGCATATACATGGGTATATATGAGTCTGATGGGGTTTTTAGAAGATGTCTGTGAGCCATCAGGACCTGGCCTCATCAACAACAGTTATGCTGTTTCCTGTTTTATATTTTTATGAACACCATGGCAAACTCCTTGTGTTATTTTAAACAACCCTGATTCTGACTGATAGCTGCTGGACACTGATGCAAGCAGCCCAGGGGAGAGTGGACAGTCAGCCAGAGCCGGACAAGTGTTGAGTGACACCCTGACAGCATGATCAGCGCCCCCGATCCTGCTGATCACACCTCCCACCCCTCACACAGAGGCCACAGGCTGTTCATGGCTGTGAGTGCTAGTGTTTCTCCCAAAAGTGACTCATAAATTATGGAGGAGTAGTTTTACTCCCTGCTTGGAGAATCAAGTAAATATAAAGAGCGTGAGGAAGAGGTGGGAATACGCTTATGAATGCCAAGGGGTGGATGGGGGCGGGAGGGAGGGTGTATATATAAACATGCATATTCTCCCTGTTTGATCCATTGATTACTGTTTTCAAATTTAAAACAAGTGCTTACATTTGTTAAACCAATGCTGCCCCCAACTGGCCACGTGAAGCAATAGCATGCTGGGATTGTGGAAGCCAGTCGGTTTTGGGTGCTGCGAGAAAGTTGTTGTAATAACATCATGATAGACGCGGGGTTGCAAACTTTTGTTATATGAAGTGCCAACAACATGTTGTAGCAGACTAACACACAACAATAGACACTGAACTTGACTTTAGGGCAATTAAAGAAAACAATTATTACGCCATTAAAACCCTTTCAGGTCACAATGTCAACAATGTTCCAACACATTCAGCATTTGCATATCAGCTACACAAGAAATACACTGACTTTTGTAGCATTTATATCTTCTTTTTGAGTTATTGACTGCATGCTTCATGTGTATGCTGTATTTTACGCTTTTTATCTGTAACCAATTTGAGCTACATTTTTTTGAGTATTTTAACATCATGCAGACATTCAAAGCTTGTCTTTATCTCTGTAGAACAGCCTTAGCCACTCGTGTAAACATACCTGAAATCGGTTATTCATAATAGGGTCAATAGTGGGAGTATTGGTGTCCATTTAACAGTCAGTGATAAACTCCAGTTACATGTTGAACCTGTGGGGTATATTCACAATGAAAAATCGCAATCGATATGTTACACACAAACAATGGGCTTCATGGGGCGATCACTGCATCAACACTTTAAAACAATAAACACAATCAGAACTTTTAAGTCTGTCAAAGCTGTTTTAATAGGCGTCACATGGAGGAAAAGGCTCCTACTAGTTTAAAATCCTCACTCTTCCTTTAGCGGGTGCTTGAAACAAACCACCCCCCCTTCCACACACTCCAAGCACTCATCTAGCATCCGGTGCTGACATCAGTCAGTCGCTGTTCAACACAGTGTCAAAAAAAATGTTTTGTTCACAAGTTCAGCATCAGTTCAGTTAATTATTACTCACAACAACAGGAGTCACAGAGTTCAGCCCTGTCTGCAGAACAATGGTTGTCAGTCGTATTCGTTAGTTCAAGTGAATTCACACACACGTCGATGGATGGGACTAGTGCTAACGGGTGAGCGTTAGTTTTCCTGTGGTTTACCTGAGCTCAGAGTGATGGCTGAAATAGACCGCTGCGTCGGTGCCTACCCGCCTACGTCGTAAAAGGAATCTGCAGCGACAGGCTAGCTAGCATTCAGCACTACCTGTTAGATAAGTTTTCATAGATCTCTTATACCAAACATTTCATTAATAAAAAATACACCTGAATTCTCTTTATGTACAACAGAAAGGAAACATGTTCACCTGCATATTCAAGAATCTTTAATATTAGGTATAGATTTTTCTGTATTAGAAATATCACTATTTTCTGAAATGAGGAACTTTCAACTAACATAAGGATGGTTTCACCCAAAAATCATTGAAGAACAATATTTACATATAATACAGGGCCCATTTAACCTGAAACAATATTAAAATAAATGTTCAATAGATACAAACTTTTTTTTAAATTCTATTTATATTTCAACCTTGTCAGGGGAGTCCTTACACACTCCAAAAATGTAAAGCCATTCTCCTCTAACTATTAAGTGCAAACAATTATTTTTTCATGTAAAAAACTAGGATTGCAGTATCCAGCGTTGAGACAGGAGGCAATAATGCACGGTTTCCTCAAGTGCTTCCAAAACTGTCTGAAAAAAATATCACTCATCCTCCACTGTTGTGATTTCAAAATGAGAAAAGGAAATGAGAATCTGTGCAAAATACACTTTTAAGTGTGATACCTCTGACTGAAATACTTGTAAAGGAAGTAAAAAAGTTTCAGTTTCTCTTGAGTAGGTGTTTAAAGGAATGTGGCTGCACAAGGGATAGCCCAGGAGGTTCGAGAATGAAAGAGACTTGGCGTTGAGGATATAATAAGCTGCGGCTCTAGAAGCAATCCCTCTTCATATTCCATTTATCTGTGAATACATCTGAAGAAACAAGTACGACCAAATTAAAGCCACGCAAATGTGGTAAGGTTCTGGCATAACCACGATGCTTACACTGTCTTTAGTCTTTGCAGAACTAAAGTGACAAAAAAATGCATCAGGTATGAGAGCTTCAGATTAGATGTGACTTGATATGACCATGGATGTAACAGAGAGCCAATGAGCCTCTTTCATGAACCTCCTGGATGATTTTAAGCTCACCCTCCTGCTTCCAATAACACCCTTTTCACCCCCTGACACAAAAGGAGGTCAAGTTTCTAACCCTGGCTCGGCCAACATCGGTTTATCTGATCACAAGCAGGAACACAAAAGAGAGCATCTGGGTGGTTTAAGGATGAAAATGAGGGTGACACTGGAGGTCATGTGGTGTGTGACAGTGTGTGAAGAAGCGCTGCAGGGGCCGTGGCCTTGGTCATCCCCGTCTCTGCTGCATGGAGCTGTCATTAGCAGCACCAGCACTGGGGCTATACTACTGTTCCACTGGGGGAGTTGGCTGGGTTGTTTTGAGATGATTGCAATCCCTGTGGAGAGACAGATAACACACAATGATAACAAACAAACAGCGTAATGTGAATGTTATACAAGCGGCAGAATTGTGAGGCCATGAGGTTTACTGTCGAGAGAGGATGTGCGATCGTTACAATGCAGAGGGTTTTAGCGTAAATCTGAAATAACCAAGATCGAAACACAGTGGCATTAGCAGCATCTGCCTGCCGCCAGACAATTCCTGTACTAGAAGCAATGTGAGACGAGAGGTGTCACATGACAGTATCCTCGAGAGGCCTGTCACTCACCACTTTCCCAGGCCTAGCCCATGTGCAAACGAAACCCTCCTGACAGGCTGTTACCAGACAGTCCTCAAGGAAGATTAACACAGTGAGTCTCTCATGAGCGATCTTCTTGCACACCAGCGGCTCGAGCAGTGGCACCTCATCCATGCGCGGGCACAGCGTCGTGCCCAGAGTCTTAGCCGCGTCGGCCTTTGCCGTTCGCGTGGAGCTGAGCTGGTTGAGCTTGTCGCTGCTCTTGCTGCTGATGTGACCCATGCTGTGGTTTCGTTTGTGGTCCTTCTCGTGGCGCTCCTTGCGCGACTCATGCAGCGACAGTGTTGCAAACTTGCTGACCCCAGTGGCGATAAAAGCACTGTCGATGATACTGTTGCCCTTGGTGGACGTGGTGGTGGTGCTGCTGCTGCTGTTGCTGCTGCCGGTGTGACTGTTGGGGGTGCTGCCCCCTGCTGGGTTGGAGGAGTGTGGCAAGCTATTGGACCGAGGCAGGGTGTTGGGGAGGGAGTTTGGTGTGTTACCACTGGAGCTGCTATTGCTCACATTGTCTTTACCATTGGTGCCACTGGGATTAGTAGTGGTGGTCGTGGTGGTTGCGGTGGTGGGTGTGGGGGTGGATACAGTAGTAGTACTAGTTTGTCCAGTGGCTGGAGGGCTTGTGGCATTCATAACATTAGTGTGAGTCCTTGTGCGAGACAAAGGAAGGTGAGGGAAGAGAATGTCCTCTGTAAGGTCCCACAGACACAGCTGAGTATCCTGCCCCACTGAGCCAAACCTGTAGGTCACACTAACAGGCCTACTGTCTGTAGAGTTTCTCTTAGAAAGCCGAGAGTGAGCGCTGTTCGCTCTGTCTCTGCCTGCACCAAAGTGAATTTGCTCGTGGAAGTCCTCGTCACTGCCACTGAACTCAGCGGGGGGGTCGCCGTCTTCCACGCTGGTGGTACAGTGGTCAAATGCCACCACACTCACCCACGACTTGTGACCGTGCCCCCGTGCGATCACTCTGCAGTCTGAAAAGGACCACACTGTCACCAGATCATCCTCCCCGCCTGCCACAATGTATCGTCCATCCGGGCTCCAGCACACACACAGTAAGCCACCGAAGTAACTCTTCATTGTCCCGTGGAGCTCTGCGGCATCAAAGCCAAATACCCGCAGGAAGCCGTCCTGGCTCGCGCAAGCCAGAAACTTGCCATCCGGGGAGAAAGCGAACTCATTGAGCGCACCTTCACCCACGGTCCAGCGGAGTAAAGGATTTCGAGCAGACTTGCTCTTGCAGGTATGCACAGCATAGTTTTCTCCCTGCTTGAGGAGCTGGTAGTGAGGTGCCGTGGTGCCACAGGTGTTCTCCACGTTGTACAGGTACATGCTGCCACTGGAGTGAGCCACCAAGAACAAACTGTCTGAACCAGGAACCCATCGTACACAGGTTACTCTCGATTTGTCTATAAGTCTCTGGGGAAAGAGGGACAAACCAAAAGAAGAAGAAAAAAAGCAAACAGGTCAGCCAGTTATTCCATCACTGGACAGTAATGTTTGCATATTGTGGCAACTGAAACCCACCTCTTCATTGAAGAGTTTGCTGGTTTCCTTCTTTATTGGGTCTATGAGCTGCACCTGACCAGCTGAGAAGCCCACCAGCAGGGAGACACTCTCTGCTGTAGCTGTGTGTGGGTTGAAATCATGACACGTGGGCTGCGTTCCTTTATATATCCTCTTGTCAATGGGCTTACTAAGATCAGCAGCCTAAAATGACAACAAAAGTACACAGACGAGTACATTTAAAAATATGAATTTTGATTAAAGCAGTAGCTCTTTGATATATGACCACAACTACTTAACGCCACAAGAAATCCCTGTTAATCAAACGGCTTTTCTCCAAACAGCACTAATACAGCAGCACTGGCACTCACTCTCAGAAAATGTCTGAAGGAGCTGTATGTGAGTTGTGAGTTGTTCTGGAACTTTTCTTACCAGCCACCCACAAAAATGTCCACGTAATGTACGAGTGCAAATAAAGCAGGACAACTTTAAGAAGACTCAGGATATATATCACAAAATAAATCAAATCAGCGCCCCTGCATTGAGGTGCTTTGCTCTGTTCTGGCTCCTCTGATGTTTTCTCATCACTCACACATGGAACTGAGCTTTTAAGAAACCTGCTGGATTCAGATTTATGTTCCTGGATGAACGGGGTGTATCTTCTTTTGCAACAAAACACCCAGTTACATCATGATCTGCGTGAGGAAACTTCTCTTCTGTCTGCTGAGCTCTGTCCTCACACAAACCGATAATCACATTTGTTTAATTATTAACCAGTGGTGATGGATCACAAATGACAGATTGTTCTTTGTGCGTTGCGTTAAGTCTTGTGTGCCAAGTTTGTCTCATAAATTCACACAAGCAAAGTAAATGTCAGCCCCATATAATAATAATCAGTTCTGGTGTTTATTGTTTAAGTATAAACTGAGTGCAGAGGAGGAGCGAGGAGAAAGCTCCAACATGTGACTAAGCACTGCTAACCTCGAATATAGACAATGAAAAGAATCAATTAATAATGGCCAAAGCAGTGATGTGTGGAACATCATGAACTCGTTTCTACACTTCAATATGATTGTATCTCACAGGATTCAGGCTTTAGGCACGACCACAACATCATCACCGCTGTCAATGCGCTGGCACTGCACTGGCATCACCGCTGTGTACAAACCGCAAAGTGGATCACATTGCATTACAATCAACCCCTGACACTGGACTGCACTCATTGTTACATCACACATGTCTTCCAGTGTGAACTTTCAGCTCTGGGAGGGGGGGAACCACTGAGGCAGCCGTTGCTGCTGAGCATTGTTGACAACTTGGGCAGATGTTGCCCATGTAAAGAGGGAGGGTAAACAAACGCATTATCTACGACGTGACACGACGGACATTTCCCCACGCCAGTGGCTTCATTCATGACACAGACTGTCACAGACTGACAACTCAAAACAACTGGAGGGACCGCGAAGTGGACACGAGTCTCACCGAGGCAAAGACAACAACTGTGGCGATGTTAGCTAACGAAGCTAATTAGCTCCTAACTTAGCTAGGTCTGCTACATGGCCTTGTCTGCGCACTTCAATGACAGGAGCTCGGAGGGTTGACAGCGGCGGGGCGGCGCGTTTCGAGACCCCAAACTGTCCGACTGTTCCCGGGCAGCGCGGGCTCCGTGGCCCAGGTGGATGGTGTTTACCTTTCTCACGCCTTTGTAGATATAAAAGTAGAGTTCCCGGCCCACATTGAAACAGATCCTGTCGCCGTTGCCGGACTGATCGTTCACGTTGACGAAGGAGACCTTGACGGGGTTGGAGCCCTGCGAGTTGAAAGGCACCCGGTTCGGGCGACTGTACTCGGAGTGCGTGAGGAGTTTGTAGACGCCTTCCCGAGTGGTGAACTGAGTTTTAATTTCGTTCATCTCCTTCCCTCCTCCCTCCGCCGCCATCTTGGAAACTTGCGTTCATCCTTGTCCGATCCCCGGATGTTAGCGCATGTGCCAGAGCGCAGGAGCGCAGCAGCCATGCGCACAGAGAAAGAACAGAGCGAGTGACACAACTGGAAACATCACCATATGATAATATGACACAACGACAGTTGAAAATGCGCTTCGTTTGTTTCTGTTTATTAGCAGAATCAAATTAAACAATCTGTAATAACGATGGAGTGGAAAATAAAAACAAAACAAAAACAAAGGCAATCACAATTGATTTTGAAACACAATTTAAATAGCAACATTTAGCCAAGATAAATTGATTTTGTGCATGTTTAACATTAGTGAAATAAAAATAAACCTATATCTTATCTATAAGTGAGGCAGGGTGCTCATCCTCTATCAGAAGGTCAGCAGTTCAACCCGTTCGACATGCTGATGTGTTCTTGAGCAAGATACTGAAACCCAAATAAGCCCCTTATAGAAACAGATGCCTCCCCATAGATGCACTGTAAGGTAAATAGCAAAAAATAGCAAAAACGTGTATGTAAAAGCATAAAATATGTGTCAGTAAAACAAATAATAATAGTAATATAAAAGGTAAGCAGATAGTATAGACATATCCAGTTCAATTTAATTTTAGCAACCAAATCATACCATAATAAGGTTGAGACCTTTATTATCACCCACACAACTCCCTCCATGAAAACATATTTTATATTAATTAACAAATCATGAAATAAGAAACTAACACTTAGCCTCAGCACTTTAGTTAGACATTTTAATTATTATTATTATCACACACTAGTAGTCAAAAGTCAAGTGTAGTATATATGTACAATAATTTGAGAGAAATCTAAATAAATATAACACAATTGTAAATCTAAGAAATATCCATTGCTGTATGCACACCCTGTTCTCACATGCAGTCACCATTTTAATCCAGCAAACTATGTGAACTATGGGGAATGTGGCTCTCTGTGTCAGACGATAACTCCTTGCAGTGATTGCGAAAGCTCTGCATGTTTCTCACTTACACGGACAGTCAGTTAGTAGCAGTGTTTGCTGTCAACTGGAAACATTTGGGTTACGTAACAGCAAGTGTGACACACTGCCATCCTCTGGTCAGATTAAGTCACCAACACTGACGGTGGATTTCTGGTCTTATCTCCTCCAGAAGACTGGGTTAACTGGTTAGTTCCTTTAGGAACATGGCAAGTTTGATCAAAATGAGTGCATGCCTCACAAAATCTCAAAACTGTCAAAGCTAGAGTTTCTTTTAACTAAGAAATATCAGGATGAGATCCATTCTGTATTTTGTAATACTGATATGGTGTTCATGCACTCATGTAGCCCCCTGATCCTTTCACTGTTAACCATGTGCCATACATGTATAGCACTATTATAATTTTAGATTTTAGATACATTATTTTAACTCCGCTCCAAAACATGAAGCATTTGTTCACCAACAATCTAGCGAACCAAAAAAAGACCCAAGTGTGCCCAATGGTCTCCGTGTGTGTGTTCTGTGGGACAGACCGACAGCAGCTGATAGCAAAGGCAATGCACAGCTGTGACGCTTACAAGTGGGGGTGCGGGGTCTACCAGCCAGACAAGCTATCAGCGAAGCTCTCTTTGTGATTGACAGGCACTCCTTGTGACTCTGCGGCCCTATAAGGACACATAAACTTTAGGACTCTTGTGTCTCACTCACCAACCAACTCCCCCTTCCAGGCCTTTCCCTGAACCCCCCCTTACTGTCGCAAATGCATCTTCTGGAAGCTTCTGAATGGGAGATTCGAGAAACCACCCCCTGAAGTATATAAAGACACCGGCGAGTTGCGTCAAAAAGTATTCACTGGACCACACCAAGTGAAACTTTCGGCCCACAGGAGCAACTGGGGGATACATTTGACCACTTACTGCTAAAAATCACAGAAAACCGGATCACACTCAAGGTAAGACTGGATTTAAAATCCACAGCAGCTGCTTTTCCATTACACTCTACACTTTAAATGAAAATTGCAAAAATTAAATTTACAGTACATTAGGTATTTAATTACAGCAAACAAAGTGAGGAAGAGGCATAAGGTGAGGCATGAATAGTTTCTATTCAATCTGGTTCCCCTACGGAATACAAGAAATCATAAAAAAAATTAAAAAACTGAAATAACTGAAATAACACTTAAATCAAATGTTTAATGTCAGTTATTCACTTGGAAGAATGGCATCTTGCCATCAGTGTCTTTGCGAGTCATGCAAGTAACGCATGAGGAGCACATGGCAGGAAGGGTGACCCTGAGTGTGTGAGTAATGGCGAATGGGCAGAATACTAGTTGGCTCACAGATCAGATGCCTCTTACAGCAGTCAAATAAGTATCATTTAAATAAAAAAATCAAACAAAAACACACAATTTATCTTTATGTGACTGAACTAAATCAATCCTTTAATGATAAAATGACTGCGTACGATTTAGGATATCAAGAAAGATGACAAACAAGAACTTTTTGTGTTTGATAAATATACATGTCATAGAATAAGATATATGAATATGAACCTCACTGCTCTATGATTTAAAAACCAGACTTAATTTTCCTTTCATCCTTTTAACTGCAAGGCAATACCCCTTCCCTTCTCACAGGGGTGTAAAATGACACATGTTGCATGTGGCCCTTTGGGGGGGGTTGGGGACAGCATCAGAGCTCCACCCATTTTCTAAATGGCAGATCCTTGTTAACAGATGAACCATGTGTTCGCCTAGCATCAGCCATGTGCAGCCCCCACCACCCCATCCCCTCAAGCCATGAGGCTGGGGGAGAGAATTTAAGTATCCCAGCAGGAAATGATTTCTAAGCTAATTTATATATAAATGAAAAATTAGTGCGTTAACATGTGATGTTCTGCCTTTGTTGCCTTTCATCTCGATTGTACGTTGCTTTGGATAAAAGCGTTTGCCAAATGACTTTGTAGACTTTGTAGATTTTGTTTATGAATAGGTTTTTTAATGTGAAATTTTGTTTTCTATTAGATGCCTGAGAAAGCTGGACATGTGATGGAGGATGAAGCGGAGACCTTCGCCTTCCAGGCTGAGATTGCTCAGCTTATGTCCCTTATCATCAACACTTTCTACTCAAACAAAGAGATCTTCCTCAGAGAGCTCATCTCAAACTCCTCAGATGTAAGTACTATCATTATTTTATTACCACTATAAAAAGTATGCAGATGGTTTGAACCAAAATATTCTAAAAACACTTGTCCCTTCTTGTTAGGCCCTGGACAAAATCAGATACGAAAGCTTGACAGACCCCAGCAAGCTTGAGTCCTGCAAGGACTTGAAGATCGAAATCAGACCCGACCTGCATGCTCGCACCCTCACCCTGATTGACACAGGCATTGGCATGACCAAGGCCGACCTGATTAACAACCTGGGCACAATCGCTAAGTCTGGCACCAAGGCTTTCATGGAGGCTCTTCAGGCTGGGGCTGACATCTCCATGATCGGCCAGTTCGGTGTGGGTTTCTACTCTGCCTACCTGGTGGCCGAGAAGGTGACAGTCATCACCAAGCACAATGATGATGAGCAGTACATTTGGGAGTCTGCAGCCGGAGGCTCATTCACAGTCAAACCTGATGCTGGTGAGTTTCCTTCGCTGATATATTTCTCTAACAATTTACATGATTAATTCAGTATGACAAATTCCCTGGCACTGCTCTAACCATTGATTATATTGTTACTTTTAGGAGAGTCCATTGGCAGAGGCACAAAAGTGATCCTTCACCTCAAGGAGGATCAGACAGAGTACTGTGAAGAGAAACGCGTCAAAGAAGTTGTAAAGAAGCACTCCCAGTTCATCGGCTACCCCATTACACTTTACGTAAGTTCTTCGAAAGGCCCTGGATGCAATAACAATCAATTTAAGACTTCATCATACATTTTTTAATAGTGATAGTAACTCCCTTTCTGTTCATGTACTTAAGGTGGAGAAGACAAGGGAGAAAGAAGTGGACCTTGAGGAAGGAGAGAAGGAGGAAGAAGTAGAGAAAGAGACCGCTGAGAACAAGGACAAACCAAAGATTGAAGATGTTGGCTCTGACGAGGATGAGGACTCCAAGGATGGCAAGAACAAGAGGAAGAAGAAGGTCAAGGAAAAGTACATTGATGCTCAGGAGCTGAACAAGACAAAGCCTATTTGGACCCGAAACCCTGATGACATCACCAATGAAGAGTATGGAGAATTCTACAAGAGTCTCACCAACGACTGGGAGGACCACCTCGCTGTCAAGGTGAGCTAAATTTACTTGCCATAAAAAATGCTTCTTTCCAGCATCAAATCCTTTCTTGATAAATTCATACCTATGTCTTCTCTCCGCAGCATTTCTCAGTAGAGGGTCAGCTGGAGTTCCGTGCCTTGCTCTTTGTGCCAAGAAGAGCTTCATTCGACCTGTTTGAAAACAAGAAAAAGAGAAACAACATCAAGCTTTATGTGCGCAGGGTCTTCATCATGGACAACTGTGAGGAGCTGATTCCAGAGTATCTCAGTAAGTACCATATTTTGACTAATTTCAAGATTAACATGGTATTAAAACTAAGCATTGTCTTTGGGTAACAAAATATGTATTACGTTTCTTCAGATTTCATTAAGGGTGTGGTGGACTCCGAGGATCTGCCCCTGAACATCTCCCGAGAGATGCTGCAGCAGAGCAAAATCCTGAAGGTCATCCGCAAGAACCTCGTCAAGAAGTGCCTGGACCTTTTCACTGAACTCTCTGAGGACAAGGACAACTACAAAAAATACTACGAACAATTCTCCAAGAACATCAAGGTAATTCTAATATTCTTTTATTTATTTTTGCCTTAACCCTTCATATGACATATCTGAAGGTCGTGTTTAGTTTGGGTTGCAGTTTCAGTAACATGCTGTTTCATGTTTTAGCTTGGTATCCACGAGGATTCCCAGAACCGAAAGAAGCTTTCTGAGCTGCTTCGCTACTACACCTCCACCTCTGGAGATGAGATGGTTTCCCTAAAGGACTATGTTTCTCGCATGAAGGACAGCCAGAAACACATCTACTACATCACAGGTGAGGATGAACTTGACGAATAAACAGTATGAATTTAGCTTCAAATCAAGTGATATTATTTATTGTTATATTCCATTATATGACAACATTTCCATGTCTGTCTTTCAGGTGAGACCAAAGACCAGGTGGCCAACTCTGCTTTTGTGGAGCGCCTTCGCAAAGCCGGCCTGGAGGTCATCTACATGATCGAGCCCATTGATGAGTACTGTGTCCAGCAGCTGAAGGAGTATGATGGCAAGAATCTGGTGTCAGTGACCAAGGAAGGTCTGGAGCTGCCTGAGGATGAGGATGAGAAGAAGAAGCAGGAGGAGCTCAAGAATAAGTTTGAGAGCCTATGCAAGATCATGAAGGACATCCTTGATAAGAAGATTGAAAAGGTAATGGACCTTGTATTATCTAAGCAAAATTCCAGTAAAATTATTATATGGCTAATTTTGTTTGATTGTGACAATAACTCCACATTTCATGATCAACAGGTGACAGTCTCCAACCGTCTGGTCTCCTCCCCCTGCTGCATCGTTACCAGCACCTATGGTTGGACGGCCAACATGGAGAGAATCATGAAGTCTCAGGCCCTGAGAGATAACTCAACCATGGGTTACATGACAGCCAAGAAGCATCTTGAGATCAACCCCATGCACCCCATCATTGAGACCTTGAGGGTGAAGGCAGAAGCTGACAAGAATGACAAGGCTGTTAAGGACCTGGTCATCCTCCTGTTCGAGACTGCCCTGCTGTCTTCAGGATTCACACTGGAGGACCCACAGACACATGCTAACCGCATCTACAGAATGATCAAGCTTGGTCTTGGTATGTTTCTTTTTCTATTACTTAACTTATTGCACAATAATGAGAGTGTCTGTGTTCACTAATGATTGAATGCCATTGTCAGGCATCGATGACGATGACTCCGCAGTAGAAGACCTCATCCAGCCTGCAGATGAAGACATGCCAGTCTTGGAAGGCGACGACGACACATCAAGAATGGAGGAAGTTGACTAAAGCAACACGCTCTTGTGTCTCTTTCCTGCTTCCTTCATTTTTATTTTTTATAAGATATGTTGCATCTTTAAACTCACATTTCATCCTAAAACACCTCAAGCAGTATTAACGAGTCAATGCAAGTTAATCAAAGGAATAATGGAGGCCACAGTGTGGTTCAGTTCTCATTTTATCAGCTGCTTACACATGGCAACAACTGGCAGTCATCAAGAGTAAAATGAAGTCAATTTGCCTTTTGTCTCTCTTTCTTACAGGCACATTTTTTTATGAGATACATTCAGATTTGTAATAAAATCTATTTGATTTGAGATTAGACTGTGTCGTGTCTTAATTCTCTTCCTGAAAACTAACAATGATCTGGATTCAGAAGTACTGAATGTACTCATCCTGCTGGGGAAGATCTGGAAGTGTCACATTCACGCCGGTCTCAGTTTACAAACCCGGAACAGACGGGCCTTTAATCCCGCCTCCCCCAGCCAATAAGCAGCGCGGAGGGCGTGCGCTCGGGCGTGATGGACAGCTCCAGCGGGCCTGTCAGCTGTGAGAGGAAGATTCCAGATGGTTCTGGAAAGCTCAGGATTTCTCGACAGCCCGGGTTGAAGAGTATTAATCCGCTTCCTCTGTCGCGACCGGACCCTATCTCCGCACGTTCATCACTCTTCCATCCTCCGCAGACCAAGGTAAGATAAATTATATCCGTTGACGATGCCGGCTCAGTGACAGAGATGCTAGACATGACTACCTTTGACATTCATGCTATTTGAGTTGTTTTCTATCTGTTCTCATTGAAGCTTGTACTTTATAACATGGCGATGGCGTTCGTGCATTCAAATCGTCATGGGGTTCAGATTTAGGCGATGCCTCAAAACGCGGGTCCTGGCGTTCGAGATTTATTTGATGTGATATGTCAGCTTTATGAGCAGGTTAGAAAACTTCCACCCACATCCCCGTCTGCCTCCCTCAGCAGCAGCAGCCACATGGACCACATGCTGCACCTGTCAGGCAGGAGCTCAACGTAATCAATCCTAATCAGATTTCCTGAGATTTGTCTCTGATGGTCTGCCTGTCCTCCATCTAGCCATCCTTCCTTCCATTCATTCATTCATTCAGTCATCCATCCATCCAGTCAGTGCAGTCAGTGTGGGACAGTCTTCGAATAGTGAAGAGGAGGAGCTTGTGATTCCCATGGAAGCTTCTAGAGAGCTCTGTCTCGTCGTCTGTGTAGTTATGGCACCTTCTAGAAACTTGCATATCGCCCATGAAACCGACAGGGGGAGATATTTTATTTCTGCAGATGTCACTATGCCATTCAAGCCACGTGCTGAGCCCTGATTACAACCGTAAATAATGGTGTCAATCAGTGGAGCAATGATGACAACACGCGAATTTGCTCTGTTCTGATTTGCAGATTTGTGGAATGAAAAGATTTTACACATCTGTGAAGCTCGTAATAATGTTTAAGACTATCCAATTAACACACTTCCATATCAGTGGCTGCTGTCCAGAAAAAAAAATCCCATTATATAATTTGCCTCGAGGCAGAAGCAGGAGGATTTAGTCGACGATGGATTACAGGGAAGTGGAGCGGTGAGCGGACCTGGACAGTCTGTCACACCACCTGGCTGCAGGAGTGCCTCAAGCTCACACTCAACCCTGACATCAGTGATGAGCCTCTTACGGCAACTTCATGCCACTGCAAATATCAGCCCCTGTCAAATGGATGCACGTTCTGGAACATCCGAACCGTGTGCTAATGGCTGACAAGTATGGAAGAGCTTTTAAAAAACTATTATGTAATTAAAGGGATTACTGTTAGACAGAGACATTGATTTCGGTAAATCATATTGTAAGGTGACCTTAAACATAATCTGATTGGCAGTGTGGTGACTCGCTGTGCTGCAGCTGATTGTCAGACCATGAAAATGGTCATGCACACAGGACCTTGAAATGTCTGGTTAACTGCAACAATGCGCTTACACCAGCCAAAAGTATGTGGTTACATTTCAGTGTTATGTTAACATGTTATTATATGTTGTTGAGCTAAAAATGGGTTAGACCTCTTTCATCTTTTCCTTTAAACTCATTTAATCTATAATCAAACAATCTATAAAGTCAACGGTTTTATTCAAAGCGATGTACAACCTTTAAAAAAGCCAAACCTCCAGCACATCGCTCATTCGGAGTCAATTCACAGAGAGACGGTGGAGAGAAGAATTCTGGAACCCCTGAGCGACCAATGGTTTTTCACCTATCTGAGAACTATCTGCGAACAATTGGAGACCTATCAGAAGGACTGTCAGAAGGACCATCTAAAGGACTATCTGAGACCAGATCAGGCGGAATAGCTGGACTAACTACCTACCTAACTACCAACTACTGAAAAGTCCCTGGTCAAGGCAAGATACTAAATCGGACCAACTAAAATAAATGGTTAAAGATAGTCCAATCTGCCTGTTCATTAAGGGAGTGGAATCCAGTGGGCTCTGGGAACTGTTAATCCCTTTTCAAGTCAGGGGAGAAAAGGAACCAAACGCGTAACTAGACATATATTATGATAATTCAATTAGGCCTTAAATCTTAGTCAAAGAATTGAACAAGCCAGGAAATTTTACCTCAGGCAGAAAGCTGAGAGGATGTTCTACACAATTGCCAGTATTTGCTTGGGTGTGTGTGTTCTGCGATTCATGCAAGTTATAAAAAGCAACATTTTTTTCATTCTTCTTTCAGATGCATGAATCACACGACCAACCAATGGAGGAGGAGACTGAGACCTTTGCATTCCAGGCTGAAATTGCTCAGTTGATGTCCCTCATCATCAACACTTTCTATTCCAACAAAGAAATCTTCCTTAGGGAGCTCATCTCCAACTCCTCAGATGTAAGTCTTTAAAGTATAAGTCTCAAGCAGATATTGTGCTAAACCTGCTAATTGGGCTTGTTTTTATAGAAGTAAATTTAAATGTCATGACTATAATGCATGTTAGTAATCAAGAAATCAAAGATGATAAATCATTAAAATCAACTTAAATTGCACTAGTTAATATTTTTGTTTTTTGTTGCTTTTTTTTCTCTTACCTCCAGGCCCTGGACAAAATCCGCTATGAGAGTCTCACTGACCCCTCCAAGCTGGACAATGGCAAAGACCTCAAAATTGAAATAATCCCCAACAAAGAGGAACGTACCCTGACCCTGATTGACACAGGCATTGGCATGACCAAGGCTGACCTGATCAACAACCTGGGCACAATCGCCAAGTCTGGCACCAAGGCCTTCATGGAGGCTCTTCAGGCTGGAGCCGACATCTCCATGATCGGCCAGTTCGGCGTGGGTTTCTACTCTGCCTACCTGGTGGCCGAGAAGGTGACAGTCATCACCAAGCATAATGATGACGAGCAGTACATCTGGGAATCCTCCGCTGGTGGCTCATTTACAGTCAAAGTGGACAACTGTAAGTTATGTAGCTGCCATTGTGTTATAGTAAAAGGACACAATCAAAGGATTAAAAGGTGGCTTATCTCTGTACCTTGCACTAACCTGTCTGTGCCCTGTGCAGCTGAGTCACTGGGTCGTGGCACTAAGGTGATCCTGCACCTAAAAGAAGACCAAACAGAATACATTGAGGAGAAGAGAGTCAAAGAGATTGTGAAGAAGCATTCACAGTTCATTGGATACCCCATCACACTTTTTGTAAGTGCTCATTGAAGATGGTACACACATTGCATTTTACTTGCCTTGAGCATTAGGTGGAATTAGCCGACATAGTAATATGCCATCCAAAGGTTTCAAATTGCTCAGGATACATTTCAGTTCAGACTGGATTAATTGGTTGATAAAAATGAACGTATTATAATATTATTATTTCTTAAGGTGGAGAAAGAGCGTGATAAGGAGGTGAGTGATGACGAGGCTGAGGATGAGGAAAAGGACAAGGAAAAGGAGGAAGATGAAGAAGAAGAGAAGGACGAGGACAAGCCCAATATTGAGGATGTAGGGTCAGATGAGGAGCATGACCACGACCATGACAAGTCCTCTGACAAAAAGAAGAAGAAGAAGAAGATCAAGGAGAAGTACATTGACCAGGAAGAGCTGAACAAGACCAAACCCCTCTGGACCCGTAACCCAGATGACATCACCAATGAGGAGTACGGGGAGTTCTACAAGAGCCTAACCAATGACTGGGAGGACCACCTGGCTGTCAAGGTATATTATGTACTCAAAAATTCAAAAGTTGTAATATATTCTGAATATCAAATGTGAAAACTTACTGACCTGAATCTTGATTGATTTTATTCGCAGCACTTCTCAGTAGAAGGTCAGCTGGAATTCCGTGCCCTGCTCTTTGTTCCTCGCCGCGCCCCATTCGACCTCTTTGAGAACAAGAAGAAAAAGAACAACATCAAACTGTACGTGCGCAGGGTATTCATCATGGACAACTGCGATGAGCTCATCCCTGAGTACCTCAGTGAGTTCTTCCCCTAATCTTGAATGACTAGTTTGAGTCTGTTGTTCATAGATCATGCAATCTAATGATAATATCTATCCAATCAGATTTCATCAGGGGTGTGGTGGACTCTGAGGACCTTCCCCTGAACATCTCCAGGGAGATGCTGCAGCAAAGCAAGATCCTGAAGGTCATCCGCAAGAACCTTGTCAAGAAGTGCCTGGAACTGTTCACTGAACTGGCTGAGGACAAGGACAACTATAAAAAATACTATGAGCAGTTTTCGAAGAACATCAAGGTCAGTGCCCTCTCCTTGGACTGTGCAAGCTGTGTGCCTTTTCTAACCAACCTTTTTAATTCCAAACATTTGGTAGCAACTTAGTGTTGTTGGGAGAAACCCAAATACCATCTGAGGTTGCTTATTATTGATTCAAGTGCACAGCTAAAGAGAACCATTGGAATTCCAGTTAATCATCACCTTTGTTCCTCTGACTCATTAGTCATCTCTCTGATCCTTGTCCCAGTGAAAAGACTTAGATGTAGGAACTGTGGTTGTCAGTGATTACACCCAATAGACCAGTCATAGTGTTTCTATTTATTTGAATCCATAAAACATCCATCAAATAGCACTTTGTTCGTAACTGTTTGCTGCTAATATCAAGCGTCTGCTTTATTTTTAGCTTGGTATCCATGAGGATTCACAGAACAGGAAGAAGCTGTCTGAGCTGCTTCGCTACTACACGTCTTCCTCTGGAGATGAGATGGTTTCCCTGAAGGACTACGTCACACGCATGAAGGATAGTCAGAAACACATCTACTACATCACAGGTGAGGATGAACTTCACAAATAAACAGTATTAGTACAGTACAATTTAGCTTTGAATCAAGTGAGATTATTTCTTCCATTATATGAACACATTTCCATATCTGTCTTTCAGGTGAGACCAAAGACCAGGTGGCCAACTCTGCTTTTGTGGAGCGCCTTCGCAAAGCCGGCCTGGAGGTCATCTACATGATCGAGCCCATTGATGAGTACTGTGTCCAGCAGCTGAAGGAGTTTGAGGGTAAGAACCTGGTGTCCGTGACCAAGGAAGGTCTGGAGCTGCCTGAGGATGAGGATGAGAAGAAGAAGCAGGAGGAGAAGAAGGCACAGTTTGAGAACCTGTGCAAGATCATGAAGGACATCCTGGAGAAGAAGGTGGAGAAGGTGAGCAGATAAATACTTTTTACATATAGCCCATCATTTTTATGCAGCAAACCTAGAAGAAAATGATGGTATTAAATGTTGTTATGGTTCACACAGGTGACAGTCTCCAACCGCCTGGTGTCTTCCCCCTGTTGCATCGTCACAAGCACTTATGGCTGGACAGCCAACATGGAGAGGATCATGAAGGCCCAGGCCCTGAGAGATAACTCCACCATGGGCTACATGGCTGCCAAAAAGCACCTTGAGATCAACCCTGACCACCCCATCGTTGAGACCCTGAGGCAGAAGGCAGAGGCTGATAAGAATGATAAGTCAGTGAAGGATCTGGTCATCCTGCTCTTTGAGACTGCTCTGCTCTCCTCAGGATTTACTTTGGATGACCCCCAGACCCACTCCAACCGCATCTACAGAATGATCAAGCTGGGTCTTGGTTAGTGTTTGAATTTATGGCTGTTAACATTCTTGTTTGAAATTACTTGGCTCCATTGATTCACAATCGTCTTTTTCTTCTAGGTATTGATGAAGATGACCTGACATCAGATGAGCCCGGTGTTGCTCCCACTGAGGACATGCCCCTTCTTGAAGGTGACGATGAGGACACATCCAGGATGGAGGAGGTGGACTAAGCCTCTTTCTTTTGTCGGCTATTGTTGAGAAATAACGAGTTCTTTAAAAAATTACTAAAATTTAATGTTCAGCTTTGAAAGTTCCCCCTCATCAATCCTTATGACCAAGTTCACTTTGTTTCCCCTCACATGGACCATATGCAGCCTTTAGTCCAGGGGTCTCAAACTCAATTTACCTGTGGGCCGCTGGAGGCAGAGGCTGGGTGAGGCTGGGCCGCCTCAGGTTTTCCCACAATAAAAGCTCTGATAAAAACATTCCAATGTTCTTAAATATTTTTATTTTTATTTTTTTAACACAAAATAAGAAGAAAAAATAAATAAACAAATTAAGAATTTTAGTTCAGCCATTACTCGTTTTCTAATAGACAAGGCAGTTCTTCCGGTTGCGCCGCATATTATCATTATATGGAGGGGCCACACTGACCGCTCTACCTGCCGGCCACGCCCACCTCATCAGCTCAACTCCGTTCACCTGTCAGCACAGCTGCCTCTCATTCCATCAAGCCAGCATATAAACCCCGTCAGAACCCTCCTTCCCTGCCGTCTTCTGCCTGCTCCACCTCTCTGGAGAGATCTCTTGCTCTGATCTTCTGGCGCAGAGGGTTTTTCCTGTCTTCCCATCACTGATCTCACAAGTCTTTGTGAGCTTGAGTGTTGACAATAAAGACTGTGAAGTTGAGAGATTGAGTCTATCATTTTGTGCTGCAATTGGGTCCTTCATCCACCCGTTACAGGTGGGGGCCGCGAGTTTGAGACCCCTGCTTTAGTCGTTCCCTTTAGATTATAATTTTCTAAGTTGTCAGTTTTTTGTATCTGAAGTTTCATCTCTGCGTTCGTTTTTTTTGTATTTATTGACATTCCATTGTTCTTTGTGTATTCTTACATCAATTGTAAATACATGAAAATTGATATGGTTTTAAAATGGTGGGACCCATAAATAAAAGTTTATGTTGTTATGTTAATAATTTGTGTTTTGTGTTGCTCATGAACAGATGAATGCAATTCAGTCTTTAAGCAATGACAAATACGCACTGAAAAACTGAAATTGAGTCATGGAGCACAGAATGGGAAGACATCTTTGAGTCCATAAAACACATTTAGGGGTAAATACTTCGGCAGTCAAATTCAATAAAACTAAAGTCAAACACTTCTGTGGGGGGGTTTGGATGGGGGTCAGGAAAAGAGATGATGCTCCCACCTACAACCCGCCAGATGTCATGACTCCCCTCTTACTCGTCTCATCTCATGTAGAAGGTTTTGATTTTTTTGATCTGGAATTATTTCTCCATATAAAACAGCCTAAACGCCTGCTGTCACGTGTTGTAATAGCAGCTGCCGCCAGCAGGGGGCCCCCGCAGCGCAGCGTGCGAAACCTATGACGGCCGGGTGGGTCAGCTGACAGGCGGCAGCCAATCACAGAGCTAGGACGGGCTCAGCCGCCCTGCGGTTTGGTGCCCAGAGAGTTGTCAAGGTTTCTGGTTGTGGAGGATCCGAGAGGGAGCGAGGGCGGAGACGCTTCTACGATGCCGAACAAAACGAAGAAGGATAAGGTGAGCTGCCCGGGGGTCTGTAGCACCGGAGGCTAAAGTCTGCGTTCGGCTTATTTCAGCACATTAATCCATAAGTTGGTGTCACCAGGAGACATTTTAGCCACAGCATCACATTAGCCGAGGAGCAGTCACCCGCAGCTAGCTGCAGTCTCATGTTAGCAGTTGGTGCGTTAGCTTATTTAATATCAGTCCTAAAGGAGCGAGTTCACTTTGAATGGAGGTGGCGGCCTGTGTGGGGTTATTTCTTTTTGTATTGCCTCTGTTATTGTCCGCTAGTAAGTTCAAACCCTGAATTCTGGGACAACGTCAGCTAGCTAGCAGGAGGCTTGCTCATTGAGGAGTGAGAGACAGGGTGGGCAGCCGCTATATTTAGCTGGGATTTGTGCACAGCTGCGGCGGCACACTTGCAGACTGCTTGCTGATGTTGTCAATCTGCTTACACCGAGATCACTTGAGTGCTTACACTTTTTCCTCCTTCTTCTTCCAGGAGACCCCTAAATCTACTAAAGTGGGCAAGAGTGGAGGACAGGAGAATTCAGAGCATGAGGTAGGCTCATTCAGGAAATACTGAGACACTTCCCTTGGCTCAGCCCCTGTCTGACATCAAATAATCATTCAAATAACCCATGACTATGCATCATAGACATCCCTATCGGTGCATTGCATCGTGGATTCTTGAGAAAATGAGATGATGATTCAACATGCCCAATGCCTGCATCATCAGTCACCACAGCAGTGCTTCGATGTGATTCTGTTTCTACATGGTGACGTTCAGATGGGATTAGATCATGTCCAACAAGCCTTAATGCTTTCATCCATAATCTGCTGTCTTGGTGGTATGGTAGAAATATCAATAGCCATTATCTTTCTTTTCTAATATGTATTTATCACCGTCATTATGGATTCTGCTGTGGCTGTTTAACATGCAATCTTGCAATCTCCCAATCTCCCAATAAAAGTCATATTTATATATCCCTTATTCTGCTGGTGAGCAGTTTGAGCTGATTCCAGCTAACAGTAGGGCGAGACCCTGGACTGGTTGTATTGCAGGGCCAACATAAACAGACAATGGTCAGTTCAGATTGTCCAATTTATCAACCTCTGGACTACAAGAGGAAGCTTGAGTACCTTGTTCTTTAGACTGTTAAAAAGAAGCCCATGTGGAGCCTCACTTCTGTTGTTCTGGTCCTGGTAGGAACTGTTCCACCTGTTGTGTAGTGGAGCCAGTACTTGCAAAATGAATAACCCATCTGCAATGTTGCCCCAGCTGTAATTCCCTGTAGCGAGGGAGAATCATTTGTTCAGACTCTGGCTTAGTTGAGAAACCAGTGAAACAAAGCTACAGGCAGTGGAATCATGGTTGGTGTCCTATCAGAATGTCTTATGTAATAGCCTCTGTTGCTCTGTACGAATTTCATTGATGTGACTGGGTTGTACCCTGGTTTCCCCTCTCCTGACCTTTACTGCTGTTTGTTGATTTGTGGATGACTTGAGTTTAGGGCAGTTTAGGAATTTGGATATGTCTCCTTGACTCTTGGAGCCAATCCAGTAATGCAGCAGCCTTGTTATAAAATAAAATTTGAGAGCTCTGAGCTGTCAACACCACCTCCCACAATTCTTATTCTCATACAGTCGTGTTTAATGAAGCCACAGCTGTGATGAAGTACAGTCACAGCATTAAATGAGAAAATAATTGACAGATGTCTCTACTTTTGCTTAATGAACTTATGAGTACAGAGTTAATTCCTGTCTTTATATTACAATCTAGTTCATAACAGCTTAGCTCAGCGTGATTTCCCACTTTGCCTTGACAGCTTGCTCCCAGCCCAGCCTACAGTAAGCTGCTGCAGACAGTGGCCAACTTTATCTGAGTCTTAAATGAATTTGATGAAACTCCTGTGACTCAGACAGACTTGGCTCCACAGCTGCATCTGCTGGAACAAGTTCTGTGTGTAGGTGGGTTTTTTAGTGACTTTTTTTTAAGAAAAACAGCTGGATGGCATGATAATTTGCATTTATTACATTTCATCATTATATATATAGTGTCTGTACATTGGGTAAATAAACATTTATGACCCTAGTTATATAATGCAAGGTACTTTCTTATTGAATAAATGGTGACGCGTTGTATATAATTAAAATGCCGATCAAGCATGGAGCAGCCAACCACTGCTTAGCCGGTGGCTATGTGCACACAGTTTCATCAGATCCATAAAGAGATGCTCTTTCACACTGTGTGCTCCACTGTTCAGCATGTGCCTTCTCTTAACTCACTGTCACTAATGTGAGTCTTTTATTCTTCCTGTTGCAGCAAAGCTCGATCAGGAAGGCTAGCAATAGCGTTCCTCCCACTACTCAGCTGCTAAAGGGGAAACAGTTAGGGTCCCAGACACCTGTCAAAAAGGACAAAAGACAGAGCTCCTCCCGCTTCAGCTTGAGCAACAACAGAGAGCTGCAGAAACTGCCAGCTTTCAAAGGTAATTCACCTGTTGATTTCCTCTGTCCTGTCCCCTAATCACCTAACTAACTAATTACCCAGGATTTGAAGCAGTTGTCTGCACGCATTTTGCCGCTGTTTTCAGGCTGGGGCACTTTTTAGAGAAGGGCCTTTTGGTTTCTAAGACTTCAAGAATATTCAAGAGATTTTCCTTGGTAGGTTTGCAAAATATATGAGTTGGGTGCTTCAATGTGTAAAAAAATAGTTCTATAAAATGCACTGTTCAAATACAAGAACACAATGTCAAGTGAATACTGTGACATCTATAACAATCCCTGAACGCATCACCCTCATTTTAATACTGAGCTGAGCATGACATTACGCAATCCATGGAAACAAACAGAGGACGTACATGGGATGGACTTTGCGCTGGATTTAGCCCAAGTGTCTATATTTAGTGGTAATCCACAGATAAAGCTTTAATTCCATGCTCCTTGTGTTTAGGATGTTACCAGTGACCAGACAAAAGTGGAGTCTGTCCTTCCCCCTTCGTCTGTTTGTAGGAAAAATAGGGCGGATCTGTGCAATGCATGTTGTGAATGTATCATTTACTTTAATGTCTAAGCTCGATGTTGGCAAAGCACCAGGCTGAAAGAGAGTGGACTCTGCTGTTTGGCCTCTGGGTATATTGTCCATGCATGTGTCTGTGTATGCATGCATGAATACACAAAACGATGGAGGCCAATGCCCTTTCCTGGCTAACTTGACAATGAACTGAAAAATTACATCATGGTCTGTATTTATATAGCCATTCATACAGTGCATCTATGGGCTGCACTTTTTTTCTTAGAGGGGCAATTTGGGCTTCAGTACTGTGCCCAAGGGCACCTTGGCATGCTGATTGGAATCGAACCGCCTACTTTCTTCTTCCCCCCTCAGCCACTGCTGCCCCCAATGAAGTATTGAGTACTTGTACAATTACAAAAACATTTTCGAAATCAAATGTTTAGTGGAACTACAGGGTAATTTAATTTTTGTAAGTGTTTTGTAAGTAAAATTTTTTAATTATTTGAAAAATAGAAGTTACCCACATTCCTTATTTATACCTATAATAATCTTCTCTATGTAAGACTGTTGCTTCCCATTAATTATTGTGGCCTGCAGTTTGTGTTCAGCACTGTTGCTTGATTGCAGAACCTTGTTCAACATATTGATTTTCTCTGTCACTCTTGCCTCTCACTCTTCTTCTCTTGCAATTAAATTAAATGAATGTGGCACAGAAAATCAACCATTAACAAGGACAAAGGAAAATACTCTTGTCCCTGCTCTTACTTTTCACACACATGACCACTGTACAGGAGGGGTCATGTGTGTGAAATGCATTTGCGTGTGTGTTAGTGTGGGTAGAGATGCCTTGTGATATGGAGCTAAAATGCTTGTCTGGACAAAGAAGGTTCTCATTTTATAAGTGTTTTATAGTGAATGCATATGAGTGTGGATGTATCCTTGGGCTGTGACATGCAGTAACATATCTTGCTGCCACTATAGCACCGACACTATTTTCTCCAAGCATATTTTGCATTTTGGTCTCTTTTAAGTTAAACTAACTATTTTATCATGTTGCTGTATATGCTTCTCTCTGTGGACAGACCTACTGACCTAATGTCTGAATTCTGGAGGTAGCCAGGTCTGTGTGTTTCAGCCACTCTATATGTGCAGGCTGTGATCTCTGAGTCTCTACACTTTCTGATCAGTGACAGTGGTCGGATAATCTAGGACCATGCCCTTTTCTGTTCAGAGCCAAATGGCACTGTGGGTGGCTGTGGAACTAACTGGAAAGTCAATAGTTCGATCCACAGCTCCCCCAGTCAGCATGTGGAATCGAATGTCTCAACCCAAACCCCCTGATGTGTGAATGGATAAGCGACAGAGAAATGCTATATATAGTTGGCTGTATGAACGTGTTTGAATAGGTGAATATGACTTAAAGGGTGAAGTGCTTTATGTGGTTAAGACTAGAAAGTGTTGTAGAAGTGCAGTCAATGCAATTACATTTTCTGAAGCTATAATTCCATTGGTTCAGGTTGAGTGGGGGCTGCCCTGTGGCCTTTTGTTCTTAGAGGAACCTCAGGATCAGCTGACTAAGGGGACTTGTATCTATCTTGTAATTGCAGGAATCTCTTATCTCCCCTGTGTGATTAGTGGAACACAAATATCGAGATCCATGAATCATGTCGGCTTCACACTTTGCATGTGTTGTTATGGCCCGAGGAAGAGCAGTGTTGAATCTTGTGTGCTTCACAGTTTAATCATATGGGACTCAACAATGTGAGTGATGTTGTTGATCGTGACAAAAATAGCAGCGACAGACGCTTCACCTCAAGATTGTGCATATTGAGTCAAGCGTCACTGCACTCTGAATAAACAGGTGCATAAATTGCACTTGCATGTGCAGCAGGTGAGTCTAACAGTTTCAAAAAGAAAGCTGTAACCACCATTACCTCAGGCCAAGCAAATTGCCCCTTCCAAACATGCGAGTATGAAACAGGTGCTGCACAAATTGCACAAAGATTGCACTGCATCAGTTAGATCGCCAAAAAAGTCCTTTTTTTATCTTTTCCCAGCTGGCCCCGCAGACGTCTGCATAACACAGGTTTCTATTTTCATACATGCCCTCCTTTTTTGTTTATTTAGTTTTCTATGCAGCTCTTTCAATGTGAGCCACTTTAGAGCAAAGGGTACAACCCTCTTTAATCAGAATTGTTAAATTCAAATATTTGTTAACTTTTTTAAGACATGGCTAATGGAGCAACATGTAGGAACAGTAGCAGGCTGGTGTTATCATGCTCCATTCTTTCACCCATTTGTTTTTCCTTTTGTTTTACAAACAATGGACACAAGAAGTACTGCACTCTACCATTAGCTATACCTGTGCCTTTGCCCTGGTTAGCCATTACCCCGGGGCTGCGTCAGGCATAACTTAATTTCTGATAAAGGCTGCTCACTTCCCACACCCCAGTGCGAACTTTGATAACATTCTGCAAACATTATCCCACAGTGGCCCGGTAGATGTTATCGCTCCATCCTGTCCAAACAGGCTCCTCGCTTGGCCTGTTTTCATTCCAGGCATGTTCACCACCTCCTGATGGAAACACATGTCCGTGAGCGAGCCTGTCCCGCAGAGGAGCAATGTTGAGGTGAGGAGGAAAACCCTGACTAGAAGGCGAGTCCACCACAAAACTGTGTGTACTTGTTGTGACTCCAGAGCACATTGGAACTCTCTCAGCTTTTCTGTTTGGTCACACAACTGTTTGATTCTGTCAAATGTTAGCGAGAGCATGTTTAGGACTCTTGGTTTCATAAGGCTTTTGCAAAGTACACAAATCAGGAATTTTGTGGACTGGCAAAATGCTTGCTGGAGATATTCTTACCACAGTAGATAAGGCTTCTACAAGTGCCTGTTTATTTCCTTGTGGTCACAGTCTAGTGCAATACATGCCAAACAGGACAGGTCAACAGTTGTTGCCCCTGTATGTATTCAGCTTGGGCTGTTCTGCAGGAACCCTCAGCCTTGCAGTGTTTGTCGCCATCTGGTGGTTAGAAAATGAGGAAATATTTCTGCCTCCCTTATTTGTTGGTATTGATTTAATGCTGAGTCTCAAAACATGTATATATATTTCAGTGTTTGCCACTACAGTACAGGCAACACATTGCACAGCAATGCTTTATGTTTTTAGGTTAAAACACTTCTGTGCCTAGGAGGGTAGAAATAGTATGACAAGACACAGAGACTTTTACAGGTATTTTTAACGTTAAGCAGGATGTAGTGGCCGAAGCAGGTTTTAGGGTAGGATTTCCTCTGCGACTCCCACATCTCAAGGGAAACGTGTCTGGCCAGACAGCTTGCATAAAAACATAACACCGAACTCCTGAGGAGGGGTCATGCGTGTCTTTTAAACTGAGAACAAGTTGTTTTTATATTGTACAAGCTGTTTCCTAATGTCTCTTCCTAGAAATTATCCTCACTGGGAGGCATGCCATAATAATTAACGTGATGTCTCTCATTTAATCTGATGTTCTTCTGTAAGTATAAGGAGATAGATTAAAGGATAAAGAATAAGTTTTAGTGCTGTGTTTCTGTCATTGGAAGTTGCTTAATGGGAAAAGTAGGTCTAGTTCTTCTATATAAGCGCACGTGTCTTCAGCTGCATGGATTGGTCTATTTCTCCAAATAGATTCAAGCCTTAAGCATGTTTCATTAGGGGCCCATGACATTGAAAATCAGCAGACCTAAATGAAATGAACCACACCACTGTGTATTTTACACTGGCCTGCTGCTTTTTGTGATGACTGTAGAGAAAGCTTGACTATAAGCAAACACACTCTCCCCATCCAGTACAGACTCATGATGCCTCACAGGTTCATTCTCTTTCTGCTGCCAGAAATACCCAACACTGTAAAATGCACAAGTGAATGCATGTGGCAAGGGAGCATTTGGATAGTATTTGTAACAAGTGACTGTGTTTAGCGTTATCTTGTCTTGGTCAGAACAACAGGTCTTTAGATGGGAGGTTGCCTCATGACTCAGTAATAGAAAGGAAAGAAAGAGCCCTTTATATGCTCAGATTAGAGCCTGCGGCTGAAACGGCCCATTATTGTATATGAGAGGACCAGACAGACTGAGTGTTTAAGTTCATTTGTACTGCTAAATTGTGTTTGGGGACTAGATCATTATGTTGGGGATACACTCATTTGTATTCGTACAGTGTAGCATAGTCTAAGACGTTCAAGGTTTTCTAGCTTGCTGACAAACATAAATGGCCGGTTTACAGGGTCCTGCCACGGCAACAAAAGCAAACATTAGTCAAGGCAGAAACTGACATCCCAACTCGTACCAGCCAAACACCTCCTGAACGTCTAAAGCAGAAGTAATGCACAAATAATGCACTTCTAGAAACACATTATATGAAGTGTCTATAGACGACAAGAGTAATGGTAGAGAGGGGAAGGTGCACTATAACAGTACAGAAATGGGGAAACATTAGTTTTAAGAGTTTGGTGTGGTGCTTATAATCTAATTCAATTTTTTTTTGCTCTGGAGGAGGTGCATGTGTGTATATTCAAACAAAGACTGTAGCAACTCGATGTGAGAGCACAGAACAATGTTTTTGTGTGGTTTTGCATTTAACTGCTTGAGGATACAACCATTATCGGCTGCACCTTTGTGCCCAGACCTGGGCTGCGTGTGTATATGATCATGGCTGTTACTGCACAATGAAGCAAAGCACACTTGAGTATTGGAGATTGTGTAGTTTACAGTGGTGTGGCAGGTTTTTTTTGGACGAGCTTCTGTTGTATCTGAAAGCCTTCTGTAATTGCATTTGATGCACGAGCACTGCCTGCTGACTTTAATTGTCTGCAAACCTGTGGACTTGCCCTTTTACTCGCACCGCTTTAGCAGTGCTGTGTTTTGTCTCTGGAACCGCTTAGGCAGACAGTGAGCCGCTCACCGCACAATGCACATCCTGTGTTGCTCACATTGGGACTTCCTGCCTTCCTTTTCTTCTGTCACATACACCTGTGCTCAGGCTGTACTCCTGGAGAGCCATCTGTCACGCAAAAACAGACACACATTCACACATACAGGCGGTCACACAAATAGAGCTGCAGTCTGATAAAACAGCATTGTGCATTGTAATTCCTTTTTTTGTTTTTTATATTAAATTTGTTCAAGTAAGATATTAGAATTAGAATTTGTTGTTAGGCTACGAATGAGACTATACCATACCCCTCTTCTGATTCTTATGAGCTGCTCATGTATTGTGATAGGAAATATATATTTCCTGTTCTCACTGTTAATATTCTCTCTTTATATACATTTCATTGCCGGCGGAAGTGAAATCAGATCTGTAAAACTCCTGACAGATGTAGCCGCTCTTGCTTCAATCACAGTCCCACCCCTTCCCCTTCAGTCCACCAGCCGATCCCTTCCCTCATGTTTATGCATTCTGACAGCCAGCCCATGTGACTGCAGCCAGCCAACCGGGCAGCAGCAGTGGGGGATGACATCACTAACTAGCTGGTTCCCTCCAGCAGCAGGGGAGCTTCATTTTCTGCTCGGAGTGTTGGTGCTAAAATGGAGGCTGGCTCCTCGCCTTAGCCCGGGCTGCCTTCTTCTCCCCTGCCTCCTGCCTCAGCCCACTGATGCTGGCATGTGCTAGAGCTGCCAGCGGGATGGTTCTGGATGCACCATGCTCCAATGGGCCTTTCCAGCCTGTGGCCCTCAAGCATTTCAGAGGTGAGAATAGGGAATCTGCCTCCTCTGCTGCTCTGTGCTCCTCTTTTTAAGGATGATAGGCACTAATGTTATTTTCATTTATTAACTGCAGCTGCTATTTTAAATTTCATAGGGGAGCATGTATGTGCCAGGCTACTTTGGTAAAAGTTACTGTAAGAGTCTGGGCACCTTGATCCTCTTGGTGTTGGTGACACGAGTATTTCTGGACGAGGAAGCAGGGGATTGTGTTTGTGTGTCAGCAAAGGAAGAGTGAGGAAGGGCTTCTGCCAAGACATCGCATAGCTTGGCCTCAGGGGGAGAGGCAGGGTGAGAGAGTGCTAGTTTGGAGTCTCCCCATCCCCCATTATGACTGCAGATGTCATAGGAAGTGAGGTCAATGCTTGTTGTCAGTTTGTGTGGGTCTGTATTGTTGCAAGTTTGGTGCTGCTGAATTTCCAGGAGGGTTTAGTGCCACAAGCTTGAAACTGGGAGTTACAGCAAGTGAACTCTGTTGAGTTTTGGAAAACAGAAAGTGACACTGAATGAATTCTGGGAGTGTTGCTGAATATTACAGTGTCAGAAATGAAAAGCTATTAGTTGCGCTTTAATTTATTCACATCAAACCTTCTCTAGAAACCTGCAGTGTTCATTCAACATAAAGGCTGTTTATATGTCTCACACACACACACATACCACAACCATGAGAGGTCGGTCTCATGCTGTGACTTGCATGTGTGGACTGGTTTACGGTCTCATAATGTTAAAAAGCAAAGGGATTCTTGAATTTAAATCATTGCAAATATCAACCTGTCTCAATTTGTATTGGTTGGCCTGTGTCTGGGTTCACCCAGAGTTTGCAATAAGTTCCTTTTGTCACTGGTGCTACAGTTAAAGTTGTTGATCATTTATTCACCAGAAGATGTCATGGGAATGAAGATTTGTTCTTCAGAGCAATTTGTTTTCCTGGCCGGGTTGCAGTGTGCACGTTGGAGTCTTTTGATGAGTAAAGGTTAGTTGCTCATCCATGCAGAGAGGTCTGTATGAAGTCTGCAGTTGCACAGCATGACTTTTAATATTTTAGGCCTGCTCAGAAACCCTAGTGCTGTCGTGTAACAGGAGCTGCCAGACCTCTCAGCTCTTAGGGCCGATGAGATGAGGTGCTCACGGTTCTACCCATGTTTTACCATCAGTGCAATACGTACACACCTTCCATATGCAGGTGTGCCTTAGCTTCAAGAATCCCCACTGAGCGTTTAGGGGCATTACTGATACAACCACTGAATTTGTCTGTGTTCATTTTGTGTGTATGCATGTTGTGGGTTTTAATTTGCATACATTTGGAGTTGAAGTTTTTCTTTTTCCTGTTTGTGCCAAAATCAATGAGTCCTCCTACAAAAGTTTCATTTCTCAGTAAAAGCTGCTTCATGTTATAAAATGTTTTGGAAGTTAAGACAGACTGCAAGTACATTCTTACATAAATGAATAAATTCCCACACATTTGACCTCTTTATGTGGTCAATTAGATCCTGAGATAATGAAATAAGATGTCTGTGCAGAGCTACTTTGACTCTTTGTTCCAAAAGACAGAGCAAGCCCTAATAAGCTCAGTGAACAAGTATTCACCACCTCTGAGGCCTTTGAATGCTAAAGTGCAAATTATGAAGAAATTGTTATTGTACAGGCAGCACATAGGCAGCTGAATGTTGAATAGCTGCAGTGCAGCTGTGACTCACAAAATGTGAAGGTGTAAGGGAAGTCTGTCTGATGATGCCGTTGGTCCAGGTTCAGGCTCTTGTTTGTGTTGGTGTTTGCACAACCTACACATCTGCAGTTCTCAGAACTGATTCATTTCATTAGTGTAGAATACACATTTTACCTGCTATCATCTCATTTGAGTAACATTGCCTCAATATGGGGTGGAGGAAACAACACTGCAACCAAAGAATTGCAAATGTATGTATTTACAAATATTTCTAAATATTTCTTCATTGCAAATGGTAAGGTTAGCGTGCCACAAGAAATTATGTGTTAGTTTTTCACTGATGCTAAATGTTCCGTTGGCTAATGGTAGATTATAGAAGTGATGAATGCAAACTGATGTTTCCAGGAAAAGAGAAGCTATGTATAGAAAAGTGCATGCACATGAAAGTCATATGATTGAATGTATGCATCTATTATGCATCTGTTCATATGAAAGCACTTAAAGAAAATCGAAAGCTTCCTTTTAGGTTTATAGAGCTAACATAGATTTTTTTAACTGCTGTGTTGTTTGTTGTTAACTTGTGTGAATACGATGGCATTAGTTACAGTTACAGTTACATCAGATTTGTGTGAGTTTTGTCTCATTTCAGCTTAATGATTTCTTCAGTCTGACTCGTCTGAATGATGTTATGCTAGAATAATGATAATAATAATAATAATAACTGTGCTTTTTTGGACACTTATATCTTTGTAGTACAACAAAAATCACACAATGACAATACTTTGACATCTGCTTTGTGTGTGAAAGTACTGACGAAGTATTGCCGTCTTTCTCTTAAATCCCTGTTGGCATCTTCCATGATTTACAAGGTCAGTCAGGCCTACACGTCTCGTGGTTTCAGCTCAGGAAATCAGCAGCATATGATTCCAGCGTAACAGCAGCAGTCTGCATTCATCACTGTATGCTAGCGGCCACCCCCTCATCCAAGGTTGTGTCTTTGTCGGTTGTCACTATGGTGATGCACAGTACACATGTCGATTGTCAGTGAGTAGTGTGATCATCTAAAGCAAACCGATCAGCTCCTGCGTTGTGACTGCTTGTGTCAAACAGTCAAACAAGGTTGCACACGTCGCTCTGCTGGTCCGTGCTGCCTCCTCACATTTATTACAATTTAGTTGCACAATACACAGATTTCAAACCTCTTCTCACATCCTCTGGTTTCATAATTGTTCTCAGGACTTCTTTGCTTGCAGGTGTCAACCATTTTCACAGTAAAAACAACATTGCATTACTGACTTAGTTTACTGATGGATGCCGTAGGTCAAACTGATCGACCTTTAACAGGAGGCAAACTTCTTCAGACGGGCCAATGTGCTTCTAGACTGTGTATTTTCAAAGGTCAGAACAATTTGAATTGTTGCACACATGCAAAACGAATAAACAAATTTAATTTCAAATTAAAAGTGACAGCCCTTGCAAGTTGTGTCCCATCTTCTCAACACATGTGGATTAAAGAACCAGACGAAATTCTTGCTTGGATAGCAGCACATAGCTGTACAGCTTGTGTGCCAGAAATGTTTTTGGTGTTGGTGTAGGGAAAGCCCTCTGCGTCTCCTGAGACTTGTAACAGTTTCAAAGTGCAGGAAAACATCCTTGGTGCTTCTGTATTTAGCTTCTCCACTCCGAGCTGTCTGCTCTGCCTCTGTGTCAGTCTGGTCTGCGAGGGTTGATTAACATCTTTCTTCCCTTTTCAGCCATTTGTGTTATTTAATCCTGATTTTCTTGATGAAATTCTACAATTTATTTTGTATTGTGGTACATGAGTGATTTGTACTGTTCATTGATTTTTTTGATTTTTTATTTTTTTTTGGCTGAATGGCTCATTGATGGTGTATGTGCTGTAATAACAAAAACCTGTAATGATTTTTAAATTGCAGGTTAATGATTGCACACAGACAGGTGTGGCCCTGTGCTGCTCCAGGCCTGCTGAGGGCTTAATGCATCATTGATGTAGCGGTGACACTGTCTTTTGAAAGGCTTAATTATTGATTGATGCAGTCTTTGAATGAAGTCTCACTATGTGACCTCCACACTAACATGAATAATTCTTAAAGCAAGTGCTAGAAAATGTAGAAAAAGCTTTGTAGGATAATTGTTGATGGCTATGGCCTGAAAAAAGGCACGTTCTTTACTCCTGTCTTTTGATTTCCATCTTCCTCCTTTCCTCACTTTTAGACGTTCCACCTGCAGAGCAGGAGAAGCTCTTCATCCAGAAGTTGCGGCAGTGCTGCGTCCTCTTCGACTTTGTCTCAGACCCACTGAGCGACTTGAAATGGAAGGAGGTGAAACGTGCAGCGCTGAGCGAGATGGTGGAGTACATCACCCACAACAGGAATGTAATCACCGAACCCATCTACCCAGAGGTGGTTCATGTGGTCAGTATTGAACAGAGTCAATTTTTATTTGTGATTGGCATCCACAATGAACAAAGTCGACAGTCATGGAGAGTATTTGAGCTCTTGAAGGTTTCTTGAATAAAATTATTTATATCAACAATATTAAAATCAGTTGAGCTGTCTGTATGCTATCAGTCAATGAATTCTCTGTTTCCTTCTCACTGTGATTGCCCAGAATGTGATAGTTATGATTCAGTTTGAGATAGATGCAGTCCTGCTTTACAACATAAAACACAAGGTAACCTTTACACATGCTTCTAGTCTATAATGCAAAACCGCATTATAGACTAGAAGCATGTGCCCTTCTAACTCTTTACTCTCTTGTGGTCAAGTGCGATGCACCAGATTGTTAGCGTGCACCAGATTTGTGCATCCCATCTCGCTACTTTACAATCGGATTACAAACAGGTTGAGTCATGTCAAGAGAACAGGTTTGTCCATTATCTAAAGGCAATTTCATACAAAATATTCCACACAGCACTTCATACCATATAGTTAGGTTAAATAGTTTTATCTAAACACTGCATCTCAAGTGGTATTAATACTCATCTGTTATTCGATTATGGCAATTTTTTTTATCATTGTTCTGCTACAACATAATTAATTAAAATCCTAATTTAGATTTGCACCCATAAAATATAAGACCTAAGCCCTCCTAGTAATTATCTTTATAATTATTGGTAAACCATTAATAGCTTCAAATCTTTTGTTTCCCTAAAGTGGTCAGGTGGTGGTATCAATTTAAATATCCCTCATTCATCACCATTTGAGGTCAGTAATCTGAGGTTTGTAGATGGGAAACCTGCACAGTCAGGCTGTCCCTGAGCTCTATATTTTTTTAAGAAATCCATCTCCCATGAGGTTGTGGCATTCAAGGGGGCAGGTTTGCTTTGCCAAGCTAAATTAAAATGGCTTTGATATCAATCAAAGACTAGCCCCAATGTCACACGGTGAACTGCACTTCGTCAAGGTGCAAATTTCCCCCATCGTCTTCATTTGATCAGTGCAGCAGAATATGCAGCAGAGCTGCCAAATCAGCATGAAAATGTACCCTGATTTCCGGCAGCCCCTCTCCACTGCCCCCTTAAACACCAGGGCTCTTTGAAGCTCACTGTCTACTTTCATCATCAAAGTCTGGAGATTGACACGACAAACACTTTTATAACCATTAAGAGTGTATTCTTATGTTAAGGCTGCATGCATTATTCTCTCCCATGAACCCATGTTTGATGCCCCTGTGTCAGGGCTCTAGAACAATATTTTGCCCGACCTTTGATTGACACAACACTGGTTTGCTCTTTTAGTTCTGTTCTCTGGAGAACTGTAAGAAGTGGTTTCTGCTTAGAATATCAACACAGGGGTGAGTGACTGTGACCTCTTGGTGACTGCGGTCTGGAGGGAAGTTCTAAGCCTGCTGCCTGGAAAGTGATAATGGACTAAAAGGGAAAATGGACAGATGCTTCCTAGTTATGGGAATTGTCAGGGAAAGAAGCCCTTATCTCTACCTAGCATAGGGAACAATATTAATTCAATCTTCCTCATAGAATACCAAAACTGTCTGGGGTGTGAAAATGAACAGTTAAAACGTCAGTTAAATAATGTACCAGTGAGTCACAACCTGCGTTTTACTGTGTCCTGTGCAGTAAAATAACCTTGATATTTCTCACACTGCATCCTTTGTCTAGGGAAATGTTTCTTGACAAAGCGGCAAAGACATTTTGTTGTCAGCTGTCCCACAGCCCATCGATTATTTCTCTTATTTGCTTGTCAAATAATGAGCAAAGGATTTCAGAATCCCTCATTCCGTGTTATTGTCTGTGCTGTCAGGTGTGTTTTGTGAGCGAACATGCAACAGGACCAGACCAAACTGAGCAGCAGGGGGGTCATGTTTACTAGACTTTGATAATAGCAGCTGTTACCTGCAACTGCAACTTTAGAAGGCTAACCACAGGATAGAATGTGATTAAAGGTCAGGGGGGGTTGGGGGGTAGCTAATAAAGTATACTGTTGATGCTGTAGTAACCTGTTTAGCATCATGGGTAAATGTGTATTAAGGAATCTTTCTTGGGTTGTTCTCCAGTTTGCTGTGAACATGTTTAGAACGTTGCCACCGTCATCCAACCCCACGGGTGCTGAGTTCGACCCAGAGGAAGATGAGCCGACGTTAGAGGCTGCGTGGCCACATCTACAGGTACACAACCCACGCAGACAGAGGGACACACAGACATGTACTCTAGGACAATGTGTTATTCATCCGCTGTTGACTGATGAGAATAAATCCATTCAAGTGTTTGTATGTCTGTGTTATTGTCCACAGCTCGTCTATGAATTCATCCTACGCTTCTTAGAGTCACCCGACTTTCAACCAAACATAGCCAAAAAGTATATTGACCAGAAGTTTGTAATGCAGGTAAGTGCATAATGATACGCGGTTTTTTTTTTCATTGTAAATGTTTGTGTCTTTGCATTTAAAGTTGTATCTGCTTTAAATGTACAAGCAGCTCTTTCTTCTGCTTAGCTCCTAGAACTGTTTGACAGTGAAGACCCCAGGGAAAGAGATTTTCTTAAGACCACTCTACATCGCATCTATGGCAAGTTCCTGGGCCTGCGAGCGTACATAAGGAAACAGATAAATAACATATTTTATAGGTGAGTGCTGGTCAGTTGACGTGCATATATTGTGTACACGTTTTTTTTTTTTTTTTTTTTTTTTTAAGGTGGAGAACTCATTGTCTTTCTTTTCTGTTTTTCAGTTTCATTTATGAGACTGAGCATCATAATGGAATAGCAGAATTACTGGAAATATTAGGCAGGTAAGAAACAGTCGTATTTATACTTCTGGGCTTCATTTCCAGTAAGTGTCATAATGATGCACATGTAGGCATCAAGTGTTTCTCAAATCAATTGGCGCAGAGCCTTACTACAGCACTTACTTCCTTTATGACCACTTCTCTCCTCACAGCATAATCAATGGCTTTGCATTACCATTGAAAGAAGAGCACAAGATATTTCTACTGAAAGTCCTGCTGCCTTTACACAAAGTCAAGTCACTTAGTGTATATCACCCACAGGTGAGTGTCCTGTCAGTGTTGCATCACCATCAAAACTAGACCGAATGATCGATTTGTCAGAAGTGGAACACTAACCACATGTTGTTATTCTTTCCTTCAGCTGGCCTACTGTGTAGTACAGTTCCTAGAAAAGGACAGCACCCTCACAGAACCGGTGAGATTTGATTTATGAATGTGGTTAAGTTGTTAATATTGTTGATTGAATTACCCCTCAGGTTCTGCGCTATTCGAGAAAAAGCTTTAGTACAGTATCAACATGAAGGGGCCACCCGCAAAGTCTGGAAAAACATCCAGCTATACCTTCATCACATCTTTAAGAGCAGAACTACAAACTTTGAAAGCGCACACACACAGTCTGCCTTTGTTGCTTATTGTATCTGTGGTGTCTTATTTACCTAACAGTAGTCAGCTGTCCAAACATTTCCTGTTAATAAGCCTGTAATTGTGTGTGTGTCTGTGTGCGTATGTGCAGACAGTGATGGCTTTGTTGAAGTACTGGCCAAAGACCCACAGTCCAAAAGAGGTCATGTTCCTCAATGAGCTGGAGGAGATCCTGGATGTCATTGAACCATCAGAGTTTGTTAAAGTCATGGAGCCCCTCTTCAGACAGCTGGCCAAGTGTGTTTCCAGCCCTCACTTTCAGGTCTGACCACTATCCCTGAACAGGAATCTTTGTTTTACTGCATTTGTTGCCACATTCATGCTGAAGTTGTTTGGGATTTTTTTCAGTTTTTCTATTAAAATAAAAATCCTACATGCATCTGTAAGCTATTGTGATGCGATGTGTCATCAGGTAGCTGAGCGAGCTCTGTACTACTGGAACAATGAGTACATTATGAGCCTGATCAGTGACAATGCCGCCAAGATCCTGCCAATCATGTTCCCGGCCCTTTACCGCAACTCCAAGACCCACTGGAACAAGTGAGTCACTCCACTGGCTTTGCCCTCTGTGCATGTGTCTGTTTGATAATGGTGAATGATGGTAGTTAAGCACTTGAATCAAGAGACAAGTGCTGATCTTTGCACGTCTGTAGGACCATCCATGGGCTGATCTACAACGCTCTGAAACTCTTCATGGAGATGAACCAGAAGCTGTTTGATGACTGCACCCAACAGTTCAGGGCAGAGAAAAGCAAGTAAGTCAGCCTTGGCTCACTTTGTCTTATCAGGCTATTACATGTCACATTTTAGACGTCACACAAACACCATTAGAATTCCTCTTTGATTGGTGTTTGCATTGTTCTGTGTCTTAGAGAGAAAGCTAAATGGAAGGAGAGAGAAGAAGCGTGGCTGAAGATTGAGAATCTTGCAAAGTCGAACCCACAGGTGAGGAAAGAGATTTAGAACCAGCAGGTCTGTTAATGCTGCAGAAATCATGTGTCAGCATGGGAAGTGTCCATAGACCAAACTTGAAATCAAAAGCTGTAATTACTGAACACATGAAAAATCTGAGAGGATCTTTCTAACCTTTACTTTCCTTCTCTTCTCCCCGCACAGTTTCTGACGTTTGTTGACTCAGTAGGCTCAGGCAGTCCAATGGAAATGGAGACAGATGGGCCCCTGCTAGACGACGTCAATATGCTAAAGAAGGCGGTTGTGGAGGAAGCAACACAAGTGAGGGAATGGTGTATTCATGTGTCGTTTGGCATTGAATGTGCATATGTGTCTTTTGGTGATGAGATGCTTGGGTCTTCCTGCATATAGAGACAGACTACGAGAATTTGAGGTTGTTTGAGGTTGCAGTTGCAGAGTGAGGTTTGCTCATGTTGGCATCTGCACGGTATTCTTGCATCATCAATGGGATATGGATCAGACATGTTGTCTTTATTTTGTGAGTGAGAAGGCAGATGTGTTTTTCGTTTTTCTTGGACTTCAAAACACAGAAAGGGGAGAGTATAATGTTGCACATTTCCTTTTCCTTATGCAGGCAGAAGTGAAATGTGTGTCAAGTATTCTGGAGAGAAAGCTTCTAAAAACCACTCTGTCTCCATGTGTCCAGATCCAAAAAGACCAGAGGAGAGAGCGCCCTTTGATGCGAAGGAAATCAGAGCTCCCCAGGGACATCTCCACGGTCACAGCCTTGGAGCTGCACCGGAGAGCCGAGGAAATGTTGACGCCGCACGATGGCCACTAAGAGACCACCATGGTGTCCACAAACCAGCAGCAGCAGAAGCATCCACAGAAGAACCACAGGCCCGTGGAGGCCCGCACAATGACAAGACGTCTGGTATCTCAGTCCAACCCAGCACAAAACAGAACTGAAACAGTCCCTGCTCCATCCGACACAGAAAATGTGAAAAGCCGCACAAAGAAGCCTGATTCAGCTTCTGGACAAGCGGCTCTCGGTCCTTACTGATCCTAACCCCCCCCCCCCCCCCCCCCCCCCCCCCCCCCCCCCCCACCTTGTTGTCCAGCAGAGACAGCTGCTGTGCTGGATGCTCCACGACACGCACCGTGAACTTCACCTCCAAGACACTGTGTCATCCTCTCCCTCTGTCTTTCTCTCTCTTTTCCTGTCTTCTCAACCTGTTGTGTTTTCGGGGGTGCTGTGCTGCCCCCTTCTGGTCATTTCTCTCAGGTGTTCTGTTCTCTCTCTCTCTCTCTCTCTGTGTGAGCTATCTTCTCTTCTTGCCTCTTCTTTATAGATGTCAGGTGCTTGGACAAATAAAACAAGGCCCTCCACAGAGGACCTCTTGGTTTACTTTAAAAGAAAAAAAAAACAGCATCCTCTGATGATAAAATGACAGTTGTTTCTATAAACTTAATATTACCTGTTTTTTTTCTCAACATTTAAACTAGATCGCAGTTCCTAATTTCTCCCCAGCGTAGTTTACTAGGAGCTTGTCTTCAGTTGAAATCCAGTTTCCATCTGTACGGCTCTTCAGTTTGGCATTTTCTATATTTTTCAGTTGATTTGTTGTGAGGATTCATCGATGGGTCCTAATCAGGAATGGTGGTGGAGTGTGTGCAAATTAAAAGCATTGCAGCACAGTTGCGTTCATCGAGCCATGCAAGCGTGACAGCGGTCTGAGGTTTTTGGGGTTTTTTTTCCCCATCCTCCACATATATGTTGCTGTGCAGAAGTGTCATTGTCGGTGCCAACTTCCTCTCAGTGGTTCAGTCGCTCTATTTAATTATTTGTGTAGGCAATAAGTTAACATGGGCTGTGGTGTTCGTCTGTGAGATATTACTTGTTTGATCGGCTCAGGCCTGCTGCAACAGTTACATGAGAGGGGGATTGTGGGGATTTATTTCAGGCTCCTCGTTGAGCTATTGTAGGAGTGCGTGTAACACAGCCATTAGCATTCAGTACAAGTCACTGTCATTCATGTGAGGCTTACGAGAGGTCAGAGACGACGCTGCCCGTCTGGGCTTTACACAAAGTCGCTGTGTGTCGAGAGACGTCCGGCAGACAATGTGCTGATGGCAATGTGTTTTTGTACTCTTCTCAAGCAAGACCCTCTTATTTATAAAACACTTGTTAGAGATTAGACCGCATCATGGGTGAGGTGTGTTTGGTTTGAAGAGGTCAAACATTAGCCTTTTGTTTTCACAGTGCCTTTTATAGTCTAAGGGGATATTTGCTCAACTGAGAATCCAGTCGTAGTGTTGACGAAATGCCAGATCATGAAAGTAATGTGACATTAACAAAAAAAAAAAAAAAAAAAAAGATGCATGTTTTAAATCGGCACTCTGCAGACCTCGGGGCCCTTGGACTCCAGCACATGCCTTGTTGAAGCTGCAAAGTCCGTTTTGTAGAGTGGTCGCCCCAAACCACTTCAGCAGTGAAGCACTTCCTGATAAAACTTGAAAAGAAAATGGAAACGCAACTGAAAAAAAAACAACAAACTCCTGAAGAACAGAATTCTATGATGCTGTCTGTCTTGGTGTGTGAGGGGTCACCTCCCCTGGGTGCCTGTCGATGAGAACAAGCCTCCACAGAAGAGGAAATCACTTCCCATCCTAATGCTGTGCTATTCCACTTTTGATTTGCACCGTTGTTGGACCCCCCCCCCAGTCCCCTTCCTCGCCCCTCTCCCTGTTAAAAGTTGAGTACTGCCCTGTAGGGCGTCTGGTTGTTCTGTTTCTGGATGCTTGCAAGTTCCTGTTTTTGCTGTGGGTTTTATTCCTCCTTCGCCTGCAGAACCTCTGTCAGTGTTTCAACTGAATGTGCAAATTGTAAATATTACTGCAGTCCCGTTGTTCTGTTCTCTCCACGTTTTGTCTTGAAGAACAACATTCATCATTTTACCAAAAGAAAAAGATTCTCTGGGTTCTACTGGGATTCCATCTCCGCAGAAAACTGCATCTTGTGATTGTTGGTCGTTATTATGTGAGTGTTAAGGCCCGTTTAGCAGACAACTTGGGATTGGTCCTTTCTAGAGTTTCCTCCACTGACTGTAATAGTGACTGTAGCATGGAGCCACATTCTCTAGGCCCCACCGTCACTTTCAACCAATCAAGTTGTCGCCGTTTTGTGCACATCAGAGTAGTAAATAAAAACAAACTACCCGCATTATGAGCACTTGAACTAACAGTATGACATGGACTACCTAAAGTGACCGAAAGATAGTTTGGTCCAGTTCCGATCTACCAACATGGAGGAGGCACAACCTCTGGCTTATACTGCAGCGAGACACCAGGAGGCGATCAGGATGATTCGGCTTCACATTTGGGGAGCTCTCATGTCTTATACGGCCTGTAGAACACACACACGGGAACCTCACCCAAGACTTGGCGTCGATAATCATCTGAAGTTCAGACCAGGCTTCAGCGTCTCATTGGTGACTGTTGTTCTTCTTGAAATGGCTTTAATAATGGCTTCTTTGGAGCACTCTTCATTTTACATAAGCTTTGTTTTCTTTTTCTCGGAAAAGAATGAATATTGCAAGTGTCCTTTAGTATATATCTCATACTAAATGGCTTCATTTAATATTGTACATATAATGTACTTTTATTTTATGTTATAACTATTATTAAATGGTAGGTTTCATATTTTGTACAAAATGTCACGTGTACAGAATACAGAGGTCGTCAGCGACTGCGGATGGTTGGTATTTGGCACAGACTTCAACACATGTGACAATTTACATTTAGAGAACCATAGAATTTGGATAGTTTTTTATCTGCTATAATCAGACATATTTTCTGTTTTTTTGTTTTCCACCCTCAGACATGTGTTGAGATCCTACATACATGAGCTTTTTGTGTGTGCTTTTATCCAAATCTCCAGTGGTGTACATCTATCTATATACAGCAAATAAAGAGAACATGTGAGTTTTATATTTTCATCCTAAAAAAACCTGAAAAACTGTTCTGAGGGTTGTTATTAGTTTAATTCAAGTCTGTTTTTTTTTTTTTGTTGCAGCTCTCTTGATGGACACGTCCAACCCAGACGGTGTTTCTTTTTTTTTTAGGGCTATATTAACACCGGAGGTTAATTGACAGGAGGAGGTGACGTAGATAGAGGAGAATTAATCACTGGACACTTCAGTGTGCGCTTAAAATAAATTCTTATCTTCCTCTGCAACCCCTTCATGACAGTTACACACGAGGCAGCGCCACACACGTGTATTATGTTAAAGGGAACAGCCCACACTGAAGAAAAAGGACAAAGTTCTGTTGGATGTATAGGAGCATCCTGTTTGTATAACCCTGAGCCTGCAGGCAGCAGCTCAACCATTCAGTTAAACTTGAAACAAAAATGTACTTAGGATAGGTATGTTTTTACAGCGCGTAGTAAATAATCAATCACTGTGAGAGCCAAGAACAACAGGTCAAGGTCGTTGCAGTGATTCTAAAAAGTACAAAGAAGTACAGCAGATTAGTCTGTTTCTACTTTTATAGAAAATAATTCACTAACCTGTAGTTGTAGTGTAGTTAAACACTTAAAGGAATAATTTACAGCATATTGAGTCAGAACGCGTGACCAAAATGTAATTTTTTAAATGATGTGCTCCATTCTTGAATTACAGATTCTAATATATTGCTGCACTTATTTGAATTTGCATTGTTATTTATGTAGTTTATAGAAACATATAGTCCAATGTTAATATTTTAATCCTGTAAATTTCAGAAATAATAATTTATATCGAAGTCCTCTGCTGCTACCTGCTGGACAAATGTAATATAGGATATTAATCATGTATTTTAATTAGACTGCAATGTGTTCAATTATTATTATAATTATTTTTTAATCAGTTTACTGTTCACACGTTAGCAGAGGAGTTTCCAGGCAACAGAATAAAAAACAATGCGCATATATGTCTTGTTTTATATAAGGCAAAGTGAGAGAATGTTCTTATGAAGCTGGAGGCTGATCTTATCTTTTCTAACAACTTTTCTGACCAGATTTTTAATCTGAATGTTGTACCGCACCGTGTGTCCGTCTCCCCGCTGTTACATAATATTACACAAACAGGCCTGATTCCGTTTGACCTGTCGCTTCTTGTATAAGCAGCTGTTGTCATGTGTGGCCTGCTGATATTTTGTGACCTCACAGCACTTGGCTGAGGATACACGTGCACTTCATTCATCCGCCTCTGCCGACGCTGCCTCTGATGCTGTGATTTATTCATACTTTCATAACATCTGAAGGACGCTGCTGGCTGTCTCCGAAGGACATGTTGCTAGGTTCCGCCATCGGCCATTCACCAGTCGCCCTAGCTCTCGAAATTGGCCCGCCTGAGGTCACTTAAGTTCCCTCTATTCATGCGAAGACAACGGGGAGGTCTGGCACCCGCCCACCCTCTTGTGTCTAGCACCCCTGCTGGGATCCGAGCTGAACCCAAATGAACCTGCTGGGGTTTAGCAAACAAACACAACCGCACTTATTGCACCTCTGCAGACACAAATATTGGGCTGCTGGGGATGACGCAGTGGAAAATTCAATACTGTATCATTGATACTCCAAATTGATATGGAGTACAATCAGATCATAGGAACACTTTCATCTCTGTTTATTTGATTTGCCAGGATCGTCCTGGTCGCATTGTGCAGAATCTATTTTTCAGGGTCAAACTTAAATTTCTGTATTGACTGTAAACTAACAAAATGTCGCGGAATAAAAGCCCCTGTCTCTGCACGACTGCCCTAATGAGGATGCAAATTGTCTCCCGCCAACACCCACAATTTGCTTCGTTATCGACACATTGTACCCCAATTATAAGAGGAAGTGTTCCTCTGGGCTGGATGCGTCACTGAATATCTCAATACGTCAGTGTGTTTCTTTTTAATTTTTTTTTTTTTTAATTTGTGGGTGTTTAAAAAGACTGTGTGCTTTCAGATGAGGTCACTTGGGTTCATTGTCTTTGCCTGCAGTGACATGTGGAGTGCTGTGGCGTCACTGTCGCCGCTCGTGCTTTTTTTTTTTTTTGGACATTATTCTCGTGTCTTGATCAGGATGCTCTGACAGCCTTCTTCCACTGTCAACATCTCGCCGTGCACACCCACTCTCGTCTCCTCTCCCCTCTCTGCCGGCCCTTGCAACCAAAACACATCTTGTCACGACAGGAGATGTCAGAATCCATCGCTATGGAAACAGTGCTCAAAAGTTTGTGAGTGTGGACCCCTATTGTGACTGCATCCAATCAGATTTCAGGAGAAAAGCTTTCAGAGCTGCATTACTTTACTGTGCGGGTACATTTGTGTCGATCCGATTCTGTGTGTGTGGGGGTCCCATTCCTTTAGAAGGAAGTGGAGCCAAGTGGGAGGAAGGTGACTCATCACACCACCCCAGGGGTCTGAGATCTGGGCCCTAGATCCCTGGTTTTGCATCCACCTCCTCGTCTGTCTTCTCCTGCCTCCTCAGTGGCACCTGAGCTTCTCTCGTGCAAAATGTTGAGTCATCCCTCACGCCCCTCGCCCTCCTCCCAAAATCCCCCACCCCTCCACCTCTGAGATACAGCATCGTTTTGGGGTGCGGCCCAAGTCCCGGTTTCTTTTGATGCTTGACACTCAGCTTCAAAGTCCCTCTCATCAAAGCTTGAATTTTGGGATCAGGCCCAGCGGCTCGGCATCCTGCCCTGTGCACAGAGAGAGAGACAGAGACAGAGATGCCGCATGGAGCCGTCTCCCCCTTGAGCTTCATCAGGATTTAAGAAAGCCAAAGTGACAAAGTGAGTACAGCTACACTTTAATACTTAAAGATCTGATTCAAAAACACGTTGACGGGGGTTTGTTACCTCAGGGGATGAGATGATGTAAAGAAGTATAAAGCCAAAGTTCAGATAAAACACACAGCTGCTTTTACAAATCAAGCCAAGTCGTTTTAATGTCCTCTCTCATTCACCCCCCCCCCCCCCTCTCTCTTTCTAAACATGAGAGAACCAGTGGTAGCTTCATTTGTCATAAAAAATAACACGGTGGCCTCTGTAGAGAGAACCCACTCCTGGTGTAAACATAGAATATTTAAACGTAAAGGCTCATTTCTACAATGCCGATGAAAAACACTGGTTAAAACAGGAAGGTTATTTTATATTCAGTTCCTGCCAATAGATGCCTTTCACCCCAATCACGCTGAATCCTTATTCCTCTCCTTTTTGCCTAGTGTCTCGATAATGAAACACCACCATCGCACAGTTAGTGTTGCACATGCTTCACACTGTGAACAGGATGTAGACGCTCAGGTGGAATCAGGCTGCAAGCTGTGGTGTCGGAGAAAGACGAAAATTAGAGTTCTGTTTCAAACCTAAACGCCCCTTATATCGCCTGATCACATCTTTATTATAAGAGAAACATGTCTGTGTGTGTGTGTGTGTGTGTGTGTGTGTGCATTTGGGATATGAAACTGTGGCAACCTCTCCTGCTGTAATCCTGCTGCCTGTCAGTCTGGTTATAATGGAACCATACGCTTCTCAACTGTGCCTGTCTGGAACACGCACACACACACACACACAACCTTTATTATCTTCCAGTATCTGGGCCACCTGGGGACAACCCCATTGTCTGCTGAAGCCACACAGACACATCAGCGCTCCGTCTGTACAAGGGACCCAGATAACCGTCTGACCATACGTGGGACAGACGAACGAGGACAGCGTAGGCACACGGCAGCCTCACTTGACCGTCCGTGGCCTTGACTCTGTCTAAGCGAGCCATGGGCGTTAGAGGGCAGGAAACACTGCGAGCAGAGCAATGGCCTGTGTTTTGGCAATAGGATCAGGGAGGCTGATCGAGGGCAACAGTCAAGCCGAGACGCACGCGGAGGTCTTTCACACTCTTTTGCTCTTCTTCCACTCGGCTGAGCCATAGACGGATGCGCACAGAGTGATGGGGGCAACCTTTCGCAGGAGGGGATGTTCAGATGAGAGGTTATTTCTCAACAGCACGGGTGGATGGCCGTTGTTTTTTTTTTTTTTTTGTATTGAATTTGTTGGAGGAGAGGTGTTGACCCTGGATATGGATCGTGTTGTTGTTCAGTCGTCTCAAGACAATTCATACTTCATGCTTTTCTCCTTCCATCTGCATGTGTTGGGTAAACATGTAAGTAGAGAGGTCGACACGCTGCTGGTTTTCTTTTCATTTCATAATCATATCTTCAAATTCTGCTGCTGCTGCTCTCCCTGCACCTCCTGCTTAGTTAAAGGGATAGTTCAAAATTCACTCCTTTTTGTTGACAACACTTTGATGCCGACATATGCTGTCTTTCCAAGATGACGTGTTCGATATCCTACATAGTCTACATTTTGTGGCTCCTCGTCTTCATCCTTAGACATTTGTGCTTCTCTTCCTGTTTTGGGGCCATTTTCTAGGAAGTGTCCCCTGCAATTGACTTTTCAAATTTCAGGGAAATGCCTATAGAATTAAGCCCCCGACTGAAAGCAGCTCTGTACACTGAGATTTCAGTTATTCTCAGTTTTAAGAAACATCCGCTGGACACAGCACTTAAGGTCAATTTGTGTCAGATCCCTGGAACAATAACTTCCCCAGCGACGGTGCTGAGTTTGATGAAATCCTGATTAAAGCCCTAGAACCAAAGAAAACCAAGTAATAATCTAATTTTGCGAAACAGGAATGGCTTGGCAGGGTCTGGGAATAAATGTGTTTGTGTTGTCCGGGTCTAAATATAGAGTGTTGAATGACTTCCATTGATGTTCTGTGAATCCAGAAGTGAAAATGCCACATTACCAGTTAAGGAGGAGAAAGGATCGGTATTTGATAATCAGCTCCTTTGACAGTGGGCATGTTTGTATGCACGGCACCACAACAGTGCATCCATTGATCCGGTGAAATCCCCTAGTTCAGTGTTTCCACACACTGGCTCTATCAAATAAGATAAGATGATAAAGTAAAATGTCAAATAAAAAAAATAAAGAACCTCCTTTATACCAAACAGTGCTGATATTTGCTTCATAAACACAACATCCATTTCACTGTGGTGAGGGATGACCTGCGCCTGAGCTGGAACATGACCAGGATGTAGATGAATGGTGGATCAGGCCGAGGCGTGGAGGCCAGCGTGCAGCGCAGTTCCGTCTGTGGACTGACGGCTGTTAGATCTGCTTCAAAACAGGAATCTGTTGTGAATGAGGTTTGCTGCTCCCGAGCCGCATCGTAATCGTGATCGTGGCTCGGCAAATCCTGTCATTCTCGGAAAGCCGTGCCCTGAGGAAATTAGGCGAGCAGCCTATCAAACTCAATTTATTTGTCATAGTTATGAAACATCTGTCAGTCCTGGATTGCCGAGGACGCCCCGAACAATTTCCCTCGGTTTCTTTTCACTCACACGGCCATCAGCTGTTGATTGAATTTGCGACTCTCACGTTTCTCGCAATGTGCGAGAGTAAGTTGATGTTTTTGAATGACTCTACACCACCACATCCCTCCTCTATCAATCCGTAGTGGGCACTGGAGGAAGCTGGGCTACACCCTGGACGTAAAGGCAATCACTCTGTTGCCATTGCCAGAGGATCTGTTGTGTTTCTCTGGTGCGTCATGTCCGACGTCAGCTGCCTCACTTTGCTGTCTTGTCAAATTAGCTGGTTCCCCCCCGTGTGTCTCGTCGCCATCGCTGCCGATCGTATCCATTCCCTTTGCAGGCACAAAACAGACGTTTGTGGGTGTTGGCGTCTGGTCCGTTTGAATAGGTCTTTACAGAGACAGACAATCGGCCGCTCTCTCGGCCAACTCCAGACAATTAAGAGTCTTTTGTCAGCCTAACCCCGGAGTACCTTCAGAAAACCCACTCAGACACGCGGAGAACGTGCAAACACAGAGGGACCTTGGCCCAACTGGGATTAAATCCCATCACTCGCTGGAACTTTAGGTGAGTAGTCCTTTAGCCTGTTGATTTCTGTTTTTCCACCTATTCCTGATCCTTTGTTGTTTCTCCCCTCTGCAGGTTCCGAGGGTTGAGCTGGAGACGGGCTTTATCTGGGACATGTGGAGACTCGGATGGACGTGCATAGTCTTCTGGTATTGATTTAATGATTTTCTCAATGAGACAGTGATCAATAAAACAGATGGATGCACTTTTAGACTCACATTTAAAGCTGGGTTGTTCATAGAAAGACAAAGTCTGGTGGGAGCAGCTGTCTGGTGTTGATCCTCAGGACAAGTGTGTCCCCCTCTTGGTCTGGGCCTGCAACAGCTAACCAGTAATACTTAATCCAGTATAGCTGCTGGTTCCCGGTCTGAGGACTGGAGCTGAGTAAGCAATGTAAAGTTGGACTCTGGCTCCTGGTCCTTGGACTGAGGACGAAGGAGATAGTCAATCAGTGGTTTGTCCTTATCTGAACTCACCTGACCACCACTTCTGCAGAGAGGTCAGAGACCCTCAGTTCAGTTTCAGGTTCCAGGGGCTGGGATCAGTGTGTGTGAGCAGACTATTGCAAACGCCACGTGTCAGACAATTGAATTTTATTTGTATTGCTCATATTCACAAATCACAATTGGTGTCATCGGGGCAACTACCAAAAACAAATAAATAGAGAAACCTCAGGAAGCCGCAGACAGGAGGGCAAAAGATGCCGCGGTGTCTGTTCTTTATTTATTGAAAAATATACCATGCAGTGTTTTCCATCTTCAACAGAGCTGGTAAACATGAGCTTGCTCGTTGGTCTCATTTCCCTCTGAGCTCAGGTGCTGTTCATGGGCGGCAAGGCTCATCAACACTAATGGGACAAAGCCCGTCATGGTGGGCCCAAAAGCACTGACTCATATTTCCTGGAGGTAAACAGCTGAACCTCTCCATAGCAGCACTAACCTTAGCCCTGCTGTAATCCTTCAACCCCTAGTAAATATTTAATATTCAGTGGTGTGGACTAAATATTTGTCCCTGGTCGGGAGAGCCGAGGCCCCACGTGTGATGATGTGAGCAGATTTTAATTGCCTAATTTTGCTGAAGACGGAAGAGCAGTAAACGGGTTTGCGCTCGGCGGCATTAGCGTCCGCTCGTGAAGGAGGCGGTATTCCCACTCCTGAGCAGATCCACACGTCAGAAGTGCAGAGACGTGCGTCACGCAGGGCCCGCAGGGCCCGCAGTGTGCGGCGCTGAGGTGGAGGAGGATGGGAGGAAAGAGAAGTTGGACGCGGGCAGCGTACATCAGGCTGCTCTTTGATCTCGGCTATATCATCTTATGGTATTCATCTGGCTGAATACTTCCTCGTGGGCAGGATGATCACAGGAGCGCTGCGGCTTGCTGCGGCTCTCTGACGTCACTAAAGCCTCTCGACAGTGATCAGGGCGAAAAGTCTTAACTGTCTGTAATTTGACCAACGCTTTGTTTTTGAGAGCAGCGCCCGGGCGACATCTGCAGCGGCCAGATCGCCGGATAAATTGATCTCGTAGCAACCACGTCGCCATGGCAACCAGGATACAGATGCCATGCTGAGGTGATATGCAGAGTGTCTGCCTGCCAGGCCGGCCTTTTTTTTCCATGTGAGAGAAGAAAAAAAAAAACAAAACAAAAAAACCCCAAAACATAACTGAATGATTCATCTAGTTTCCATCCCTAAATTATTTTCCGCTTCACTGTCCTCCCACCATATCCTGTCTGCTCTTCTAACGCAGATCACTTTTGAGCGTTTCTCCAGCAACCTCCTCTTCACTGTGGATCAGTGAGGGTTGAGGAAGTTGCTGAGCTTTGTAACTAAATTGACATTTTTCCCTGATAAACAACAAACACTCAATAACAGCTGCATCTGAAGTGGCGACCAAGTGGTCTAAACAAATTGAAAGTGAAATGTAATGCAGACTGCACATCATTGTTGTCAAACACTAATAACAAAGTGCATTATTCCATCTTAACTGCAGTGAAGAAATAATAATATTAATAACCACAAATACATTTGAAGTCCAACCTACAATTTCAAATGTGTTATACACACGTATATGGTATTATAATTAATATTTTTATTTATTTGTGCCCATAGTTTCCAAAGATATTACAGATCACATACATCATTTGAATTTTTAACATTTATAATTTTATACAGTTTTTCATCTTCAGGTCATTTCCACAGCTGAGAGTTTTGTCAATGGTCCATCAATAATATGGAGGATCAAGACACTTTTGACTTTACTTTAGGACAGCTGTTATGTTGTTAGTTTATTATTTGATCTTGTCTGTATTTGTCTGTTACTATGGTGCCTTCCCTGTAATTATAACCCACGACAACAAGAACTCATTACGCTAACCAGCCTGTTATTGTTTTTTTTTTTTACATTTCTTTGCACAAATTGCGATGAGGACAAATTAGAAAATTCCAACAGAAGACACAGAAGACAGCGAGCAACACACACGCCTGTATATACATTGACATGTCGTGTGTGCGTGTGTAAACACTGCTTCTCTCCATGCTGGTCACAGAGAGATTAAACACAACCTCTACCCTTGTTGTGTGATCAGCTTCTGCACGTCTTGTTTCGTCCCTCTCACTCTGCAGCGGCTCGCCACTGAAAACACCAGGTGTGGTTTTCTTTGCACGATCAGTTTGTGGAAACACCACGAGGTTGATGTTTGGTCGGTTAGGTGGAAAAGCTGATGTATGGATGAAAAGAAAGATCCACTCAAGGGCAATGGAAACCGCCTTCCATTCATGAAGGGTGTGGTTTGAACTCCAATCAAGCTTTGGGTTTCTGTGAAGAGAACATTGCAATGACGCTAATTTAAAAAAAAAAATTCAAGAAAGAGACATCAGTCCACATTTCCAACTGGTGCTCTTTCAGTCACATGTTCTCCTGCTGCCCTCAGTAGCCGAAGTGCTAACCTTATAGAAGGTTGAAGTGCAAACCCAAACCCTTTGCACATATTATGGGACTTTGGTTAAAATACAGCTATATGATCATGGAAAGTGCTGACAGCTAAATCCTTAACCCAGACTGCTGAAAACTCATTTTTAGCATCAGCTGGATGTTTACATTGTGTGGAAGAGATAAGGTCAGGTTCATGCTGGGAGGTATGTCATGTATAATCAACGGCAGATATACGGGAAGAATACAGTGCAGCAGAAAGAGGGACAGTAGGAACTTAATGGCACCTATATAGACGTGTACTTGTTGTCTTGTACTTGCCTGACAGTACTACCTCTCTCTGTTCCAATTAAATGCTGAAAGATTTCATGAAATGTCATTTAAATACCGGATAAATACTTCATTTTATGTACCTGCCAAGATGCTGCAGTGTGATATTCAAGCAGATATCAGTTCTTTTCGGTCATCATGGACACCGCCCATGATAAGTCCAAGATGCCAGCAGAATCACGTGCACATGTGTTAATACATAGTATATGCCGAGCCAGACCATGATGACATTGACCAGGTCAAGTGCATCAATCGAAATGTTGCGGAGAGACGGGGAGGGCGGCCGAGATAATGGAATTTTGCAATAAAGGATTTGATGACGTTGCCATTTCTGAATGAATGTCCCCATCACAGTGGCCTGGACATCATTAGGAAGCATCGCTCCCAGAGGATCGCTCCTCTTTGTCTGAAGCTTCCGACCTGTTCTAGGTTACACCCACTCTGACACGCCGAGCAGCGCAGCGATGATGATGCACTGTGCCTCGTGGGCCACTGCAGCAGCAGCAGCTGCAGCGTGAACCTCCTGACCACTTTGCATTCAGAGCCTGCTTGAAAATGTGAAGTAGCAGAGCATTGATGGATCTGACCAAGATGTTCATTATGGACCACAGCAGCTCATGGTAAATGTACCAGTAACATGGTAATCTGTTGTAGCCAGTGTTTGGCAAACCTACGCCACACTGGTCATTTGTTGACTGTTTGGAGAGAATGGGATTTATTTGGAGCAGATGACTTTCTAAAGAAATCCCTGGCGTGATGTCAGCCTGTTGCAGAAAATCACATCAAAGCTCCAGTTTGTTTCCTGAGCTTTGGTGCTCACTTTCACATACCTTTTTTTTCCATTCCAAAAGAATTATATTGAATTATATAGATTATACTCACTCACTTGCACACACACACACACCCGTGGATATATTTAGGCTTAGACAGAAAATAAGCACACCACCTCCCTTTGTGTAATGAATGTACTGTTCATCATTTTCAGACATCTCTGGTGAGTCTCCCTGTTGGAAGTGTCTCCTCCCTGCCCCTATGATTCCCCCAGTCTCATTATTATTGCTTATGTGGTGTGCACAGCTTATGAAACTCCCTCCTACCCCCTGGTGTTAATGTCTTGCCTGTCCTATTTATTATTAATCTCCTGTATGTTGTTATGCAACCTGTGTTTCTATACATCACATGAGACTTGTGAGGATCAGATCTCCCTGCTCCACAATACTCAGTCTTTTATTAAACCTCCGTCTTGTTCAGGGCGCTTGCTTGCTTTTTTTTTTTTTTTTTTTTTTTGGTAATTAGCTGCAGCGTGTCATCATAGTTCCGCTGTAAGTTTCAGCACCTGTGTGAGTGTTAGGAACCTCTGATGAACAGGGAACTTTAAAGCGTGTCGTTGTGTCTCTCCACACTGTCCCATGGCTGAAAACCTTGTTTTGCTGCATCATATGACTTCAAGGGCTCGCAGCTAAATTTAAAGTCATGGGATCGGCCAGATAAAGAGATTTCGTTTGAACCAGCAGTGGCGCTTTCAGCTTGTATGGTGCCCAGGGTGACCCCACTGCCCCCCACCACCGCCCCCCACCCCTCCCCTCCATTCACTCTATTCTACTGATGAAACTGTGATCCATTTTCTCCCAATGTTATGTAAGCTACCCACAGAGTATTGTTTCCTTTGTGTAATGACATAACAAGCATTACAGGCTCATAATACATGTCATACTAGCCTACTTCTCTGCATACATAATATGACTCATTATGAGATGGAAGCGGTAACAGTGGTGGAAGATAACTATGTGCCTGAGCACAGACTTGACGTACCTGTTCCACAGTCAAGTTGATTTAATAAGGACATTTTTTTTTTTTTTTTACCACTTTACTTATCAACTCAGTAAATTGATCAATTAGCGGTACTACAGGTTTTTTTCTGATTTATTTAATTTTTTATTACGTAACTCTGCATCATCATCGTCATATAAAAAAAACAAACATTAAAATTGTGGCTGAGAAAACCAAAGCTGGGCTGAAAGATACTAAAACGCAAGTGTAATTTTTTGATTTATTTTTAACCGCATGTTATGATATTGCCAAAATATTCCTCTATGGCTCCATCTGACCTTGGGCATTTTGTTGTAATTCATTTTTATAGTCCTAGATTGCACAACTTTGGAATTTCCCAGGATTCCGAAAATGATTAGACACTGATATTGTACTGATGAAGAGGATCAAGCATCTGCAGACGTGTGATGTTTTATATTTTTTATTTCATTCAAATGCAACAAGCTTCCTCCAATGCAATAAAATGGATTGATGATTTATAATGGTATAACTGGCAAAAACAGGTGGAGCTAGTGGAGCTAGTGGGTTAAGATGATTTCCCCTTTCATTTCCATCGCAAATCTACCACTTCTCTGCATTTTATTTGTCTTGTTTGAAGAATATGACACACCTGTTAAATTCCTGCAACAAGTTGATTTAAAGCTAACATTTTTGCCCAAGGGATATTAGTGAGGATTTCTGACTTTTTTTCCGCGTCACTAATTAGAGTCTGGTCACCACTGAAACTTTCAAAAGATCTTTGGTCAGACATCACCCACTGACTGACCCTTTTTCCTTTTATCACTTCGTCACTGTGTTTGCTCCTGAAGGCCTGTAATTGATTTAGACAGGGGGAAGTTTACGCGGGGACAGACTCTCTCGTACCTCTCGTTGCAACAGTGAAGGAGTTATGTGGACAGGAGGCGAGGCTGTGGCCGGGCAACGTCAGCCATCAACGCTCTGCCCCGTGCATGACGCACGACAAGGGAGCTAACTTAGGCATGAATGGACACATTAAAAAAAAAAAAAAAAAGCACATGGCGGAGGGATACCAGGCCCACGTGGGCTCTACAGTAATCACATTACTCTCTAATCCTAATTGTACATGGCAGTGGTGTCTTGTGTGTGAATGCTTGTGTGTGTGTGTGTGTGTGTGTGTGTGTGTGTGTGTGAATTCCTGCTTGTGTAGGTGCACATTGACAGCAGGGTTGGAGGAGGTGAAGGGGTGTCACTGACAAAGTGAGAAAGAGTTAAAGATAGATGGATTAAAGACGCCACCTCTTTCTCTGGAGAATCAGTGACATGAGTCCAGCTTCTTCAATGAGCTGCCAAAAAAAGCATCTGCGTTTCACAGCTGACATTGACTCAGCACTTAAAGCACCTGTTTGTAAAGATGTAATTCTGGCTTTTAACTTGATCAGCAGCAGTGTCGTGCTTCACGGCGCCAGAAGGCGTTCTTTTCTTTTACGCACATTCACTGACATAAACAAGTGATGCCCAGCCTCCCTTAATAAGTGAGTGTCTGGTCTGAAAGTGGGTTCATGAAGAATAAATTCTTCACTAATGAGTCACACTCCACGGTACATTACCATGCAGCCGCTGTACAGTGATGGATCGCATTGACCTGAACAGGCCTGAGTCAAGTTAAGAAACATCCCGCCAAAAACTGCACTTTGGTGCAAACACACAAAACTGTCAATCACTCAAAAAAACAAGTATTTCATAGACCCACCACTTTAATCTGACTTGAGTCTGTTTTCCTCACAACAGGAAACCGAAGAGCAAAGGAAGAACTCGAGCCTGTGTTGGTTCCACAGTCGACAGCACGTCATAGGTGAGTGATCTGACATTTATTAGAAACATTTGTTCAGTTACACGTTGTTTGTCAACATTTTACACACATGGTTCCGTTAATATGGACCCGCTCCTAGTGTCGGGGTAAAGATCAGTGCCGGTTCTCTGGCTGCGCCTTTTAAAAACCGACCTTCATAGAAACACCAAGAGGAGGGAGATATTAACATGAGCGCGCGCGCACAAACAATCACACACGCGCACGCACGCACACACACACACACACACTGTAGAAAAATAGAGTGATCACTAATTGAATCCAGTTTCCACCGATCCAAGACTTTTTTTTTCATACAAAAAGTAAAATAAAGAAAATCGCTATAAGCAATTAATCAATTCAGATCGAGACAAGCACAATGAGTCCGTTTATCGATGTGTCCAGAGAGAGAAAGCAACACAATGTGCCCTGTGTGAACGTTGGATAGCAGCATCTGGGAGTTTGCACTGTGGGCAGAGCAGCCGGCGGCTCAGCATCATCCTCCCCGGCTACACATGGAGCACCGGAGCCTTGGAACTCGCCAGGTCGCTCCTGTACCGCTCCAGCCAGTCCCTGAGCCCCGATATTTGGTATCCCTCCGGACCCCTGCCCCCCTGGTACACCACCCGCTCGTCCCTCACGATGTAAAGTCTCTCAAAGTAGGCTCCGTACGCGGCGTTGGACGAGTTGTCCATGTTGTCCACCACCACGTTGCCCCCGGGCACCTCGCTGAGCATCAGCTGCGCGGCCCGGAGCCGGTCCTCCAGGCAGCGGTGCTTGGGGATCTGATACGGCGCGTCCGAGCTCACCCAGCCGTCCGAGGGATGCGCCTCCTCGATATATACAACTAAAAAGTCCGCAATGTCCGCGTACTGGCTCACGACGCGCTGAAACGCGGCCAGGCGCGTCATGAACGGCGGTCAGGAGCAGCTGCCAAAGTTAAGAATGAGCGGTCGCTTCCCTTTCATGCGGTCCAGGAGCCGGACCTGTCGCCCCCCCTGCACCGGCACCACCTCGGTGTTGGGCGCCGCGCGTCCGAGGTGCGCGGATTTGAAAAAGTCCAGCCGCTGGCCGTACCACACAGCCCTGAGGGACTCCAAGGTGAACATCTTGTTGGAGTCGGAGACGCACACCGGCGGGTCGTCCGGGCTGTCCTGCCGCTCCCCCATTTTCAGCAGCACTTTTTTCCTGATGCACAGGAAATCCAGGAGCCAGAGCATGACGGCGGCCAGGAGGAACCGGGGCAGCAGCATCAGGCACAGCGCCGCGTGCTTCAGCGCCCTCGCCATTTGGACACCCCCGGAGTCGTGCACCATCTCTCCCCCCAACACCACAGGATGCGACTGGGCCGGCGAAAGAGACAAACTAGTGTTAATCACCTTTACCCATTGGAGGAACTATCTGACGCACACGGGCGCCCTTTTTATAGGTACAGCAGCATTTGAATAATGGAAAAAAAAACACGCCTCCGGTACCCGCACCGCCCACTCACATGCTGGGGATTACCTCCCATCAACTCTGGGCTTCGAACATCCAGGGAGAGAGTCTGGATCACGATGTCCAGTCCACGCGTGAACACTCAACAGGACAGCGCGGGGGTGTCTCTGGGTCCGCCGGACCGCAGCAGCGGCAGATTGTCCGGAGCCGGGGACCAGATGCTCATGAAAGTCTGGGAGGGGGGGGGGGGGAAAGAAGACAGGAGCGGGGGGAAAAAAGAAGACAGGAGCATTTGACTTCACGTCATTTCTGCCTGTGAACTCAGATCCCTGTTGAACCGGTGCAGCAGCCTCTGTGGCCACTAGACGGCGCTGGTTTCCTACACACCGCAAAGATCTGGATGAGTCATACGGTGATCTGCCCTCAGAGCTCAGCCACAGAGGAAGAGAGAGAGGCAGCATGAACCTGCCACCACCAGTTTCATAACATCTTCAGCCAGTTACAGTTTCAGGTTTTCTTCTGACCACATTTAAAAAAAAAAAAACATATAACACTATCATGGTTAATTTCCTGTGCATTTATCGGCAGGCAAACAGACTTCTCGGACTCAAACTCCAGATTAAAGGTCAAACAAAATTCAATAGCGGAATATCTCATTGTGTTTCGTCATCTCACGTAATCTGCAGAGATGCAAAGCCGTTACAGTTTGCTCATAACGTGAGTGGAGCGTGCACGTCAGACATATTACCTCGCTCTGAAACTTTTCGCACTGTCCCAGGTGTCAGGGAGGCATACATACACATGACGGCTAATCCGTGCCCTTCTGTGTTTCCTCCACACACAGATAAAATGAAGCCCATTATCGTCAACACAAACTGCCCCGTTACTGTGGATATTTTAGCTTTTAATGCGTGTTATTATCCCAACTTACATCAGAGAAACGGAGGGGATGCTGACCCTAATAGCAGACGGCGGTGTTGAGAGAGTAGCACGCAGCGGTGGAGGGAGATGTAAGGACAACAGAGAGAGGAGAGAAGATTTATATAAGTGAGAAAAGTGGCATCAGGAGGAAGCAGACGAGGGGGAGAAGGGAGGAGGCAGATGTGTGCAGAGCTCCTTCATCAGGTCGCAGAGGAGAATGAGAGCACTCGATGAGGTGGTGGTGGCCGTCTGATGTATGAAGCGTCCGGGCCATGTGAGGATATACCATGTGTGATGAGCTGAATCACAAAGGGAGACATTTCGCTGGCCGTCTCACCTGGACACACACCACAGAGAGAGCCGAGAAAAACATACAAACAAAAAAAAACTTACACCATCTCTCAGACGTGATAAGCGGTTGCTGAGATGTGTAATGCGGCCTCAACACTAGCACTGAAGGTCTCTGGGGCAAGAAGCAAACAGCCGAGGAACAGAAAGGCGACAGTTTAGTCTGAGGTCACTTTTATCTGTGCTCCTCCATGTCACTGAGCACCACTGATAGCAACTACTGATATCACTCATTACAGAGCCAGAGAACCGACCGACCGACCAGAGAACCAATCAGACAACCGGCCAGCCAACCAGCAAGCCAGCCAGCCAGCCAGCCAGAACTGATGACACAACCTTGGCGGTAAGTAATTTAGACGTTGTTTTCTCTTCCTTCTTTATCATCTTTTACCTCTTTCCAATGGGACACATTATCCCAACCTCCTCAAATGCATCAAAGTACGACTGTAACATCGTTTGTAACTGACGTATACCTTGACGTGCGCAAAGGCAGCATAAACAAGCCTCGAGTACAAAGAAACGACATCACAGGTGGTATCACTCTAAACATTTATTTAAGAGCAACGAAATCCATCCATCAGCACCTCTGAAGCTCACTAATTGACACAAGACATGACAATACCGCAAGGTTGTTACCACGAACCAGTGCAAACTGCATCTGGCCGAAAGATAATCCACCACATGGCCCTATAAAACCACAACGTGTTCTTTATGCAAATCAGGCCAACAAGATATAGTATAACATGTCGATTAGCGAGCTTTAGAGGGGCTTAGAGGTCTGTGTTACCTTTGGACAGAGCCAGGCTGTAGCTGCTTCCCCCTGTTTAAAAATGTTTGTGCTAAGTGAAGCTACAAGAGGGTTTTGCCTGTTTATTCCTTTAAAGTGTCAAAAGTGATTTTTTTTTTAATATCAGCTGCAAAGTGCCTGTGAGAAAATAACTTTTCTTTCCATGTCCATTTAAATGAGATTCCTACGACAGTGAAGTCAACACGCTGAGGACAGAAACAAGACTTCACATGATAATTCCAATCAGGTTCTTATGATAGGCGTCTCCACAGGCCAGGATGATGTTTGACTGAGAGTGATAATTAAGATCTGGGGACACTGTGACACTTGAACAAGGAAGAACTCAAAATTGACTCTATAATTGGAGCATGGATGTTTCAGATTTGGGAAAATTGTCTGTGTGACGGTTCTAAAACCAAATTAGAGTTCGGCCCTTAGCTTTGTTTTCATTATTTACCACTTTGAGCAGCCAGCACTCAGCTATCATGGTTTTATTTAGAGCTGAGTGTCTTGAATGAAGAGGCAGAATGGTGATCAGACACACTGTGCGTTAGCAGTCACTCCAACATGAGATGTCTTCACTGCTACAGAGAAAGTGTGTACGTGGAAGTGGGTCGAAGTTGAACTATGATGAGCTGCTTTCTGTTTTCTCCTCTAATCCACGAGGGTCGCTTTCAAACTGTCCGGTCATTGTGACGGCATTTGTGTCTTGTTTTGCTTCTTTTTAGGAATTAACACATAGATTTAGAAAAAAAAAACATTTTAAGACGTAACAAAATGAAATTACAGTTTATAACCCACACACTCTCCTCTTTGAGGCAGACACCTGCAATCAACACACATGACGTCCAGGCCAACTGGAGGCACCTGGGACTGTTTAGCAGCTGTGGCACTGGAGGCCCATGATGGTTTCGCAGAACCAATAACAAACCAGATGTGCAGCCGCTACACGTCTCAACTACTTTTAGACGCACATCTGCAAGTGAGAAGTTGGTTTGTTTTGTAAACAAAGTAGTAGAACGTGATGCCAGGCTCTTTCCACTACGGTTACGGTGTGGATATGTTTACAAATACTGCACAGCATCTAACGCTAAACAGAATATATAAATATATAAAAAACAATCAAGAATTTAGTTTGTATTTGTATTTGCTAAATCAAGATCCTTGGATTATTTTCTGATTGGACAATATTAAATCCACAATATTAAAAAAAAAAAAAATCTTGAATCTGCCATATTTGATTAAAGTCGTTACCCCGACTGAAGGGAATTATATAATTCTCAGTATACATTTCTTTCATGAAAGGGAACTACCCTGAATTGAAACATTATTTATTATAAATGTAGCGGTGGCTGAGCTGGTTTAACTGTGGTCCTGTGATATTATGAAACAAAAACAACTCTGACATTTGAAAATACAAACGTCTGTCCTGGACTTTGCAAAAACTTCTCCATGCACGCCTCACTTGCATTTCATATTGTGTAGCTCAAACGGGCGAGAGCCTGTATTTGGTTGTGATGATCAAAGCTCTAAGTAAATAAATAAATAAATAAATAAATAATAAAAAAAAAGTGTAGACAGAGCATTTTCCACGGAGACGGAAGTGACTCAGACGCTGATGTGCAAACAGACGACCCCTCCAGCAGCTCAAATCCAGCAAAGTAATGAACTGAAGTAATGAGACACTACGCTGCCTCACGAAGCCGAGTCGTGGCCGCTGCGTTGATTTCATCCCTGTCTTAACACGATGTAGATTCACCAGATGACGCACATTTGTGTGTAAAGGCTTAGCATATGACAGCAACTTTCGTTGTCCTGACCGAGAGGAGTTTCTTATCTGATATCAAACGAATGATGTAATTTGTACTGCAGGTCGTTGAAGTGCTGCCAAACAAAGTGTTTACCTTGAGAGCGTGGGACGCCACCCGCCCATGCCCAGAGTGTCTGATCTGAGTCTGTAATAGAGGAACAATTTAACAGCCAGTGCTCTATAATCAGGAGTTCCTGTGAATGCGGTCTCTCCGCGCAGCTCTCTGTTAAAACTGCTGCTGTGATCTGGATTAGACCACTGGCGTCGTTTGGTTGTTTACACCCAGGCTAAAAACGAAGAAAAGACCATGTGTGCTGGCTTGCTGTCAACTTATGGTTGCTGTTGAATTCTCGGGGCCGAATCTGATTTTCTTGGAACCTCGAGTGCTTCTTAGATCAGCGTGGGTTCAGCCCAGTGTGAACGAAACGGCTCGAGAGGTCCTCGTGGAAGTTTAGGCTTAAGCTCATTAACCCTAGCGAAGACAGTCGACAAGTCATGGATCCCTTAAATCACAGGCTCCGTGCACACAAACAAACGCACATGCACGCGAGTGCTCACGCTTGGCTGCCGAGCAGCGTTAAAGCACATGATTATGAATGCAACAGGAGGAGTGGGAAACTGGTTTACCTTCACTCTCTCTTCCTTGATTACACCAGAACCCTTGGGTGCTTCAACCCAGGCGCCAAATCACTTCGACCCATCAGGAACGCTTTCTTCAGTTTAAAAAAAACACAAGTAAACATTAATAAAGCAAGTCTAGTTTTAATCTAATAGAAGCCACACAATCATCATTGCAGATAAACCAGGGAGGATGAACACGTTTTCTCTCTTCTGAGGCTGAGGATAAGGAATAATAATGACAGGACAAGAGAACAGGACAAGTTCAACTTCAAAACTAAATGAATAAATCCCACAGGATGGTCAAGAGGAGCAGGAATTAAATTAGAGCTTCTCTGATCACTGTTACCACTGTATTTTTTAAGAGAGAGAGAGAGTATTTTTGCTTGAGCACCATTTAAATAGTGTGAATTATTTTAAACGTACTGCTCTGCCGCCACAGTCCCGCAGCTCCTGCTACTTTTCACGTCGTCGCCCGGCAGCTTTCTGAGCGCGGCTCGATGAAACGCCGGCAGTCTGAGCCTCCATTCTGTTGTTTTTCTGAGATTTTTCTCTTTAGAAGAAGAAAAAAAAAAAGAATAAAACTGCTGGAACCCTGCTTTCATTAGACACAGCCTGGATCTTGGCATGGGAGCGCAGGTCATACAAGGACATCCCAGAATAGGAAAAACAGCCCGGACAGAGCCTCCAGCCTCCAGCTCCAGGGATCCAGACGAAACACTACACGGACCACTGTAGAGTCCTTGAGTACACACTCGAGGCCCAGGTACGACACGCACCTGTTATAGCAACTTTACGTTGAACTTCCTGTGACGTTAGTGCGATGGTTCGCGTTTTGTCGTGAAGGTAAAGTTGGAATGAAATCCACTTTTGACTGTTCATGGTTAAAACGCAGCCTTGCCCCTTATGCTTGTCAAGCATTCTAGCAGGTTTGTAGTTACTAAGCAACCGTCATGTAGTCCCTCTCAGGCTAATCCTTCCAGGCTCCTGTGGCTGCATGGAGCCCTGATACATCACCTCAGATCACCAGCGCTCCTTTGTCAGCACCGCTCCACCAAACGGCACATCCTTAAAGAGGCTCCACGGCTTCACGTGGCTCTGCCATTTAGCCCCTGCAAAATTACTAATCTGTGGCATTGATAAAGAGTCGGTGAAGGGAAGATAGGCGTGTTTTACACCGCGTTCCTTGCCGTGGTTTATCAGAGGCTCAGGAATCAGCCTCTTTTGACTTTTCATCCACCAAAACGGGGCAGATAAAGTCGGGACAAAGCGCGTCAGCTGAGGCCGGACGTGATACTGCTGTGGAAATGAAGAGTGCAAGCATACAGTTAACATCCAGGGGAGACGTCCAACGTCCGTGTACTGAGGCTACTATGTGATTTGGATTTGGACGGGACATTCAGTCATGTTTTGCTCATCTGCGACCTTTTGCCGGGGATGGTCTTTGTCTCGAAGGACGCTCGTTATTAAGGCACGATAACAGAGAGGCTTTCTTTGGCTTTGCCCTCTGAGATCGAATGTTTACGTGACCCAAATTGAAAACAAAACTATCAATGAGAACAAAACTGAATCCACGTGTTATTCTTTTCACGCTGGAACCATTTTTTAATTAAAGCAAACAGTCCACGTGGCATGAATGTTCAATGACGACTGAAATGAAATGGAAGATAAAACATCTCACACAGATTTGCCTTGGCCAAAATGATCTGCATGTGGTTCAGCATTCTACACACATACACTGCATAAAGCACAGGCACATAATTTATTTTAATTTTGAAAAACTTTCTAAAAAATACACACGAGAGTAGCATGATCCAGCACCTCTAAAACTACAAATGCACAAGTCATATATTAATTTTAAATATGTGCTAAAATGTAAGATCAAAAAGAAAAGAAAGTTAACAGGGAAAGGATTAAGCAAACCGCTGCCCTTCATGACCATGACAGTTGTATCAGTGTTCTCATCCAAGCAAGACCTCTAGATTAATAAATAACATGTTAATGTTGGGGAATTTTTTTTTTTTTTTACAGAGAAAAATGTGTCCTTGAACTGTAAAAACCTGATTTATGGGCCTGTCTTTACTTTTTCATCTCCTGCAGAGCCGACACTTTGACAGCGTTAAGACCATAATCCTTCAAATACGCTTTATCACAGCCATATATTTTAGTGAAGCAGGAGCCTCACTGATCTAAACTCAGGATATTTATAAGAATATATGAACTCTGCGTTAAATATATTTATATTATATACATAACATTCCACTGAATTCCGTGAACGTTCATGGAACGTAAACAAAATAACAAAAAAAACAAAAAACAAACATTTTATATGCTATCGCTCACATGTGAGCTATAGCAGTTTGAACCTCTGACCCTCGCCGGTGTAAATTCCTGCAGACGCATGTTTTTAGTATCAGTTAAACCATTGGTCCCGTTATCATGAGCCACGTGAAAACTGTCAGTTAACAACATGCAACATATGGTTAACAGTGCTTTGTACTTTAAGAGCTGGATTTCCTTCACGAGTGGTGTTGAGCAAAGTTCTGCATAATTCAGGGACCACTTCCCTGCTCCCTCATGAACCGTTTTCACCTCACATGACCCGAGCGCCGGTTTACGTGGCTACGAGGGATCACAGACTCACACAAAGCTGAAGCAGAACTCCCTCCAGTGTGAAGGATCCGTTTTCTGCAGGTTCTCTCGAAGCGGTGTTTTGGTTTGTTAAATGTTAACAGCAGCACAGAAGGGAATAGACCACGGAGAAAGCAGGTGGCAGAGCATCTTGTGCGTGCACATTGTTTAAGGAGACAACAATCCCCCTGTGACAGAGGAGCGGAAATAGGGAGAAACTTGAGCCATCGAAAATCTCCAAAGCAGTGAGCCCCTGTCCAACCAGAGCACGATCCTTCACAAATTAAACATACAGGTCTGATGATAAACAACGTATTAAGGACATAAGAACTTGACATATTGGAAGTTGTCAGGATTAGACAAAGGTCACTTGAGTGGTTTTATTATCATATATTCCCCCGTCACAGGTGATCTAACCAAGAGTCAGTTTTCTATTTTTAATCTGCTTTAAGATGACGGCAAATGGCAACGCGGCCGAGCAAGTGCAGGCACGTGGAGTCATTTGTCTCAAGTGAGGAGTGCAACTTGATATGCCTCCATGGGAGAGGGGGAAATGACGTGACAGGGCTATGGAAAACATTCCTGTGCACAGTCACCTGCTTAACTGAATGATTGGCTCTGACAGAATGTGTACCTGCACCCTTCCCAAGCAGTACTATCATATACTTTTTGTATACTTCAGGGGCGGTTCCAGATGTGATGCAGCTGAAAAGTCAGCCTTTTCCTTTATTTTACAGTCCCTGTCAAGCGAAGCAGTAAGAACACAGCTGTAGTTCCTCCGGTGGACGACGTCACCTCCTCCAGCTCCTCCTCTGAGGTGATTACCACAGGTCGCACTAACTTCACAGTTTTCCCCTGAGCGATCGGAACTAGATGTTCTTGCCCAAACTGGCTATCTAAACACTGCTGTGCTGGAGTGTTCGTTTGCCTGGGGGATAGAGGCTGAGGAACTTTTTCCCAGAATATAAAAATGCAAATTGCATATGAGGTGAAAGAATGTCGTGACAATGGAACCACCATCTCATTCAGTCCTCAGACGGGAAGACGGCAAGCACTGCTGCACACCACTTGTTGTTGTTGTTGTTCTTATGCTGCTGCTGCTTAAAATTACACAATAATCATAAGAGGACAGTTTTCTATTCATTTATACCTATTTATATTACGTCTGATATTTGGACTGACTTCGTATATGTATCACATTTGATACGCCTTCTTTAGTTTTTCTCTTCCATTCAGTAGTCCTCTCTTCTCTTCTTTTGTTGTGTTCAACAAGAAAGAGTAAGGCAATCAAACCTTTTTTTCTGCACTGCAGGAAAAAAAAAGTGGTTGTGCTTCAAGGAATCTTACCTTCATTGACACAGATACGGTACCAAAGCAGAAAGGTGCATTGCTTGTGGCGCTGTGTTGTTTTATATAAAACAGTTTACGCTGACGTGATTTCAATGCTTTTCATCATTAAATCTTTAGCTGAACCTTCGCCTGCTGCTCTGGTGATAACTCTGAGTTTGTTAGCCTCGAGGGGGCATCCCTGACAGGCCGCAGCGTCTTCAGATGTTCACTGCCTTTATGAAACCAGAGGGTGAGTGGTGAATGCTGAGCAGCCTCAGTTAGCACAACACCAAGCCGGAGGCTGTTTATACTGCTGTTACTATGGAGATAGGCCGTGCGCTCTGTGTTATGTAATAAACTCTTAAAATTCATCTTTCTCAGTTCGTTATTGGAAGACATTTACATCTCAGTGATTATCTTTCACAGGCGATGACGCATGAATTCGTTGGTGTTTCACTGCTCAGTGATGCTATCAGACGTTCTTTTTGAACCGGCGCAGCTATGTTGATTATCCTCAGGTCTCTGCGTGATTTGTGGTAAAGTCTGACTTGACTGATGAAGGTTACAAATGCTTAACAGGCTCCTTAACAAACCGTTATTTAGTTGAGACTGGCTAATGGATGTTGTTTTTCTTCTGTTAATGTAAATAATCTGTAAAGTAAAACTGTCAGACAGAGGCATACTCTCTCTCTCTCTTAAAACCTGATTGCTTTGAAATGACAATTTCAATTCAATTTCTTAAATCCCCCCTGACATTGCCCCTGAGTTTGCACCTGCGGCACACAGCATCAGATCTATCTGTGTCTGACACGTTCTCCCAGACTGGAAGTATCGTTTGGTACATCATCCACCGCTCCCCCTCTCTCGGTCCTCTGCTCCTTGTCCATTTGTACAGACAGTTATTCACACATCAGCTCAGTTAATTGTTCAGTAATTATTACACTTGCATTTGATGGAGCTCTGTTTAATGTCCTGTCCAAATTCTTCAGGACATTTGCTTTCGTGTTGTGCAGATAAGTTCAGGGTGCTTGTGTGAAAGCAGATGGCCATGTGTTTTCAATCGTGATACAACACAAATTATCACATTTCAAAGAGCGGTGGCTGGGGATAACAGTGTTTAGGAGCGAGCGAGCAGCTGCTGCACAGCGGGAAGGGTTAAAGAATTACTCATCACTGCTTTAAGGAATAAATTGCTAGGTTCTCTGACAACCTAGAGAAAAAAAGGATTCCAACTCCCTTATTCTCCATCTTTGTTCCTATTAACGATCTCTCTGGGTCCCTGCCTGGCTGCACGGCAGTGGGAACGTGTTAAACAGGAGGAGTTACTCGGAGAGAGACTTTTTTTTATCTAACAGCAGGCACTGGATCTTACGCTCGGGAGAAGCTGCAGCAAAGAGGGAGGGGGCAAGAAGACTTACGCAGAAGCACCAGGGTCATATGAGGCCAGGGTGTCTCAGAGGAACAATGACGGGGTACCAGGCAGCGCTCTGGGGGGTATGAATGGGATGGGGGTGACGTAAAAAAAAAAGAAAAAAAAGTGACGGGATGTGGGCAAGATGAAATGGTGGGCGGAACGACATGAGTCACACAATCCACAAAGTTCCAAACACGCTGCCAGCTACTGTGACGTAGTTCAACTGTCTCCAGTGTGTGTTGAGCTCAGGAGCATCCAGAGTGCCCACCCACACACACACACACACACGGAGCATTGATAAAAAAAAAAAAAACACATT
>JAFBJW010000403.1:475656-494836 GCA_016785235.1 Pseudorhombus dupliciocellatus
GGGGGTTGGGGGGTATGAATGGGAGGGGGGTGACGTAAAAAAAAAAAGAAAAAAAAGTGACGGGATGTGGGCAAGATGAAATGGTGGGCGGAACGACATGAGTCACACAATCCACGAAGTTCCAAACACGCTGCCAGCTACTGTGACGTAGTTCAACTGTCTCCAGTGTGTGTTGAGCTCAGGAGCATCCAGAGTGCCCCCCCACACACACACACACGGAGCATTGATAAAAAAAAAAAACACATTGATAAAAAAAGGCACAAATGAGTTTAATCAATATTCTTACACAACTCTGGTGTTCCATTAGCTTATGGCAACGACAGAACTGATCTACAGAGACAATTAGCAGCGTAGCTCCAGGAAGATGAAAGTAGAAAGTGAAGTTTAGGGAAAAAAAAAAAAAAAAACTAAAGACATGTTCCTATGTGTTTCTGGTGATACAAGAGATGTGAAGGAGAAGGAGATCGTGTGCCAGGACCAAGCCCCTACCTGACTGAGGTCCCCCTGTCCCACCTAAGGGCTGTTCTTGTTATCACGCGACAGATATTCTGTACATACCGTTTACATGCCTGGGTTGAACTGTAACGTGTCTGATAGCTTCAGGGAAATGGGTCAACAACACCTTTACGCTACATGTTTCTGGGTTTTACTGTTCAAATGTCACGGCTGCAGGTTGGTCTGTGGACCTGTGGCAGGACCTTTGAACGCATCGCACCAGCAGTTCTTCAGGGAAATATTTTTAAACACATGACTAAATTTAAAGATTTTTATTGACGATAATACGTCGTCTATATTTCTAACAACAAAATGAAGCCGGGATTAATACATCGTGTCTAATCAGGAACTAGACCAACATAAATAGATACTGGGAGTGGGTGTGTCATTTCCAATATATTCCCAGTTTAAGTCTGAGAGCATGACACAAACGCTTCCAGGTAGACGCTACAAAGCACGCGCTGGGAAAGGAAAGAAAGCTGCTCGTCCAGATCATTGCACTTGGAATTCTTATTGTGTTAAGTCCTTGCTCGGATAATTTAAACAGATTGGATTACGGTAAACATACCATGGAGTTGAATAGAAAACAGTCCACAACTGTAAGCCTGATCATGGAGACAGAAATAGAAATAGCCCTGACAATCCTGCCACCTCTCTTGCTGCTGCACTATAAATACGTAACGCCGCGGGGGATCAGGGGTTGGCCACCTCAAGTGTAAGGAAACAGATCAAGCGGTCAGGTCTGGAAGCGTCGTTCTCAGAATGAGGGGCCGAGGTAGTAAAAGCACTTCCTGTCCTCACTGGACACCATGTAGGTGGATCTAAAGTAACAGGTAACACATAGGGACTTAAGTTGCTAAAGGGAACAACAACTTGACGGACTTGTCCAGTTCCCTACGTACACTTCTTCAACTCCTGCAGACCAAGACTTGAATGACTGAGAATTTTTGCCAAAGCAAATTTTTTAGAGAAAGAGGAAATGGTAAATAAGATTTATCCCCCCGGCCACCACTGACAGATATTTCAGTCTGGAGTAGAACGACGACCCAGCTTCACCTTCTCTAAACCCTGCTGCTGAAAAGTCTCAGCCCCTCGAAACGCGAAACCCAGCTGGGACATAGGGTCACGGGGGTCACGGCGGAGTGCTATGAATAACAAAGAATGTCTTTTCTTGTTTTAATCAGCGCAGTTGATGCACACTGTTTATTTATGTTCATTCATTCCTTCCTTCGTATGAAATCAAAATAAAAACAGGGTAAAATCAGACAAATGTGTGTTAGTGGATGAGGTAATGGCTGGTTCATTTGAGGTGAGCGTGTATCAAGGGCATAATGAAAGCAGGATGTTCCGCAGTTTGCTGGACTTCCTTTTGAAACGGTTCCAACCGCTCAGGCCTCAAAGTGTGTCACAATATACCACACAATGTGAGACTGAACATTTGTGTGTGTGTTGCAATTTGTGTTGATTCATTGCAGTGGATGAATTGTCAAATTTCCCCTCAATATTTCCCCCCTGAGCTGTGCGTGTGTGTGTGTGTGAGAGATGTTTGTCCCGTCCGAACATCCCTCTCATGTTCCAACAACCTCTGCAAGCGCACGTCGTGTTTGTTGATGTGCGTTACGCAAAACCCTTATCAGTCACCAATTCAATGTCATCTGAAGCACTACCCTTCACCATGTCAGGATGAACACGTCGGCCCCATGTCAGATTGGTGGCTTGTCGTTGCCTTTGAGGGACCTAATTTGCCTTGCATCCAAAAGATGACTCAGTCATGTCAGACTTAGGTCTCCACGGCCGTCGTAGGTGTGTGAAGGTGGAGCTCGATGCAGGGTTGGTTATCAAAAATTACATGTTCATGAAGCACGCGTCAGCGTACTTTAACGTTTAGCTTTTAAGGCACATCCTAACGTCACCTCTCCTGACCTGTTCGTCAGTAGGAGCAGGATACGCCTCTGGGTAATAATGAATCTTATCAGCGCGCCGCACGTACAGCACATGGTCCTGACATGCAGCGCAGGCAGAATACAAGTGGAGATCATGTGAAGCTCTGCATCATAAAGGGAGGGAAACTATACGGCCCGAGTCAGAGGTGATGAGAGGGGAGGGTGCAGCGGGGCGAAGTGAGCAGGCTGGAACCATCAAGACGTCACCTTTGACACGCCCTTATCTCTTTGGGGGGGGGGGCGGATTTACACCCTGTTCCCTTGCAAACCGTTAAAAAAAAAAAAACAACGTTCCCAATAAAGTCTGCCTCGTCAGCAGCTCTGTTGCTCGCGATGTTTTATGCAGATGTCAGGAGCAGCTGGCTCATTTGTCAGCAGTGATCCTTGACGATGGAGGAAGTACGTGGTGTGGGACCTGTCGTGCACCTGACGCAGAAGTTGTCTTCTATTTTATGTATTGATATTGTTATTATTATTATCATATGAGCGAGGTTTATGTGTTGTCTACACCGAGGCTCACTGACCCGCTGCCCGTGGGCACCGTGTCGCCCGCAGAGACCCTGTGAGCCCCCCACAGCCCTGTTCCAAAAACAAAAATATAAAAAAACAGTTAAATAAGAACACTTGGTGATTACATTGTGATAAGATATAATACGATATATTTATAGTTATAATTATAATTGATAACTTGTGCAAGCCTTGTGCATAGAATTTTGATGATTCTTTCTTCCAATTAAATTTACACCACTCAAAAAGATTTTGTCCCAGCAAAGATTGAGTTGCATGATTTGTAATAAACACTGAATTAAGAAAATAATTATGCAAGAACAGCTTCTCTAGAATTGCTCAAAGGCAGAACTTTTTTCGGGTGGGTGTTTTGAAAAGAAACGGCCGGTGAGTCATGCGAGCATCGGACGCACGTTACGACACCCTCTGCCCCCAATTCTTTTTCGTGGAGATGTTTATGAGTGCAGACTGTCCCGGTTGTCAGGATGTGAGACGTGCGCTTGTTCGGTTTCGCCACTTGACCTCGCGTCACTCCATCTGCCGAGAGAAAATCTCGTCACCCCGTTTGAACTTTATGAATCCCCCGAGCTGGAGCCCACACCGAACGACACATCCTCCTCCTCCTTCCCCTTCTTGGCTGCCCGACTACAACCGCTGACACCCCCTGTGTGTTATAAATCTCCACATGGCTGGAACTCAATAGTATCCAAAGGGTAGTTAATTGTGTTGTTTGTAACAGGATCCGGCTCCAAGCCAAGAAGGGAAAAAAAAGTCTAGTCAATCACAGAGAAGTGATATCTCAATTTATAGCAGCCTGTTTTAGACTCTCCTGTCAGTCTCTTGTATTATGTAATAGTCCTGGCGGTGTGTGTGTGTGTGTGTGTGTGTGTCCACAAAGATCCTGTGATATGGAGTGAACATGCCTTTCTGTTTCCTGTCCTTTCTTGTCTCGCGTCCTCTCTCACCTCCCTTCTCCTCCTCCTTTTTTTTTTGTCCGCTCACATCTTCTTTTACTTTCTTTTTCTGTCTTGTCCTCTTTTGGCCTTTCCATTCTTATCCTGTCCTCAGCTCACCTTCCCTCCTTCCTCTTGGCGTCAGCCCATCAGATGGTTAAACCACTTGCTCCGCTTCATGGGGGGAATCCTTGAACTTAAAAAAAAAAAAAACTAAAATGTGTTTCATAATCCCTCGATTCCGTTTGCAACTTTAAAATTAAAATATTGGATAGACAACATCTCAGCTAACTATGTCCTCTCCTTTAAATATGTAGGTGTATGTTTTCTGGGAGGATTTGAATTCAACTGCAGATGCTTTTGCCAGAAGAATTCCCATGAAAACAAGCGAGTCATGAAAATATGTGGGGCTCTGTTACAAAACAAATGAGGGCATGCTCTTCAAAAACATGTTTGCTCTCATGGTGGCATCCCATCATCCGCTGCCTCCCCTGCCCCGCTCGCCGCTGGTCTTTCCCCACTCTCCCCAGTCTCACTCGCAGGCCGCAGTTTTTGGCCCAGTTTTTGGGACTGTGCGAGCCAACAGCGGGACACGACCCCTCTGTTAATTCCTTTGTTGATGGTGATGTTCTTTATTGATGTGGCGTTCAAGCACTGTCACCACCGCGGGTAATCAATTCACCTGAGCTGACCCCGAAAAGTACACAAACAGTCGCAATCGAAAATAACCCCCCCCCGCCCTCCACAAAACTGGGACGTCTGACGTGTTTTCAGGGGTCAGTCTGAGTACTTCCCAAAATGTTATGCAGGAACACAACACATTTAGAAACTAGAAATTCCTCCATCAAGGCCAAACACACCACTTACGAAACCATGTTCACCAGACCTGGATATTTATTTATTTATCTCCAGTGAATGCTTCTCACCCATTCATGAATTATTCAATTCAATCAAATGATTGTGATTTGTTGAATAAAGTGGAAATTTTTTTGAAAAATGTAACAAGTTTTATGGTAATACTTTAAGAAGTTTTGCTGTAATCCTCTTAAGATCAGCAAAAGCCAGATTTTTATGTCTTAAATAATTGCTACTAATGCGTTTAATTATTAAACTTAATATCCATGAACATCATTTATATGTATAATAACAACAGAAACTATCGTTTCCTGCGGTTCCCTGTTCTGTAGACCAGGGGACCAGTCTGGCCACACGTGCATGCTGGTGCATGTGCGTCACACCTTGTACAAACCACAGGCCCACCCCCACCAAAGTGAGTGAGGACAAAATGTTCAGCCCCCTGACAGAATTCTGCATTAAGGTGCCTGGCTCATTTCCTGTTTTATTTAAAAAATGGAAAAGCCTCAGACAAAGGAGACCAGAGTCAATATTGACCTGGCTTTCCTGAGAGGGAGAGCCCAACAGGTCTTACTTGACTGGGGACATTTTCTTCTTGTTTGGGAACAAGGGCCATTAAATCACCACCAGTCAGCTGGTCATATTGTAATACCCAATATTTGTGTACTTCATAGGGTTCAGTATTGTGGACACGAATTAATCATCCCAAGTGGTGGTGTTGCATAATTGTGATGCATTGCATTGTGGGATTGTTAGCTGAAGATATTAACAGTCTCCGTTTGTCTTGACTTTTTTTTTTTCTGAGTGTGTGGCTGCCTGCTCCAGAGAGCCCTGGGGTCGAAGGAAAATGTTAAAAATCATAATCGGAGTCTGGGTCTGGCTCTGTTACATAAGCTGGGCAATCTAATTGCGTAATTGGTTCCTGCTCCTCTAGTTTTCTCTCAGACGGGTTCAAACAGGAAACTGTGACCCGCGCTGCACCCGTGCATCTCCGCTGATAACTGCAGCCACATGCAGTACTCTAAAAGTAAACAGATGGCGCACTCATAACAGTCAAAATATTAAGCAGGGCGCTCTGGACGCGACTCGCCATCGCTGACGCCATCTTGCCAACACAGCCACAGGGAAGGGCCACTGATCTCTCTTCCGATTTGTTAAAATAGCACCCGAGGACGGACGATTGTTGGCACAGGTTCAAAATGTTAATGTGAGCAGAGCAATTTCCAGGTATTTGGCAGAACACGAACGAAAGTGTTCAGTGTTGACGTAGTAACCCTGCAGTACATAGTGTACTTCATGGATGCATACTCACTGAAGTGTTACACTTCAGCCATGGTAAATGTTTTTTTTTCTTTTGTGTTGATTGTAAAGGTCACCAGAAAACAGAAATTACACGTGTGAATTTGGAAATTAAATTAAAATGACAGAGTAAAGAAAACCAGCAGCACTTTGAAAAACCTCAACAACTGGAAGAAACGTCATTTTCAAATGAATAGAATGCCTGAACTCACAAGTCCACACATGCGTGGGAAATATTGACAAGCCTGATGTTAAATCCATACCTGTGCAACAGGCTCAGCTACGCTTGTAATTAACTGCAAGAGGATCGTGTAATATGAGCCCGACGACCAGAATCAGAATGTCTGTGTCATTATAACCTACGTCTTATTCTAACAGTAATTTAACACAGTCATAAGCACTGTCCTAAATGTTGGTGAGAGCATTACACTCTATAATGTACCCAGTTAACAGTAATTCTACATAATCCCAGTGTAATGGTTACATCAATGGGGGAATTTAAATAGTTCCCCTGCTTAAATTGTACAAATATTTTTGTTCCAGGGTTTTAGCCCAGATTTGAACTGCATGATGGGATCGGTCATGCACAGTGCTTGTGCTGTGCAACAGACATTTTGGCAGCCAGTCAACTTCCCCTTGTAATCAGCTTGTGCAAACGTATGGAACGATCCGCGTGGATTAGGTTGCAGCATTCATGGCAAACAAATCAAAACATGCATGCAGGTTAATATTTCCTTAGTGAGAATAAGTGTCAAAAAAGATGCACCCAAGACAATCGGCTCGGCCATTTTGTCACGGTTTTCCAGTTAAATGTAATTGTCAAATTAATTAGCGATGAATGTATGGTTGGCAAAAATCCCAGTTTAGCTGCTGCTGTCCTTCATGACCTCTCACACACATTCATGACCTCACGCACACACACACACACACACACACCAAGACCTCCCACTCTAAAACTCCAGCAATTTCTAGGTTTTTAATCTCATAAATATGATATTCAAACAAAGCCACACATGCATTATATTAAGTTGTCATGCTTTTATCACAAGTGACTTATAATTAGTGCATTCATTCAGTCACACACACACACACACACACACACAAAATCTGACTTCAATGACTAAAACTGCACATTCGTTTTGTGCTCTTCTGTTAAAAACATGTTGAAACCCTATGGTAGTATATTTGATTTCTAGCTGCATAAAATCTCACATTTGACTGAGAGGCCCTTCAAAAAGATTTGTTTACTGAACAGTGTGTTCATGAGCCAAAATGTGGGCCAACTCAACATGGATCAATGACCATGAGATCTTTATCATTTCTCTGTAAACTAGTCCGCGTTGGTGAGATGAGATAATCAGAAAATCCAAGCTACACTTTCATTTTCATTTACTTACCCTGTCGCTTTCAATCTCTGTTTTTATTAATGCAGCCTTTTGACAAGAAACAAGCACATTTATCTAGATCACTAATATAGTGTGATAGTACTGTATGTAATAAATGATGCTCTGGTTGATCGTCGTTGTTCTCTTTCTGCCTTGCACGGACATGCGGGGGTGGAACCCTGACAAACTTTGATTCGATACGTGTTTCATTGAGTTGCTCTCACCAATTCATTATTCGGCCCTTTGTCGAGCGCAGCGCTGTCTGCACACACCATTAGTGTGAAGGCCGTGCCAAGTGGAGGAATGGTACAGACTGAGATGATAAGTGCTCCGACTGAATTTACATACAAGCAGTGTCACAAACAGCTGAAGCTACCGAGCCAATAATAACAAAAGAATTGCATATTGAAAAAGTTGCGCCGTGCAACTTTTTGTTTAATTGAATTCAACCGGAGAGGCATCTTTCGATAAAGCCTGTGAGTGCTGCGCCGTCGTCCCTCCTCCTATGTATCCTGCTTTGTGTTGTGTCAACACGCCTCCGTAATTTATTGGAGCTTCAGTTCGCCACAATTTATGGGTTCTGTGCATTTCTTCCCTAATGAGGCTTGGGTTGGTGGTCTAATGAAAATATTTGGCGGGCCTGTAGCCGGCAGAGGGCTGTTTAGAAAATAAAGCCCTGTATGTTCAAATGCAACAGTTGGACAAGCGGGTGAATTGCGCAACGCAACAGAGTATTAATCAGGCCAGGTTCAGTGAGCGAGCTTAATTCAAGTGGGACTAAGCCCCACAACAAATTAATTTAGTCAAAGTCAATCAGCCCTGCTATTTCTGTTTGGGCTGTGCCAAAACATAATGGGACAATCAAGCCCCCGCGTTTGTTCTCACGTCCCTGTAAAGAGTCAGAACGCGTTGCTGTGACGGTCGGACCTGGTCGTCACAGAGGTAAGAGCAGAACGTGTGAAGTGGAGCAGAGAAAGTTCTGGAGCAAAGAACACAAACATTGGTGCTATGAAGCCAGTCTTCTGAGCCAGGCCTTTGTACAAGTGGAATGTTGTGTGACCTCGTTATACGTCTAAGTATGTTGAGACCGCCGGGGCGTCTGTGACCTGACTTCGGCTTTGAGGACGTCCAGAGTATGATGGTGGTGGAGTATTTGTCCAGGAAAGATGCGTTCACGTCGAAAGGGAAATTGATTCTTTGTTGCGCATCGACCTGTTTGTATTTCTTTTGTTCGTTTCTTTCTTTCTTTTAGAAAGTGCCTCATTTTACTTCGAAGAGTACAGTACTGCGTTTAAGTTGCGACGGACAGAAATTCAGATTGAAAGGACTTGGACACTTCCTCCTTGTTGGGTCTCTTTGGTCAGGGCACTGATTCTCCCCGCTACAATCACATGATCCCCGTCCGGAAGAAAACAACCAGCATCGGCCTCAGATGCCAGTGCAGAATAAAACGTGGATTATCAATTACACACACTACTGTCCCTCCAGCTGTCTCGCTGCCTTGACCTCTCCCTCTAAACGCTGTGAGCTCTGAGCTGTAAACCTGTCTTCTTTTGCCAGACACCTGCCAGCCGTCCATTCTTTGATCGTCTTTGATCTTACATCACTCGCTCCGTTCACTCCGTTCGCCGACACCTCTTCGCGCAGATGAAATCATTCAGGTTTTTCATATTTTTTCGGATAAACAAAGCAATGAGCCATCAAGTTATTCATAGATGTTCATTCATACAGCCAGTTTAGTTTGATCTACTCCAGTAATTTAGTTAATGTAATTAAGTCAACATTGGGTTCATTGAATAATAAGAAGAAGAAATTTAATTTAATTACTATTGATTATTGCATTTTATTGAGTTATATTTGTTTTAATCAGATATTTTTAAAGTTTTTTTTTTAAATAGTTCAACTAAATAGTCCTCGGCTTTTTTTGGCAATTTGTAATACTGCATTTATTTACCTAAAAACAACAAGATTTTGGAGCCAAAATACACAAAATCAACAAGTGAGATAAGCAAATTAATTAATTAAATATTAAAACCAAAAATATGCTAAACAAACATTAAAATTTGAAAATGTGAGGTAGGCTGTGAATTGTAAAACTGGAGTAACGGGAGTGACATAAACTTGACGTACAAGGACGAGAGGTAGGCTGAGCCAACAAAGCATGAAGACACAACGCTGCTGACTATATTCAAAGTCTCGTAACTTGTGTCAGACAAATAGAAAGTCCTAAGGTTGGTTCCAATCTGACACTGTCCATAGCTCACAACATTATAGTAATTGTCTATAGATGACATTGCAAATATTAGATCGGGTAAATTACTGGCAAACAGTTCTTCTTTAGAATGTAACAGGCACAAAGTGTTCAGACTGTGTGTCACTGCTGATGCCCTCACTTCAGAAAAGAAAGATCTGCAGAGATGTTACATCACTGGATCATGACGGGCCGTAATAAAACATGAAGATGTGACATTAATGCTTGTGTGTGCACCGGAGGTTAACCTGCCACGTTCGTCATTTTTCAGATTTTCTGCTCCACCTCAGCAAAGACCTTGGGTAAACTTCATTTGGAGTCAGACGAGAGAGAGGAGGACACATTTCCACCACCGCAAACTCGTTACTGAATCATTAATACATCTCTGAGTCACCAATATGATGCATCAACAGTGTCACTTATCCTCTGCTGGTCTGCTCCAGGGAGAGACCAAAATGGATGAGACAGCAATTGAATTTTAATGTTATTTTTTTTGTCTCTTTTTTTTTTTTTTTCCAAAGCTGTTTTTCGAGTGCTCCGTGGAAAAATTCAGTCCCTTAGAGTAGTCAGAGAGAGCCTCATTCTCACCCTGATGCAAGGACAAGGGCTGTAACAATACTCATCTGATAACCAGCTTCCATTTTCTACAATAGAACTGTTTTTTCAAAGATTTTTTTATTCGTCATTTTAATAGCCATCCATATCCTTGGTTCCAGGGCAGGCACAGCAGAGAGTTAAACTCCACTCCATTTGCCTGTTTATTTATTTTTCCTCCTTTTCTGCCTTCACTTTGTGAGTGGGTCCACGAGAACACAACAAAGGCACAGACAGGAGCAGAGGTCCAATTATAATCATGGCGCCATTATCTGAAAATGGAAACAGTCCCTCTGGAGGAATGTAACCCATGAACCTAGACGATGTACATCGTCCATATGCTCAGTTCAGTGATCGGCCGTGAGAACAACACTGTGTGTGTTTTACTGTAAAATCAAATCATTGGATCAAGTATAGAATTCTTAGTATAACACTTAAATGGAGGTTTGATGTTAGTGATGAATCTATTAGACTCTGTGACTAGGAAGTGATGAAAAACACTTCAGTGTGTTTGAGTGGAGTTTTTATTTTGTGAGTATCTGAATTCCTAAAGAGGGACAACAATCGTAATTATGTTTGTACTTTAGCTATTCAGAAACCTAACCCTCACCCTCTTAACTGGGAATAACCCATAATGAGGAGTAAACCGTACTGCTCTGTCTCCCTGGGGGGGCCAGATCCTCCACTTGGGTCCCACTTTCTCTGACAAACACCATCAGCATCAGGACTTTTAAAACATAAGATCTTGGTCTATTACAGACACGATTGGTTAGCTTTTTTCTGAATTCAGAGGAGCTGGAGCATGGAATAAAACAAATAAACCATGGTCAGCAAATAAAAAGGAAGAAAGAGTGAACTTGTGACCTCTGCGTGGTGGCGCAGTCACTAAATGTCATGGGAATGTACAGCCACATATTGTCCCAACACGAAGCCGAACTCACGCTGCCAGCAACGCACAATCGAGCGCCACATAAGGAAGCGTTCGCCGTCGATTGAATATGTTCTGTAATTAATTGGGTCCGGACTTTGATTTGGATGTGCAGTGGAGGTCTGCTTCAAACAGGGGTTCGAATCTGCCCCGACGGAGACAAAAGGTTGCGGCCTCACGCAGTTCTCCCGGAGGACACAGGGCTCCTTTGTCAAGAAGCCTGGCGTCCTCCTGAGCGTTGCTGGAATCACCGAGTTCATGTGAGCGCGGCGCCACGATCCCCTGACACACCTCCAGGGCTCCAGTCAGATCCTTTTCTCCCGGACAGTGTGAAACATAAATGTGTCAAATAAGTGGTTTTCTCTGGGCTGCCCTGGCTGAACTTGGGGATATTTATTGCTGTCACCAATACAAAAACTGGTACATTTGGTTCTAATCTCTGAAATCAACAAATTGATCACATTTAGATTTATAGATCAGTGATTCCACAAGTTATGTAGGCGATATATTAGTTACAGCCTCAACACTGTGCATTAAAACGCAGTAAAAGTTGCCAACACAGCGTTATATTTTACACCGTACGCGCAGTAGTCGCTCTCTTCTATCCCCTCTTCAGAACCATGTCACAAGACCAACTGCTCAGCCTGCTGGGTTTGTGGGATAATAGGTTTCTATTGATAAAACCAAATCAACGAGCGATTGTTGGCTTAAGACTGAAATGCAGCCCCGCAGTTTTCAAACTAAAACTGGCGAGCGGTGTTTACGAACCTCTGTGGCTGGATGGAGTATGTGTGTACGGAGCCTTTGCGTGTGGATGGTTCAAGGCTGAGGGAGGGAGACTCGCACAGATCCTCGGAAGAGATGGAAACACCCAGCAGGCCTCAGCCGATTAAAAAAGCCAAGGATCTTGTGAGATGAGAACTGAACAACCGTGCTGCTCTCTGTGCTCACAGTGGGCCTCATTCACCAGCTGTTATTAAGAAGAAATCTAATTACACAGTTTTTACCAAGATTCTGACTTTCAGCAATGTTTTCTTATCTGGATCTATTCTTATTTGTCTTCGCACACTGGAGAGAACTCTCACTCATGCTGATACGCTTCTGTAAAATCAGTTTTCTTGAAGTTTAATTCTACAGTTTACTTCTGATACTTAAATGAAGAAGAAGAATTTGTTTATTATGTAATTGTTTTACACACACACACACACTGAATTCCTATCATACTGGGCTAAGATAATACTTGACAGGTGAATATGCTTCAGGGAAGTTTATTCAGTCAAAAAACAGTCAACAGTCTTTAGGTTTTATTTAAACGCGTCACAGGTTCCATAGTTTTAATGTAATGCTCTGTACAAGCGTTGCATGTTAATGCTGAAATAACAGATGAGACAATGTTTATTTTGACTTCTTTGTGTTATTTTCTGTCAAACTGCTGATGCTGCAACCTTTTTCGATTTAAATCCGGCACAGGCACTGTCTTTAAATGTCAATGTAAATACATCAGTTCTGCATCCTTAAATCCTCCATTTCTGTAACTCCATTCGACTTTAAAGACATGGCATTAGACGCGGACCATTCTGTTCAGTTTAAGAAGGCGTCATGATTCTTGCCCTGGGACAGACGTGGCGTAGACAATATTCTACTCATTCATCTGCTGCGTTTCAGAACACGGAGCAGTTTGTAAACAAGACGTTGGGATTCATTTACTGCAATTTGACTGCGGCTGTCAGGCTCAGGCTGCACCGTCCTCCAATCTTACGGCCTGACTCTTGCAGGGACACATGCAAACAGCACAGTGAATCCCTGCTGTGTTGTATCCAGCCTTGATGGAGCTGTAACGCGGCGCAGACGCTGTTAGATTAAGTGTCTGTGTTTGTGTGTGTTCAGCCAGTGATTATCAAACCAATTTCACCCTGACTGCGGCTGTTTTTCTCTGTTTTGTCGCCCCCCCCCCGATCCCTCCGTTTGCGTCACACTGCTGTAAATTACCTGCTTAACTGAAACACACAGACCTTAGAGCATCCTCAGTGTAGTCGTACTACCTGACGAGGTAGTCTGGCTCATAGTATATCCCTGTCTCCTCCTCCGACTTTGGAGTTTTCTCGGTGAAGCAAGTGACATTGTTTATGTGACACCTGGTTATTTGTGTTCCTGTTCTTTTTCCAACCCTCAGTCTGTTTGTCCATAATCATGAGGCTCATAGAACGCACACATTACCTGATTCGGGTCAAGCAGTAACCTCATCCCAGGGAGCGGGTAACCTAATAAAGTATCATGTGTTCAATCAGTTCAATCAGGGTTATGTTATGTTCCCGCCTGTGTCAGATTTGAAGCGATTGCCTGCAGCACTTGTTTGAATTCCTGTCATGATGTCAATGGAGTGCTGAGTAACAGGACAGGAACCAGTACAGACCTGAGGGTTGAACTCCAGAGGAACGTAATGTGCAGTAACATGCACAATTAATTATTTTATTTCATTTTAAAGCATGTGATGGTTTATCATTTATAATGATGAATCAGTGCACATGACTAAAACCCATGGAAAGTACACTAGATTAAAGCCAGGAGAGAAGGTCACATGTTAATCGTAAAATGTTACTGATTTATATGTAAAAAAAAAAAAAGAAAAAAGAAAATATAACGTTTTTTATTCCAGTTTTTGTGTTGCCAATCATGCAGTTGTGTTAATTAATACATCGCACTTAACAAGACAAGCACCAGCTCTGTTGTTCTGCAGCTCCACCACACTTACCTCGCTTCCTCATCTTAGAAAGTGTTTATTTGCTTTAAATGTCTCAACTAACTAGGCTAAACATGGAATTTATTTTCGGACAGTTTCTGGTCAGAACACATGGTTTGAATATTTTGGGTTTCCTTCCTCTGGGTCCCGCCTGCCAAAGTCTCGTCAGAGTCAAGAGCCTCCTGACCTGACCTGAAGTGAACCCTGGCAGCGCGCCGCGGTGCCAGTAGTAGGCGAACGGGGGGTTGCCAAAATCAAGGTGGCTTCTGACGCTCACCCCTGGCGCAGCGTGACGGGCTCCTTCCATTCACCTCTCTTACACTCTCATATCTGGTATTTCAGTTTCTGCCCGCCCCCTCTCTCCACTGGTGTGTCCTTGCCTGCCACTGTGTCTCTCTCTGTATGCCTGCTCGTTACTTGTCCTCGCAAATGCTTCTTCTCTCTAACTCTTGCTCATCTTCTTCACACACTTGGCCGACCTTTTGCGTGATTCAGTTCAGTTCCATGTTATTTCAAGCAGGTTTCCTCGCTTTGCCCTTTAACTGGTAGTGCAGCAGTTGCTTCTAGTTAAACTCGAATCACATTCGCTGATCGATTCGCCCTCGTCACGGCTGACTTGTTCCAACACGTGTAAATACTAACATCAACAGTGGCTGCGTTCCATGAAGTGTCAGTTGACATTGTCTGTGAGTGAGCGTGCTCGACACCAGCGCCCTGGAACCGGCCCATCTGAATTCTTACTGTTATGAATTCCATGTGTGCTGCTGTCCTTTGACAGCTCAATATGTCTGCTGTGAAAAACAGCTGCATTAGAGGTCTGCAGCGGCGTGGATTCCCTCCAGTTGGTGGTCTGGCCTTCTGGTTCCCAAGCCAATGCAGTTTGCCAGAACTGAGGAAAGAAAGAGTAAAAAATGCCAGAGTTTGTACGGTCCCGAGCCAAAATAAGGAAGCATTAATTCCAGGCCTCCGTTGCTCTCATTGACTCCGATTAACAGGCTGTATTATTTCTAGCTGATCTCACAATAATGATTGCTTTAATTCTGAACCTTGATCCGTGTGCGATATGTTCTTTTTTGCCTCTAATCAAGATTCCATTTGGGATTTGATGCAGTTGTGAATGCATCTCCGGAGGTCTGAAAATCGGCTTAAGGCTGCGCTGTCCCACCTGTGCACCATGTGTCATCCTGTGTAGCAGATTAAATGACACAGCGGCCGCAGCTGTGGTCTGTCTAACATGATGGACAGTGAGTCAGCATCAAATAACTGGTTAAAATATTAAAATAACTTGAACATACAGTTTGATAAAATCCTAAAATTACGTCTCAAAAAAATGTCTTGACTTTTAATTATGGATCCTTCAAGCTGCTTTTTATGCATGACCTTACCTCATCCGCTGATTCCAGCCACTCTGTTGAGCCCAAACATCTCTTATTTTAATTCAATAACGCCTCAGCTGATATCCCAAATTAACAATTTTGCAGTTTCAGTGGACCTCATTTGAAGAAACAAACCTGTCTCTGTTTGATTCTACCAATGATTTCACTGGGTCCTTTGTGTGTTTTTTCCTCTAATCGTTATTACAGCTGAATAATATATCTGAGCCCCTTGTCTTACTTTTTTCCTTTTTTTAAGAACATTTGATTTAAATGCCAACTTTTCCCACACTGACAAACAAAAACCCGCAGCGATGCATTGAACAAATTACGGGGAAAGCGAAAAGCAAGAATGTCACCACCCAGGCCCAAAAGTCCCCTTATGAAAGACATACACATGGCTCTGCACCAAATTGTAAACTCATAAATAAACCTGTCTGATTTTTCATGAAGGTTAATGAGTTATTCCACGAAAAAATCCACAAAAAAAAAAAAAAAGAAAAATTCTGGATCCACCCTCAGACCCACACACAGATAAGTTGTTCCTTAAGGTAAACAACATCCCAACTATTTTCATGCTAATCCATCCTGTACTACATTTTCGTGCTTCACAGATAAATCTGTCTAGATAAATCTGCTTTTAAGACTTAAACAGGGAAATCAGCCATAGACAACATCTGATCCAAACCCTGCCATCTACCACCTAAAGAGTTAAATATGTGAATGTTCACAGGTTAAACTCACAGTTCAATCTGTGCTTTACATTGTGCACAGTCCCCCCAAATGATTACCTGATCGTTCACTGCCCTGAGTGATGAGTAATGTATAGATAGAGCACACCGCTGACCTAAATAACTGTTGACCTGTACATGCACGTTGCTTCTTGTATGAAACCCTCAGCACAAACACTCCTTCCTGGAGAATCAGATCATGACGGTCAAGGTCTAGACCTGCTCGTATAATGGGAAATAAGAAATAGAACCTTTTCTTTTCAGAAATGTGAAATGACCCAAACTGCTCACTAATCCCCGGTCAGAAATTGAGTCTGAAGCAAATACACCATCAAAATTTGTATTTTTCACTCAGGCCCACAGGATGAATAATGCATCGTTGTTACCTCGCATTTGTTTTCTTGGTTATTTTAAACAGCTTATTTACACATATTTATTTATTTTTGTCTCTGTCTGCTGAATTCACTGGACAAGTAACAGTGTGTTGGATGAATACAAAAGAGCCGAGGATTTACCATGGGAGCTACAGGGGACCAGAACCAACAGAGGCAACAATAAAAATAAATAGCGATATTTAGCCACACACAATCAGTAATCAATCAATACATTCTTCAAATTAAAAAGAGATTTGCAAAAAGCTACCAAATGAGATTATCAGATTATCCCAAATCCCGTTTATCAGAGAGCTTCTTACAAGTCGTGACTCATTTGTATTGTTTTGTTTTACCCTGTAGGACTGGAATAGAGAGATTGGATGGAGAAGCTAAATGACTCAGCAGGTTGAATAGAAGGCAATTTATTTATTAATTCAGTTATTTGTTTTTTTCCTGTTAGGCTGCATTTATAAACACATCCTGACACAAACACAATGAAATGTAAAACAAAACAAAACAAAAAAAAAACAACTCAATTAACGTATTACTCTTTTTTTATTATTATTTATGAATGCATATTTCATGCAGTACAGTGACTTGCTTATTTCGAAGCATTTTGCTTCTGTGACATTGTTCATACTTTTGTAATTAAACAGTGAAATCTTTCCCATTAAAATCTTTTGCTGCATCACTACACAGCAAACACAACAAGTGTCACACAGACACACAAACAAGAAAGACATGAATTTCCACTGAGCATCAGACACATTTCCTCTGTGCGTGTCCCCTCTGTCCTCTCTGTCAGCTCCAGCTGAGGAAGTGCAATAGCGCCCCCACTCTGCCACCTCCATCATCACTTTTCACTCTAGGGCTTGTTCCTCATGAACACATTCTCTGTTTATCTCATTACGCGCAACATTTTCTTCACCGTCCAATTACAATGATTCAGCTCCTCTGTCAAACACTTGTTTTACAGTCATTCTAATCACTATTAAAATCTTTAAAATCTCTTCAGCAGCACCACTTCTTATTCAGACCCCACGTGTGTCCTTGTGTCATCTTTCACTACTTGTATTTTTAATGTTTCCCAACCTCTTCTTTCCTCCACTCCATTTTTCTCCCGATTGATGCGATCTGAGGTTGAAGGCCCGGGTCGCCGGAGCTGCAAATTTACCCAGCAGCACACGTCACTAACAGGGGAGCGGAGATTTCCCAAAATAGCCTAAACAGCAATTGGTGAAAGGGGGCCCAAGTGGTCGTTAACAAGGACTGATTCTGACAACAAAATGAAGCTCCGCAGACTTTTATGTGAACACCCGTCATTTGATGAGCCACTCATGCAAACCCTGCTAGCTGGTGTGCCTCGGTGATGCCGTGGTCTTATTTGGGAACGAGTCATGTGAATGATTTTGTTGTTTGACATGACATGTGCCTCCTCGCAATTAGGAGCTTTTAAATGAGGGCAACCCGGGCTTCAGTGTGATCCCAGAATAAACAGATCCTGCGGCATGGCTGAGCAACATGAAAGGCCGCTCTGACAGGGCTGGAATTCAACCCAATGATTTGCTTGTTCAAGTCCACACGTTTCACAACTGCGAGGATAATCTGTTGCATCCTATTGTGCGACAGACGGGCCACCATCTTCTCTGTTGTGTGTGGACATAGATCAAAATACTCTAAAGGTGTCACAGGACACCTCCACTGCAACATAACACGACCGATTTTTGCAGGTTTAATTAAAAGCAGCAAAGAAAGGCAACACTCAGGGGTTTTCTCGTTGCACAGCGCACACTGAAATTCTAAGAATTTCTGAAAGCATCCCACAGTGGAGGAGTCTTGTTTATGAAGCCTGGCACCGAACTGAAAACAAGGTGTCCTTACTCCAAAAATACTTGCAGATCAGAGTGTGCAAACTACACAGACTGCTCATAATTGTTTTGCCTGGTCGCTGTTACCCAACTGACTCTGACTAGTATCTGTTTCAGGTGGGAATCGTGTTCAGCATCAGTTCTGCAGCTGCTGCCTGCCAGAGAGTTGTTGATGTGTGCAAGCGCATTAGCAGAGGCACAATAACAAGCTACATGCATGGGAACTGACAGTGTTGTTTGGAGTTTGTCCTTGTTTACAGCTGGCAACACAAAAGGCCCACCACACAAGTGACTGACAGGAAGCAGAACTCCTGGGGGGCCTCACCCGGCATAACCCCACTTTAACCATCGAGTAAATCTCATCAGGTAATTAAATCATGACAGCTGAGTTGTTTATAATAGCCCTCCGTCGCACCCATGGTGGGATAAACACGAGCCAATTACAAGTGTAAAACATTCGTTTAACACAGTGGTTCCCAAAAATTTTCTGCTGGGCCCCCCGTTTGGTACATAACCCCCCCCCACCCCCCCAACACACTCCAAAAAAGGACATACGAACACATTTTGTTTTCAGAGTCCATTGCAGTTTATTTCACACATTGTAATGAATACAAACATCAACCCTAACTGCAGATTCTAATAAGTGTAACAGTTTTCAGGCACTTTAACTGTGTAATTATGTTCATTGTAACAGCTTTCTTTTTTTAATATTCAACATTTAATCATTTTGCATTTTTGAAAAAATTGCCTCTCTGAAAAAATGGGTTTTAAAACATGACCAGAAATCAATGAAAACATCATAGGGTAGCATGTCTTATGCTGAAAATGTTGTTTTTTCGCAAAAAAAATCATCTCAAAAATCAACGAAAAAGTCAAAGGTTAGT
>JAFBJW010000412.1:0-18249 GCA_016785235.1 Pseudorhombus dupliciocellatus
TACATAGGAAAGAGTTAAAACAGTGCCTCTCAATAAATTTTCCATCACACAAGTAGTGGCATATCCTACTGCAGGGGAATGACAGTTGCTCATGGATCAGCAAGTGGATTGCCAGAGTTTGCTGAAATCATTCAGATGTGTGTCATTAATGACGAGTTGTTCCCATTATGAAAGTGCTGTGTGGGTGGTACAGTGCACACTACAGAGCCTTTGAACTAAGCTTGTCACCACCCAGAGAAATAAAACTTGTGGCACTCAGTGATCTCACTGACATCTACCCATTGGCCAGTTATCTGGTTGGATCAAGCCCCATGGTGACTTTAAAAAGACATTCAAGTCAAGTCCTGCTTTTGGAATCAAAAAACCAAGGCGGTCTGAAGTGAACTATGGCCCCCCTTATCCTATTGGCAACTGTGACGTGAGCCTTGAGCGTCTGAGAGTGGAACTTCTTTCAGATGTTCAAAAGAGGAGTAACCGGTGGTGTTGAAGAAAATGGAGAAGACATTTGCCTGTAGAAGATATGAATTGGTACGCGATACACCCATGATACAAGACTTCCAGGGAAGATGGCCAGCACTCTTTGAAGTAAATGAGGTATGTGATGTTTGTCTTTCAGTATTTTGGTTTATAGTAAAAAGGAAATGATTTTTCACATAAAGTTTCACATATAGTTTTCAATTCACGCTGTTGACCCAGTATATATATATATATATATATATATATATATATATATATATATATATATATATATACTAAATAGCATCTCATCATAACTACAATGGGACGATCATCAGAAACTGCAGTGATTAAAAGGTTTTTTTGTCTGTGTTTTTCAGATAAATGCAGAGTTTAAGCGTATTAGCACCATACCCCTACAATCCAGATTTCTCTCACAGCTAGATGGTCTATCTGACAAACTTCAGAAGTCATTTGGAAAGAGAGGAGGACACATCGGCAAGCAACTACAGAGCGTTTTGCTACACATAACTCCACCTTATATACTGTTGTTATATGTGTTGTGTATGTGACTGTGCACTGTGCAGGATGGGCGCACCATCTAACAATTCATTGCGGAGACCACAGTGGGCATATACATTGTCAAACATGAGGCCTCCAGTCAACCAGAGGACATAGGAATTGTCCTGGAAGGCCAGCCGATATTGAGTGATCTGAGTACCTTTGCAGTGGTTGCTGCCATGTTATTTGGCCTAATGTATGTGATGAACCTGAACTACCCTTCTGAACTGAAGTACACGTTTGAAGTACTCCAGAAAGTTGTGATGGCGCTGGATGGCAAGTTCTCAAAAACAGACTCCACGAGTGAGCTGTTGAAAAGACTATTGTTGCTCATCATCGAACTCTCTTGCACTTTTTCATTTTTTATTTTTTGAGTAGTTGTTGTAACTGCATGCATGCTGTGCATGCTTTTGGGAAAATTGTTCCCCATCTTTTGCATTGTCACAGACAGCCCTAGTTCTTGAGTTACAGACTGGATGGGCTGTCACTGTTGTGGCAAGGTGGACACATCACAGTGACCCATGTTTGATTTTTTGGAACGTGAACCATTCCTCTTTCAGTGCAAGCACAAAGACAAGTTGACAGTTTGCACTCTGCATTGTCTTTATGTATGTTTTTGCAGTATTTTCGTCATGTTTTGTGTTCAAGAAGAATGTTTTGTGTGTTGTACTGCATCAAAGTGCCTTGCTAGATTAGCAGATTACTGTTTTACTAATGGCTTCCCAACAAAAGGGCAATGTTTTCTGTGTTCATTTTTGTCAGGAGGCTACTTGCACTTCCTACACAGCAAAAATGAAGTGTTAATGTATTTTAACTATTTCAGAGAATTTTAACACTTCCAGATGTAATACAACAACAATAAGAGTAAAATGTAGCCCCTCCCCCTGTAGTGTTGGTGTCAATATTCAGAGTTAAACCACAGGTGTTACATATACAGTGTAAAAAGTCAATGAACACTGTCAGAGTCAAATTAACAATATACAGTGTTGATATCTTAATACGCTCCGCCTATTTCAAATGATCCAGAAATTTCCAGAGTAAATGGACCTCGTGGACAACCGCCATTTCATCATCGGCAAAGATTGCGGTAAGTCTCTCTATTTGCTAACATTTGAAAAGACACTTATTATTTTAATAGTGATACCATTTAAACTATTATATTTCCCTGACTGCCAGTACCTTTATAGACTTATGTAATATTAATATATCAACTGATAGTTAGACCGACGAAAACTCAGTCCATTGCTGTGTAGTCTGCTAACATTAAATTAGTGCATATCACCTACTGTAATACAGCATATTACAGTTAACATGTGCCGTAAACACTGCTTGAATTGATAATATTCAGTTGATCCTGTTCGCCCTCAGCCACCTTCGCACCACGGTGAGCTCTGCGATGGACCCGCTGCAGTTTGCCTACAGGCCGAACATCGGGGTGGACGACGCCATCATCTACCTCCTGCACCGGGCGCTGAATCACCTGGAGACTGCCGGGAGTACTGTGAAAGTCATGTTCTTCGACTTCTCCAGTGCTTTCAACACCATCCGACCGACGCTGTTATGGAGGAAGATGGAGGAGGCAGGGGTGGAGAGACAACTGGGTGCATGGACCAGCGACTACCTCACCAACAGGCCGCAGTATGTGCGGCTGCGGTACTGCAGGTCTGAGGTGGTGATCTGCAGCACCGGAGCACCACAGGGAACAGTGCGCTGACCGTTCCTCTTCTCCATCTACACTGCGGACTACAAATACAACTCCAGCAGGTGTCATCTCCAGAAGTTCTCTGATGACTCAGCCATTGTTGGCTGTGTGTCTGAGGGGGATGAACTGGAGTACAGGTCGGTTATCATGGACTTTGTGGACTGGTGTGAGAGCAACTTCCTGTGCTTGAACACTAGTAAGACAAGGGAGATGGTGATTGACTTCCGAAAAAGGACTCAAACACACACACCGGTGAACATCCAGGGCTCAGACATTGAGCTGGTGGTCAACTTCAAGTATCTGGGTGTCCACCTCAACAATAAGCTGGACTGGTCAAACCACACTGACGCCCTGTACAAGAAGGGCCAGAGTCGCCTCTACCTCCTGAGGAGACTGAGGTCTTTTGGCGTGTGTAGGCCTCTCCTCCGGACTTTTTATGACTCTGTGGTGGCCTCTGCCATCTTCTTTGCCGTGACCTGCTGGGGCGCGGGCAGCACGGACCGGGACAGAAAGAGACTGAACAGGCTGGTCAGGAGGGCCAGCTCTGTCCTGGGCTGCCCACTGGAAACGGTGGAGGAGGTGGGGAGGAAAAGGTCACTGGCTAGACTGACCTCCATCATGGTCAATAAATCAAACCTACTGCACTTGATAGTGGAGGGACTGTGCAGCTCCTTCAGCCACAGACTCCGGCACCCACAGTGCAGGAAGGAGCGTTACCGCAGGTCCTTCATCCCCTCTGCTGTCAGAATATACAACTCCTCTATTTAAATGGACTTCATTAGTCTATATTAAGGACATTAATGCAATTAATGTTAGTCTCATTACAACAGTATAATCTCTTTCTGCTCAGGGTTTTTCTTAAAAATCTTTGCGAACATTTGCACATTCTGCTTTTTTGATGCACATTCTGGTTTGTTTTGCACATCCAGTTTTCATATTTAACTGTAAATTAACTGTAAATAGTAGGCCTTTAAGATAATTTTAATTTAATTTAATTTTCATCTTATTTTATCTTATTTCTTTATCCTTACTTGTTTTTTTACGGAGCTGCTGTAAATGTGTTTTCCCCATGGGGGAGGAATAAACGTTCTATTCTATTCTATTCTAAAAATAAAATACGTAGATGAGATGGAAAAGTGTTAATTGTCCTGACCAAACCTCAAATGTTGTATAACCTGTCTTAGTTAGGGCCTGTATAACTGGCCTACTTGATATCTATGGAATGCTAATGTTTGGGGAGAGAGGACACTGTGAGATCGCTCAAGGACTATTCCTCCTGTCTCGGAGACATGTTGATGTTTGGGGAGAAAGGCTCCTGTCTCAGCGGCGTGTTTTCGAGACAGGACATGGGACTCATCGCAGGTTCACACCCTGGTGGGGACTGGCCCTCCCCGCCTGCTTGTGAGCTTTGTCTGAGCAAAGTATAAAGAATGGGGAAGGCCCTCGTTCAGGTAGAGTCTGCTGCGGGTTTCGTACGAACGCCCAGCCTGGATTGAAGCTTACTCTACCCGGACTGTCGGCTCTCCAGTCCAGTGTTACGGTAAGAGGACTGCTGAAGCTTCGCCAATGATTGTTTGTATGTGTTTGAGCTGTGCTTGTGGGGAATAAATTGACACATTATTCTGGCAAGACAGTCTACTGTTTCCTTTTTTCCTCCTGAAGCTCCTGTGCCCACCTCCTCGATCCTGCAAAATATTTCACAAAATAGTAGATGCGGTCTGTACATCCACTGTACATGCGCGCCAATATGTTCAAGCCCACGTCGCAGGACTCGGGCAGGAGCATTAACAGACCACCTGTATATTGAGCAGCAGTTGAGTTGGCTATGGAAGTAAGTATACCCGCTGTCTTCGTCAGCTGTGTGTGTGTTTTAAGACATTTTGGATCTTAAGCTGCTAACGGAGAGTCACCAACGTTGCCTGTTAAATCGGGTTTAGTTCGCCGTCTGCGGGTGTGTGTTTTACATAGCCAAAACGCGGTGTGTAGCATGTTAGCTAGCCGCCAGCGCGTAGTGTGTAGCATGTTAGCTATCTGTTTTCGAGGGGCTCTCACGACGTTAGTCTGCTGTGTTAGTGAACGACTGTTCGCTGGATATACATCCGCTATTGAACACACCTATTTAAAAGTTCTGTTTGTACCGTTGTATGTAAAAAAGTAAAATCAAGTATTGAATGTAAGTTAAATGTAAGTGGGCTCTCTCTGTCCCAGTTACTTTTCAGATGTGTGTGCTGTATTCCAGGGTGGTAAGTTCAGTTAATTTTCAACAACATCTTTTCATTTCTGTCACTAATATACTGTTTTGCACATACTTTCTCACTAATCTATTAAAAAATATTAAAAAAATGTCAGGTTGGATTTGAAGTTGCTGTTGACCTACATAGCAATTTTTAAAAAACGAATTATCCTTGTTTTAATAAGAGTTTGCCAGTTTTCCATGCTGCATATTATAATGTGTATTTTTTTATTTTTACAGGTGACATGTTGATTAAAACAAAAATTAACAGTGACCAGAAATATGTAAAAATCAATGATCCAAGCTTGGATGAGTTCTTAAATGCTGGTAAGTAATCATGTCATCATGCTATGTGCTTTGTGTTCTTTTTGGGGTGCGATTATGTTTAGTGGATCTATGGCCATGTAAAATGTCTATGGCATCATAAAGATCTCGCACACATGGGCATATTAAAATTGATTTTGTATTCTGGAATCTTTATGCGTCATATAGCCTCACTTTGTGATTTGTTTATTTTTCCTTTAGCTGTAGGGAAGTTCTCCATTCCACCTGCCAGCAAAGGCATCAGAGTCTATGATGAGACAGGAACCAAGGTGGATGCAGATGTCTTTCAAGAAGTAGTACAGCAGCCTAATGCTGGTGTATTTACCATCAAATTTGACAGTGGTAAACAAGCTATTTCTTTACCATCTCTTTCTTCTACAAAGTCTTATGAAAGATTAGTGATGCAGATCCTTTCTTTTTAAGGAAACCAATACGTGATGGATGTTTTTCATTTCTTTCATCCTTTTTGACTCCACTTAGATTCCCTGGCCCCCCCAACCAGCTGCTCGGATTACACTGCATCTGATGTCACAAATAATCCAGAGCTGGAAAATTCCTTGAATGACCCTGAGGAAACAGTTCTTCTTGAACATGTTCACTGTGACTCTGATAGCACCCTTATCATAGAAGAAGACAACAGCCCCTCAAGAAACCGGGAGAGAGAGAATGAAAATGCCAAATGCGTAAGCTTCCTCTCGAAGATTCAGTTTTTCTGTTTTTGCTCTAGATAAAGACTATGAATTGAACATTTACTCTTTTCTGTTATAGTTGGTTGAATCTGTTCTGTCTAAAAAGCCTGGTGGTGAGAGAATTGCCAAGGAATATAACCGATCCAAAAGTCCGAGTGACTCGTCTCGGTGACAGCTGGTTAATATTCTTGCTGCAGACATGACCGAAACTCATGGGTAATTCAGAAATATTTGTTATAGAACTAGACTGTTTTTTGAGAAACATCATTGGATATGTTCTCAATACAAAACATGTCTTTACTTTTTTTTCTCCCTCCAGGACTGCTCCCCCACGTCATGTGAGAGAGATGTATAGTTGAGCTGTTCCCTTATCTCATGGACCCATATTCCAAAAATGGATATGTAAGACTGATGTCTGCTTTCAATGTTAACATTGTTGAAAGAAAACTATTGCTCAGTTCTGTTTCACTGGTCATGGACTGCTCTTACACCCACATTTTTCAAACAATGAAATCTGATTTATTTATATTCTAGTATTTGTGTACCCTATTTTTGCCATTGCAGGAACATTTCTGTGATGCGGAGAGTGGCAGTGGTTTCTTAGCATTGAGACTGAAAACCATACAAAGGAGGAGTTCGACAGCCCACAGGAGAGGGCCATCACACCAGCTGACAGGTGGTGGCCCAACAGCAAAAAGAGATGCTTTGTTTTGTCCTGAGGTTATCCTGAGTGAAGCGCAGTGCAAGGAGGCCATCGCCCTCATGAGGTACGCCACTGATGAGGTGGCTGTGTGGCAGAAGATGAAGATGACATTTGAGTATCGTCGCAATATGGTCCTTAATGAAACGACCTCAGCAGATGTCTTGACTGAATTTCCACGCTTCAAAGATGTCAAAGGCCTGGTAAGTGAATATTTTAAAGAATATATTGCATTGGGTCAAATGTTAGCTCAATCTTATTTGCTAAACTTGTCTCTTTTAAGAAACATGGTCAAGTCGTCCAGAGCAGTTAATGTATGATTTTCTCAAACTGTCCTGTTATGCCTTATTTTTGCAGATTGAGCAGAAAGGTAAGTCACAATTCCATACTGGCTGTGGGCTAAAGCTGTGATGCCTTTGAAGCAATTCCGAAGTACAGTTATATTATTTGCTACCACTCTTTATGATACACTGTGCTAATTGAAAAATCACTCTATATACATAGGTGGCCCACCACATTGAAGAATAAAGTCATACAGCTGTGCAAAGCTCTTCCTTCCTCAGATGACCTCAGGGACATGATCCACTGTGCAGAAGCATCATCACATCCAGAGTCGATAACACTGCATTCTTGGGTATTTTGATTTGTTTCCACCCTGGCCTTATTTTTATTTATTTTTTGTTAAAATAACTACAATGAGTTATCATTTTATGACATTTTTTATGACATGACTATTTTGTGAACAGGTTAGGACAGTGATCTCCCCCACTGCCCAAGGCAGGAGAAGACCAGGAAAGGCATTGGTATCCCAAGCTGAGAAAAATCTGGTTGTAGGTGTGTACTTTAAATGCGTTTTGTTTCAAATGTATTATTTTATCCTTAATAATGGCTAATTCTGTGATGTGTTTTTAATTTGTACTCATGTACAATGTACAGACTAGAACAAACTTGGAAGAGCATCTTGATGGCATCAAAAATATAATGCAGCCTTATCTGCTTGCGATTGGGAGAAAGAAGCGCTGCATTGAGGGGTTCTTCATCGTTCTGAACAAACAGATCATTCCCTGCAAATCGGTCAGTTCTCTTGCCGCATTTGATGAGCTCTTTAAGGCTCATTTTGTTTTTGGCACTTCCTACAGTCATATGCTCCACAACATGTATACCTTCTTGCAAAACACTGTCTACAATATAGATATTGGTAAAGTTCAAGAAAGCCCACGTGTTGCAGAGATCAGGGCTAAAATTTGCACTAGTCCCACTGCAATGCTTTTACAAAGCTGCCAAACTTCTTTCCCTCCTAGTTCATGTTTGTTTTGGACACTGTGACAGATTTCCTTCCTTCTCCCTCACTTGTTTGACTCCATGGCGTTTATTTGTGTTGTCTGCTTGACTAATTGTGAAAGTGTTAATCTACTTTTGAGACATATACGTTTAATTCATGGTCTTTGCCCAGGTAAATCACTGCGTTTGAAATGTGCTCAGGCAGGATGTTGTCATACGTTTGGTACATTTTCAGGCTTCAGGAAACATCTAAACTCAAAACATAAAGACAAAATCGAGCATTGTGTCACAACAACTGATACTGTCAAAAGCAATGATGTTGCAGATAATTTGCCGTAAAAAATATTGATGAATTGCCCAGCATCTCTCACGTCCTGCCAGCTAGTGAAAGTCTCTGTGATTTGCGTGCAACTGCTATTGCCGGACTGCAGGTTACTGGTGTTAGCCAGTTAAATTTAAACAATTTAGTGTCATCTATGGAAGAGGTGGTACTGGAGGTACAGAATCAAGCAAAGGATGCTGTTTTAAAATGTATACCTGATCAGGATATAACTACAAAAAATTTAATTGAGCAAAGTTTTGCAAAGCTTGAAAACCCTTTTGCTTCTTTAAATTTGGAATCAAAACGAAACTTGTATTTTACTAAAAAATGGAAAATAGTTGAACCTGTTGAAAAAGTACTTGGTGTTCGATTTGACAAGAGAAGAAACAGATGCACTGGCACATATAATCAGGTCACGGTGACTGACAAATTTGTTTATACTCCAATTTTAGAAACGCTGCAGTCCATACTATCCAAATCTATGTGAGAAATTTTGGCTACACTCCCAAAAATGCTGTATATTTTGATTTGAAAGATGGCTTGTATATTAAGAAACATTCACTTTTCTACAAAGGAAAGTAGTGCATTGCAAATTCAATTATTTTTTGATGAATTCGAGACCGCCAATCCTTTGGGATCCAAAAAAGGTATACATAAATTAGGGGCAATGTATTTTACATTGAGAAATTTTCCACCCAAGTTAAATTCGTCTTTAGTATATCGGCCTCGCACAGGTACCAAAATGTTAGGGTTATGCCTTTAAGTTTGGTAACTTAAACAATGTGCTTGGTTTTAATCAATAAATTAAGCTATCAGTAAACTATTACTTAATATTAATATTAAAAATATTAATATCTGATAATAATTTACATTTATAAAAGAGAAATCGGGGCACCACCCTTCAAAGGAAGGGAAAGATAGCTTATTTACTAATCAATAGTCTCATATGATTGTTAACTACCAATTTGGAAGTCTGATTAATAATTAAATTAATAACTATAATCAAATTTACCACACTAATAGTTAGCAAGGTTGAAGGATATGGAGTTCTTTTACAACGTAGAGGTTGGCAAGATTCACTTTCATACAATATTAATAAAGAGTCGTGTTAAAAAAAATAAACATTTATTACGAACATAATAAAAGAGCTGGAAGACAAAGGAATGCCTCCAGAAACCCCCAACTGAGGGGGGGTTGGGACTTCACACCTAGGTGACAAACCCTGTCCGGGAGGAAACGTCATCAACTATTGGTCAATGTGTGTTCCTGCTTGGTTGGTGGTTCCTGTTGGTTGCGGGTCAGACCTTGTGTCGTGACCAGTCGTGCTGGAGTTCTTAGGCAGGCTCTCGCGTCGCTGCCTTTGGATGGTTTCAGCAGGCTACTCTGGGCAGGCCTGCATGGAGTTGAAGATCTTCTCCAGGAATGGAGAGAGTCCAGGGAGAGAGTTTCTGAAGAGAGAGCTTCTGAGTTTCTCCCTTGAGGGAGAGCTTCAGAGGAGAAGCTTGAAGAGAGCTTGAAGAGAGCTAGCTTCTCCCTTGAGGGAGAAGCTTCAGAGAGAGTTCGGAGGAGGAAGACCTGGGCTTTTATGGGCTTTGTGACCTCATAGGTCACAGGACACACATTGACCAATAGTTGATGACGTTTCCTCCCGGACAGGGTTTGTCACCTAGGTGTGAAGTCCCAACCCCCCCTCAGTTGGGGGTTTCTGGAGGCATTCCTTTGTCTTCCAGAGCAGGAGAAGCCATGTGGTCAGGCTTTATGACACGCTTGTAGGCCCAACTATGGTTCACAAATACCGAGGCCCAACATTAATATACACTTGTGTGCACTGTTTCATGCCCAGGACATTAAAACCTTTGGGTTTGTTTTGATACTTGAGCCAGCTATTAATGACATGAAAATACTTGAAACTGATGGAATTACAGTTCCCATGTTCACACATCCTGTTTGTGATAGTATTGTACAAGTCACAGGGGATAATCTTGTAATGCATGGCCTTTTCGGGTTTGTGGAATCTTTCAGTGCACGGCAATGCTGTTGATTTTGCACCTTAGACAAAAGTGACTTTCAGACTGTGTTTTTTGAGGAAGACGATCGTGTGACAAGCACTCAAACCATTGCCATACCAAACAACAAAATCCACAAATATCTCATGTATATGGTGCGGGAATATGAAAAGATCTCAAGGAAAGTAGCAGACTACAGGAACCACCTCCGTTTCAATCTCAGATGCAGACAAGATGGACTGGTCCCAAAAAGCTTACGGATTGGGACCACAGTCAGAGGTCACAGAGCAGAACAGATTTTACACAGAGCACAACAACAACTCCTGAACGAGAGAATCAGACAAGTTCACTTCACCATAGATGCGCTGAAAGACAAGGTAAACCAGACTCTCCAACAACTAACAGCACTTCTCCCCCATGACAACTGTTTTGTGAAATATTTTGCAGGATCGAGGAGGTGGGCACAGGAGCTTCAGGAGGAAAAAAAAGGAAACAGTAGACTGTCTTGCTAGAATAATGTGTCAATTTATTCCCCACAAGCACAGCTCAAACACATACAAACAATCATTGGCGAAGCTTCAGCAGTCCTCTTACCGTGACACTGGACTGGAGAGCCGACAGTCCGGGTAGAGTAAGCTTCAAACCAGGCTGGGCGTTCGTACGAAACCCGCAGCAGACTCTACCTGAACGAGGGCCTTCCCCATTCTTTATACTTTGCTCAGACAAAGCTCACGAGCAGGCGGGGAGGGCCAGTCCCCACCAGCGTGTGAACCTGCGATGAGTCCCATGAGTCCCATGATGAGTCCTGTCCCGAAAACACGCTGCTGAGACAGGAGCCTTTCTCCCCAAACATCAACATGTCTCAGAGACAGGAGGAATAGTCCTTGAGCGATCTCACAGTGTCCTCTCTCCCCAAACATTAGCATTCCATAGATATCAAGTAGGCCAGTTATAGAGGCCCTAACTAAGACAGGTTATACAACATTTGAGGTTTTGTCAGGACAATTAACACTTTTCCATCTCAACAACTTACAGGAAGTAGTAAATTTTGTGCACAGAGCACAGATGGCACAACACACCAAGAGCAAAGAAAAACAGTACAAGAAGTTCAGCATCCTGCAAGACAGATCCCACAAGGCCTTTTTCTCCTCTACCTCACCGGAACAGGAGGGGCCGGAGACAGGATCATCCAAATGGGTAAAAAATCTATCAGATAGAGACCTCTCCAAACCAGAACAAGATGTATTAGCGAAAGGACTCAACTTCGCTGTCTCACCCACGCAGCTACCCACAGTAGAAATCATCACAGCCACAGAAGCAGCCATTTGGCGCAACAAGATCCCTCACAGCGAAGCGGAAGAAATCAGGTTAAAAATCTCAGCAGCACTTACAAGCGCAAAAATGCCACCACCCAACCTCACCCATCAGGAGAAGAAGGCACTCACATCCCTAAGCAGGGACAAAAACATCACCATATTACCTGCAGACAAAGGAAGATGCACAGTAGTCCTCAATACAACTGAATACCACTCCAAAATGAACACCCTACTAAGCGACACCAACACCTATGAAAAACTGAAAAGAGACCCAACCAGCAAATACAAGAAAAGGATAGTGGACTGCATTCTACCCTGGAAGAAGGCAAAAACCATTGACGAACGTACATACTGGAGAATACACCCAGGCGACTCCATCCCGTGTATATATGGTCTACCAAAGATCCACAAGGATGGGGCCCCCCTCAGACCCATTGTGAGCAGCATTAACTCGGTCACATACAACACCGCCAAACTCCTGGCAACAATTCTAGGACCACTGGTAGGAAGCACCCCACACCACATCCACAACTCCACAGACTTCACTAACAAAATCAATAATTTAAAACTACATCCAGAGGAGACCATGGTGTCGTATGATGTCACCTCCTTATTCACCTGCATCCCCACAACAGAGGCCATCGAAACAGTCAGAGACAGATTACTACAGGACAGCACCTTGGACACCAGAACAGACCTCACCTTGGACCAGATCTGCACACTTCTGGAACTTTGCCTCACCACCACCTATTTCAAATACAACGGAGACTTCTACAGACAGAAACATGGATGCGCCATGGGCTCACCTATATCACCAATTGTGGCCAACCTTTACATGGAGGAGGTAGAAACCCAAGCCTTGGCCTCCTTCAAAGGAACAACACCCAGTCATTGGTTTAGATACGTGGACGACACATGGTGCAAGATCAGAAACCGGGAGGTGGAGGCTTTCACCAAACACATCAACTCCATCAACAACTACATCAAGTTCACCAGGGAGGACATGGCAGACAGAAAACTATCTTTCCTGGACTGCAAGGTAATTGCAGAAGAGGATGGGACCTTAATCACAGAAGTTTACAGGAAACCCACACACACAGACCAATATCTACTCTCAGCGTAATCAGGACCCTACAACACAGAGCAGAAAACATCCCATCCCAAACAGAAGGGAAGAAAAAGGAACACACTCACATCAAGCAGGCTTTAAAAACATGTGGCTACCCCAACTGGTCCTTTGTCAAAACAAAGAATAGACAAAGGAAAGAAAATCCAACCAGCACCAGCACAGAGAACAGAAGAAAACACATGACAGTTACATATGTATCTGGGTTATCTGAGAAATTGAGGAGAATTTTCAACAAACACGACATCCCGGTCCATTTCAAACCAGGAAACACCCTCAGACAGAGACTGGTTCACCCCAAAGACAAAAACCCAAAAGAAAAACTCAACAATGTGGTCTATGCAGTGCAGTGCAGTGAAGAATGCCTGGATCTGTACATTGGAGAAACCACACAACCACTCCACAAACGCATGTATCAACACAGAAGACATGCAACAACAGGACCGCAGTCAGCGGTTTACATACACACTAAGGAAAAGGGACACTCTTTTAAGGACTCTGATGTTCACATCCTGGACAAGGAGGATAGATGGTTTGAGAGAGGAGTAAAGGAGGCCATCTACACTCACTTGGAAAGGCCAACACTTAACAGAGGAGGAGGGCTACGCCACCGTCTGTCTACAACATACCACCCTGCCTTGAGATCTCATCCCAGGAAGTTCAGCTGCTCATCTACACCACAGCAGCTAACATCCTCTGGACATTGTGAGCATGAGGATCCATTCACCCCCAGTCTTTCACACATTGACACAGGTGAGTGAGTCATGTGACAATTTGTCACATGATGAGACAGTGAGTCATGTGACAATTTGTCACATGATGAGACAGTGAGTCATGTGACAATTTGTCACATCATGAGACACGTGTTAATGACCCACTCATGTGACCTATAGTCGCATAACGAGGGGGATGACTGATACTCACAGCTCCACCCACATCCAGAGATATATCTCCTGTTTTTTTCCCAGCCTAACCAGAACTGAAGAAGCCCTTCGGATGAAGGACGAAACGTCTTCAATAAAGAAAAAGAAATCGAGTTGCCTTGACTAAACGATCACCTGATACATGTATATGGTGTCAAGCGTTCATGCTCACTCAATTCTCTGCAGTATTTTCACACTGTGGATAATTTTTCAGTTGATATTATGCACGACATTTTAGAAGGAGTTGCTCAGTTTGAGGTAAAACTGTTCTTGGAATATGTGCAGGTGGAATTCCTAACTGCTAAGAAATTAGCTGGAAGAATTGAGTTGTTTAACTATGGCTATATAGAGCAGCAGAATCGTCCTCCATCAGTTAAATTATTTGATGGTAGTAATGATTTGGGTCTCAATGCAGTTCAATTCTGGTGTTTGTTGCGCAACTTGCCCCTCATATTTGGGGATTTAGTTCAGAAAGATGATGAGCACTGGCATCTTATAATTTTGCTTCTACAAATTGCAAATATTGTGTTTTCTCCGTTTGTGAGAGATGGTATGACCATTTTTCTAAAACACATTATTATTGAGCATCATCAGCTGTTCAAACGCCTGTTTCCTGACAAAAATCTATTGCCTAAGCATCATTTCATGATACATTATCCCAGATGCATAAGGAATATTGGACCAATTTTGCACATGTGGTGCATGCGTTTTGAGGCAAAACATATTTTTTTCAAGACACAGTTGAAAAGTTTCGAAAATATTACCAAAACTGTGAAAAAAGTTTTTTTGAGATGTTTGCAAATTTATTAAAAATAAAAAACCTAAGAAATGACATGTACATAAGTATTCACAGCCTTTGCCATGAAGCTCAAAATTGAGCTCATTTGCATCCTGTTTCCACTGATGAAAGAGAGTTAATTTTGAGTAACACTATAACAAACAAATTATTTCCGGAAATAATCGTATGTCATGTCATGTCATTTTCCAACCGCTTATCCGTGACCGGGTCGTGGGGGTAGCAGTCTAAGCAGGGGCCCCCGCCCACGACTGCCACCCAAATCACATTGCACCAGTCCCTTCTGAGACCTCTTGCGGGTGGTGAGCCTACTGGAGGATAATCGTATGTTGAAAGACTTATTTCAGCAGGTTATGTAAATTAACACTAAAGGTAGTTTAAATTGAAAGCATATTACTGTAACAGGTACCAACTGAATATAGAGAGCATGTAAAACACTTTAAATTAACAAAAGTCATGTTAATTTAATATAGGGAATTTTAATAAACTTAACATTAAAGAATATATTTAAATTAACATATAAATGTTATGTTGTTTTAACATGGGGAATTGTAATATATTTAACATAAAATAATGTATTTAAATTAATGTAAAAAAGTCATGTTGAGAATGTTGAGAAGAACATTACATCCACTTAACATAAAACAATTTCTTCAAATAAAAATAAAAAAAAAATCATGTTGTCTTGACAAAATTGAATTATGTGTATTTTACATGATGTAAATCATCATCATGGACATGATTTTATTGTGTGCAACCGATGTACATACTTTTTTTTTTTGTAGATCCCACAGACTTTTTTTTCAGCGCAGATGTCCACACTGTCAATGTCCCCACCATCAGATGTCAGATGTCCTCATTGTCAAATGTCCACACTGTTAGATCCCTATTTTCGTTATTGTTCAATAACCCCGTGCCTTTAGCCACCGGTTGACCTGATGACAGACACGGACCAGCTCTCCGTTTAAAGGGTTATGTTCTCTGAGTCGGATGGTGTTGACTCTGCCGTCCTCTGGTGGCGAGAACCGATTAAGCTGGGGGTGAGGAGACTCGCCTAGCCTCTCACTGCCTTCATCCGGACGTCTATCCCCTCTGCCTCGGCTTGAACTCCCGATGAGTAACCAAGTGTCGGAAGCCCCGGCCGCCACGTCCGTTAATGGCAGCTCTCCTCGCGGATCAGTGCACTTGGTAACAGCTAGGTGATGTTTAGTGACCTGGGCGTGTCCCAAGGGATACGTTCGTCTCGTCTCTTGATGCCTAAGCAACCTTGTAGAACCGGTCGATGATGTTGGGAAGCTCTAGTCCTGGATCTTCTATTCTTCTTCTTTATCCTCTGGTTAATAATTTTAATCCACAACTTCTCTTTAAATTCAGATTTGGGTAATTTTATTTGTAGCTGAGCAAAGCGAAAGTTACAATTCTAATGAAAAATTTATTAAAGGATTGTAAAGAAATCAATCACTCAACAGCTCCGTAAACAGTCCAGAAGCTTTGAGTTTCAATCCCAAAAAATCAAGGCTCTGATAATACAAATCTCATAAAGAGTAAAAATCAAAAATATCAGAATCTTTTTCCCTTCCATTCTAATCTGTTCAGGCAAAGGTCAAGTGAAAAATGTATAGATTCTAAAAAGACTATATTCAAAAAGTAGAAGATACATTTTTTTTGAGAATAACAATCTTGTGGGATGCTGATAATTTAGGTTGTTCTAGTAACACTAAGATTTATAAAGGAGTTGATTTGGACCAGGTTTATACTCCTAGGGAGGCCACTATAACCTGGGGCTGGAGTATGATGAGACAGTGATTTTTGCTTGATGTGGTAATTCTCACTTGGGCTCAAAAGCGCTCTTTTGAGCGGAGAATTCTTGGCTCTCCTTCCACATCAAGTCACCGGTACCTTCTCACCATACAGTAGAAAAATGATTTCAGATTAAAAATCAAAAATAATGAATTTAGACCAGGTTTATCACTCCTAGGGAGGCCTCTAAAACCTGGGGTGGAATTCGGAGAGACAGCGATTTTTGCTCGATGTGGTAACTCTCACTTTAACTCTTTCGAGCGGAGAATTCTTGGCTTTCCATCCACAACGAGTCACCGGTACCTTCTCGCCGTATAATAAGAATTAAAAGTCAAAAATGATATTTTTAGACCAGGCATATACTCCTAGGGAGGTCATTAATGCCTGGGGTAAATCACAGTGGACAGCGCATCGATGTGGTAACTCTCACTTCAACTCTCTTCGAGTGGAGAATTCTTGGCTGTTCCATCCACATCAATGCACCGTAAACTTTCTCACTGTGTACGCGAAAAATCAGGATCTTGAAAGAAATTCAAAATTTAAAAATTTTAGAAGAATAAAAAACTTCAAAAATATAAAATTAAAACATGTAAAAAGTAAAAATGGTATAAAGAAAAATCATGAACCTTGCCCATTTCTGCTGTTGGTATTTTCGAAATAAATGTCCTTTTTCTCGTGAGGAAGAGGGGCACAGTGCCTGGCCGCGGCACCGCACACTTCTCCGCCGGACTCCGCAGGAAACTTGGTGAGTCTGTCCGAGGTTGATGAAGAAATCACAAAGTCCTTTTTAGTCCGGGCCGGCTGAGTGAAACAGAGAAAGTCCAGAGTCCGATCTTGTCGCTGCTGTTTTGGAGATGGTTGTTCAGTCCCAGTTCAGAGCCTAAGTTTTCAGCAGCGATCCTCAGGAAATTCTCTAAGTCCGATCGTCGGCAGTTTCTCCTCTCCGCTCGAAGTTCTTGGTTTCAGCAAAGTCCCGTTCCTGCTGCTGTGGTCTTGCATCAGGCGTATATCCTGCGTCTCCAACGGCTCCGGGTCCCGAACAACCACGATCGTTTTTTGTCTACCCTTTTTATACTCAGCACTCGTTCAACCCATCTTTCTTACGTTTTAGATCATCTGATGTATCACTCTCCACCTCTAGCTCTAAGAGTACAACTTTCTCTGTCTTGTAACACTAAGAGTATAACTTTCTCTGTCTTGTAACATGATCCTCTCTACTTCTCCGATCAGATACAACCAGTCGCATTTAGATCGTACAGATTCTCTACGGGTTCGTACAAGACGCTTCTACCTTTAGACATGTTCATCAAAAAACACTTTCACTTGTATTATGATCTCCGTTTGGCCGTCTTTTAGACACAGACAGTTACTTCGAGACAGATCAACTTCCCTACGAGTTCCGTACAAGGCACTTCTACTTTTCGGCAAGTTCGAACATGTTCATTATACACACTCTTATTTGTTTCGGTTACACTGATTCGGATAAAAGTAATAAAATGGTTTAGTAACAACTTCCATTGAATCATCTTAGATTAAAACATTTTTCACATTTTCACACATTTTTCATGATTCATCACTTTCACTTGTTTCACACATTTATCACACTTCTGCATTTTTGCTGCATCTGCTTGCGGTTTATAATACTTTTGTTAGTTTCTAATGCTTAAGAAATCACTCTTTTTTTCATGACTGTAACTGCGCAGTTGAATGGAAAGTCCCCAAAGTCCCACTTGTTCCCTCCATGCCTCCCTCTAGTGGCATAGATAGTGAACAGCCCGTTTTCGTGAGTGGAAAATCCCCAAAGTCCCCTTCGCTCCCTCTATACCTCCCTCTAGTGCAGACCTGGGCAAATTACGGCCCGCGGGCCACATCCGGCCCTTTGTACGTCCCTGTCCGGCCCGCGTGAGGCCAATCATAAACACCATAAATTAAACAATTTTTTTTTTAACTTTTATTTTGAAATTTTATTTTGAAATTTTATTTTGACTACGTATACACGTCGTAGACGTAGCGT